>JANVCC010000120.1:3726820-3766648 GCA_025345505.1 Todiramphus chloris collaris | reverse complement strand
CAGGTGCAGAGCTGGGATCAGACCAGTTCACCCCAGGTGCAGAGCTGGGATCTGGGATCGGACCCGTTCTCCCCTCCCTGGCATCGCCCCTGCGGCGAGAGCTTTTCTTCCCATTAATCCCACCCCAATGAAGTAGGATGCCAGCCCACCACTCAGAGCAGGATCCCAGCAGGATCCCAGCAACAGATTGGTACCGATGAGCTCTGGAGTGCTCTAAAAATACCGAGTGGAGAAAGCGGGGAGCGAAACATGGCTGAGATTCAGCGAAATCAAAGGCATAATTAACATGCAGCCCGTGTGAGTGTATTTTTAGGGCCCTACAAAAAGGCTCTGAAACATCGAATTCGCATCAACACGCGAATGTTCCAGTTTAATGGGATCCTGGGGCCTGTGGGGAAGAAGCGAGAGATGCTTAATTGTCAGGGTTTGTGTTTTATTCATGATTGAACGTACTTAGCGAGGAGAAGCTGATTTTGCTGCGGGCTTCTGGCTGCTTGTGGGGCTTTAAACCCAATTCTGGCCAGGGCTGGCAGATGCTGGGATGGGCAATTGCCCGCTGCACTGGAAGGGCTGGTTGTTCCCGGCGCTCATCCCAAGCGGTGCTAGGAAAAGGGATTTTTGCCTCCTCCTCCCATGGGGAGCTCCTGCTAGGGCTGCCTTGGGGAGTTCAGTGCTTGTGTGGAGGGGCTGGAGACAGACAAAAAGCCTCCTGGGGGTAAATCGGGAACTGCATCCAGCCTGGGAAACCGCACCAGTAGCCAGATACTGGGAGAGCGCTGGGAGAAAGCTCGGCTGCTTCCAGTCTCCTCCTGGCTTCCCCTCCTGCCTGAGCCCAAGGGCCACGGGGCAGGCTGCTCGGAGATGGGTGAGGTAGGAACCTGACTTTCCTCCCGTCGGAGTGGCTTGGGTGCTGCTGAAACACCCGTGCTGAGCCTTGGGTGTGATGAGTCCTCCGGCCCCTGCGGCACGGGGCTCACCCACAGGAGGTTTGCTTGTCCAAATGAAGAAATTCCTTCAGGGAAAGAGGATGAAGCAAAGAGATTTGGGGAAAAATGAAGCAGATCGAGTCATCAGCTCTTCCTCCTATCCTCAAGAGAAAGTTCTGCCCAGCCTCAGGGGACCTTAAAGATGAGGTGTCCCAACCCCTGGTGAGGTTACGCCTGGTGCAGAGCTACCTGGAAGTTACTTTCTTAATTTCTACGGGATCAGAGCCAACATTATTAGATTGTCAGGACCCTCCACTCCCATCTAAAGCCACCAGGATCTTGGGAGTGGAACAGGAAAAGTGAGAGGAAAAGAAGTAGAAGCCCAGTTGTGGGTAGGGGAGGATAAACTGGGTGAGTGGATTCTAATTCTCCTAAAAGAGGCGAGGAAACATTTTAGGACTGAATTTCCTGTCTGGGTTCAAGGTGGGGCTGCCCGAGGGAAAATTGTTGTGCTGCTGCCTCAGAAAGTGGAGCAACCTTGGGGGTTGGACTAGACTCTCTTTAAATGTCCCTTCCAACCCAAACCCTTCTGGGGTTCTGTACTTTGAGGGCTGGAGCACCTCTGCTATGGGGACAGGCTGGGAGAGTTGGGGTTGTTCAGGCTGGAGAAGAGAAGGCTCCGGGGAGACCTTCTTGTGGCCTCCCAGTATCTGAAGGGGCTACAGGAAAGCTGGGGAGGGGCTTTTTAGGTTGTGGGGCAGTGACAGGACTGGAGGGGATGGATTAAAGCTAGAGATGGGTCGATTCAGGTTGGACAGTAGGAAGAATTTCTTCCCCATGAGGGTGGTGAGACACTGGAATGGGTTGCCCAGGGCAGCTGTGGATGCTCCATCACTGGATGTGTTCAGGACCAGGCTGGCTGGGGCTGTGAGCAACCTGCTCTAGTGGGAGGTGTCCCTGCCCATGGCAGGGGGGCTGGAACTGGGTGAGCTTTAAGGTCCCTTCCAACCCTGACAATTCTCTGATTCTAACCCAGCCTTTGGCAACCTGCAGGTGGCCACGGCCATGACCAGCGCCTGACTCGGTGCCCGTCCCCTAGGAGGGATTGTAGAAGCTGCTGCTTTTTCCCGTCGGGGCCGGATTCGTGCGTCACCTTCCCCGCTCGGCTCTGCAGGTGGAGGAGGGATGAGCCGGCAGCACCGCGCAGATGTGGTCCCTGCAGGCTCAGCTGAGGGGGGATGATGATGATGATGATGGGTGGGGGGGCTCCGGCTCATCAGCAGGACGGTGACACGTTAGGGAGGGTGGGTTTTGTATCCAATCCGTGGTGAAACGCTGTGCAGATGGCACACGGAAGGAACACGGGATGCCAAGGCAGGGTTCCTTATTTTAAACCGCTTCCCTTGCCAGGGAACAAATGTGCCTCCCTTCAAAATAATAATTATAAAGCCTGGGAGAGGATCCAGGAAACCCAAAATCTTTCCGTGGGTATCGGTGCGTTGGCTGAAGCGCCGCTTCGGTTGGCATCGTGCTGCCTGCCCGGCCCGGCTGGCAGATGCCCCTGTTGCTTGGGGCTCTGGGGTGTTTGGTGGATGGATGTGGTGGTAGGACGAGGGGTGATGGTTTGAAACTGGAAGATTTAGATTGGAAATAAGGAAACTCTTCATTCTGAGGGGGATGAGACACTGGAATGGGTTGCCCAGGGAAGCTGTGGCTGCTCCATCACTGGATGTGTTCAAGCCCAGGTTGGCTGGGGCTGTGAGCAACCTGCTCTAGTGGGAGGTGCCCCTGCCCATGGCAGGGGGGCTGGAACTGGGTGAGCTTTAAGGTCCCTTCCAACCCAAACCAGTCTATGAGTCTGTGACTCTGTGCCATCCCAGCGGGTCACGGCTGGCTCGGAGACCTGCGTTTGGGATCGTGCTGTGATGTAAAAGGGGAAAACAAGTTCCCTCTTCCCTTGCACCCCAAGGAACAGCCCTGCACTGCGCAGACACATCCTGCCCAGCCCTGCCCGCACCCTCCCAGCTTGCTCCTGAAGCTGCAGGAGGAGGGGGAATAAGGAGCTGCTCCAATTCCATCCTGAAACCCTCCGAGCACCAGCTCCCCTCCCTGTCCCCTGCCCTGGGGACACCCAGGGACGAGCACAGCACTGCTGGCTGCTGCCCGAGCCTGGCACTCCGGGTGTGCCGGTGCCCGGGTGGGCAGGCTGCCGTCTGACGGGAGGGAAATGCCAGTGCCTACGTGCGGAGCCGCGATGGGAAGAGCTGGAGCCAGCGACAGCTTGTGTTGTGAGAACTGCCTGTGCCGCAGCCGGCTGTCGCGGGGCCGGGGCGGTCCCCGAGAGACCCCGGGGTGCTCAGAGGGTGGCTGCCACCCACAGAACTGGGATTCGCTGGTATTTTCTGGCCTGGGGTGGTGGTGGGTCTGGAGAAGCTGCAGTTTGCTCTTTACAGCTTGGCACCATGGGGAAAAAGGGGGTTAGAAAGGGAAACTGAGGCATGCAACATGTAAATGGTCCTGAAGAGTGCAGGGAGGGCTGAGGACCGGTCCCCAGCCCCCACAGCAATGTCCTCCTGCAGAGAGCACGCTCCGTTCCTGTAGCCAACGTGTGTCTCACTCTCTCCTCCTCCTCTCCAGGCTTCCACGTGATCCCTTCCGTGTCCAGCATCGTTCCTGAGAGCTGCCTGCTCATCGTGGTGGGCCTCTTGGTCGGGGGGCTCATCAAAGGGGTGGGTGAAGAGCCCCCCATCCTCAAGTCGAACATCTTCTTCCTCTTCCTCCTCCCACCCATCATCTTGGATGCCGGCTATTTCCTCCCTTTGCGCCAATTCACCGAGAACTTGGGCACCATCCTCATCTTCGCCGTGGTGGGGACGCTCTGGAACGCCTTCTTCTTGGGGGGCCTGATGTACGCCGTGTGCCAGCTCAGTGGCCCCAGCCTGAACCACATCGGCCTGCTGGCCAACCTCCTCTTCGGCAGCATCATCTCCGCCGTGGACCCGGTGGCCGTGCTGGCCGTCTTTGAGGAGATCCACATCAACGAGCTGCTCCACATCTTGGTCTTTGGGGAGTCCCTGCTGAACGATGCCGTCACGGTCGTAAGTGGATGAGGGGGATCGGCCGAGGGGACGGCGTTCGCTTCGGTGGAGCATCTCTGGGTGGTGGCACTGAGGATGGGCAGCTGTCGGTCGAGTCCGGCGTCCAGTTCTGGAGCCCCTATGACAGGAAGGCTATGGATGTGCTGGAACGTGTCCAGAGAAGGGCCACCAGGATGGTCAGAGGGCTGGAGCACCTCTCCTATGGGGACAGACTGGGAGAGTTGGGGTTGTTCAGGCTGGAGAAGAGAAGGCTCCGGGGAGACCTTCTTGTGGCCTCCCAGTATCTGAAGGGGCTACAAGAAAGCTGGGGAGGGGCTTTTTAGGCTGTGGGGCAGTGATAGGACTGGAGGGAATGGATTAAAACTAGAGATGGGTCGATTCAGGTTGGACAGTAGGAAGAATTTCTTCCCCAGGAGGGTGGTGAGACACTGGCCCAGGCTGCCCAGAGAGGTGGTGGAAGCCCCATCCTTGGCAGTGTTGAAGCCCAGGCTGGCTGGGGCTGTGAGCAACCTGCTCTAGTGGGAGGTGTCCCTGCCCATGGCAGGGGGGCTGGAACTGGGTGAGCTTTCAGGTCCCTTCCAATCCTGACAATTCTCTGATTCTATGCCTGGGCCATCCACAAGCTGCCAGATGCCTCCTGCCAGCTGAGCTGCAGCAGCTCCGCTTGCTCCTGACCTTTTGCAGCTGCAAAGCTAAATATAGCGGCTTAAAACGCCGCAGAGGTGGGGTAAGGTGAAAAGTTTCACTTGGTGGGTTGAGGAGACCCAGAGCACGTGCCCAGCCAGCTACTGCCTCTCGGTGAGGAGCAGGACTGTGCCCAGAGCCTTGGTCTCCTGGGGCTCTGCTCTCCTGGGTGACATTGCTGCCATCCTCCTGCCAGGGAGAGCAGCAGGGGCTGGCACTGGGTCAGGCAGTGCGTCTGTAACTGCTGCTCCTTCCCCTTTCCTTCCTCCTCTGGTCTTCTCGCTGCAGCACCGAGGAGGTGGGAGGAGGTGGGAGGGAAGGACGTGGCCAGCCATGGGTGAGGAGGGAGCCAAGGAGTCTGCGGCCAGGCTTGGATCCCACCCAGGTCACCCCTCAGCCCCCATCTTTGAGCAGCAGCTTTGAAGGGACCTTTGGGAGGTTTGGAGACCTGCTCTGGGGCCATGTCCTTTCCAAAGGACGGCTTTGTCCAGGGGCTGGCTTGGCTGTGAGAGCAGCATCCTCCTCTGCAGAGCTGACCTCTGCATTTGCTGCTCTCCTGCTTCTTTTCCCTGGCTCTTCTCCCACATCCCAGCCATCCTCTGCTGGCTGCTCAGCGTACTGAGGAGGGTCTTGGTGAGGAAGGACCATGCTGTCCCACCACAGGGCTTTTCCCAAGTTCTTCTCCCCTCCTTTGAGCAGAGGCACTGCCTGCAGGGTCTGCGGCCCCACTCCCTCCCCTGGGGATTGCTCTTGCCTTCTGCTGTCACTGTCTGTCCCTGCCCATGTCCCAGGACCCAGCCCTGGCAGGCAGGAGCTGACGTCTCGCTGGCACCTCCCAAGTGAAGCTCGTTTCCCATCCTGCGTCAGCTTCTGCTGGAAAATCTCTCCTGGAGACGTCTGTGGGTGGGAGAAGGTGATGCAGCCCAGGGTGGGCTCCTCCTGTGAAGTTGTCTTCATAGATACAAAGCTGCCTTCAGCATTGGGGCTCTTCTCTGGGCTGAGCAGGGCAGATGTTGGTTTTTCAGGTGTCCACCAGCCTGGATCTCTCCTGACCTGCTCATTAGGAAGCAGGAGCAGCCTCTGGCTGGTTCAGACCTCGACTGAAGCTCTTCCTAGGACAGCAGTCGGGGCTGTGTTGGAGAGCAGAGCCGTCCCCGACACATCCATCCCAGCAGTTTGAACCACCCCCCCTCTCCCTTCTCCTTCCCAGGTCCTCTACCACCTCTTTGAGGAGTTTGCCAACTTCGAGCAGGTGACCATTATCGACATCATCCTCGGCTTCCTCAGCTTCTTCGTGGTGTCGCTGGGCGGTGTCTTCGTAGGCGTCATTTACGGGGTGATCGCTGCCTTCACGTCCCGCTTCACCTCCCACATCCGCGTCATCGAGCCCCTCTTCGTCTTCCTCTACAGCTACATGGCCTATCTCTCTGCTGAGCTCTTCCACCTCTCCGGAATCATGGCGTGAGTTGGGCACGGGTGGGATGAGCTGCCCTTCTGTCCCCAGGACCGTTCGGAGGGTTTACTCTGGTGTAAGCACAGCCCTCGGGTCGTCTCGGCGTGGCCAGTACGTGCCCAGTGAGGGTCAGAGGTGTGTTTGGGCTGGGATACACAGGGAGGCAGGTGAGGGAAGCGACTCTCTTGAGTTGTCCCACAGATCCCAGGGCACTGTGAGCCCACTGCCCGTTCTCCTGGGCACACAGTAGTGGGCAGGTCCTGCTGAGCTCTCAGGACGATGTGGTTTTGTGCTGCCTGGCTCCGATGCCCACTCCTGCCCTGCCAGGGGCAAGGAGAAAGCTGGTCTTGTCTTCTCTGGAGGCCTTGAATAACTGCTGGTGTCTCACAAGCCCTGGCCCACTCTGGGGTTTGGTATAAGAGCATGGAGTTGGGGCTGTCCCCATGGCTGCTGAATGCCCCGACCTCACCCTTAGGCTGATCGCCTCCGGCGTCGTCATGCGGCCCTACGTGGAAGCCAACATCTCCCACAAGTCCCACACCACCATCAAGTATTTCCTCAAGATGTGGAGCAGCGTGAGCGAGACCCTCATCTTCATCTTCCTGGGTGTCTCCACCGTGGCTGGGCACCACTACTGGAACTGGACCTTCGTCATCAGCACGCTGCTCTTCTGCCTCATCGCCAGAGTTTTAGGTGAGGTGTCAGTGTGGTGGCAAGGTGCTTGGGGATGGGTCCTGGGTGATGGGCAACTCTCAGGGCCACGAGGCCCGTGATTGCCTTGCTGGGGAGACTGGAGATCACTGGGTGGCGCTGCTTCACCATTGCTGGTTGTTGGCTTCGTGGGGAGGTGGAGTTGAAGCTGGTGAGGTGTTGGGATGAGTGAGCAGGACAGCACCCACCTGCACCCATGGCCCCAAAGGGTCAAGGTGGGCTTCCAGGAGAGGTTTGTTTGGGGCTGGAGGGCATCCTTCACCAGCCACTCAACACGAGGCCCTGCCCCGCTCCCCCAGGCGTCCTGGTCCTCACCTGGTTCATCAACAAGTTCCGAATCGTGAAGCTGACGCCGAAGGACCAGTTCATCATCGCCTACGGGGGCCTGCGAGGAGCCATCGCCTTCTCCCTCTGCTACCTCCTGGACTATAAGCACTTCGGCATGAGGGACATGTTCCTCACAGCCATCATCACCGTCATCTTCTTCACGGTTTTCGTGCAGGTTGGTGGCAGGCAGGTGGCCACGGGGTGATTTCAAAGAGAAAGGGGCTTATTTGGTGGGCTCTGTGTGCGTGTGGAAAGCGAGGAGCAGCATCCCAGGCCTCCATCCCTCACCCTGGCACTGTCCCCCTTCTCCAAAAGCTCCTGAGGCTGCCGAGTGATGCCAGCAGTGTGGCCCCCCGAGGTCGGGCAGGGCTGAACCCATCCTGCTCCCACCGCTGCACCTTGGGGAGAGGTCTAACCCCCCTTCCCCATTCCCTAGGGCATGACCATCCGGCCCTTGGTGGACCTGCTGGCCGTCAAGAAGAAGCAAGAGACAAAACGCTCCATCAACGAAGAGATCCACACGCAGGTAACCCCCTGCGCCCGGCCGGCCCTTCTCTTCGCTGCCATAGCCCTCTTCTCTCTCTGCTTCTGCCACCTCCACCACTGTACCCAGGAGGGTTTACAGAGTGGGAGCTGCCCCTAAATAGGAGCCCAAGGTAAGGGGGCACAGAGTGAGGGCTCTCCCCAGTTTGTGTCGTCCAGTGCCTGCTCCGACCCAGACCTCCCCTGTGCCTGGTAGAGCAGCAGCCCAGTTGGGTAGGACCGTGCTGCCCCCCTGAGGCCCTTCCTGGCCCCACAGCCCCTGCTTTTGCCCCCCCCCGAGTGCCTTCACCCCTGTGTCAGCCTGGGTGTCAGGGTGGGGAGAGGGTGGGCAACTGCCCTGCGAGCCGCCCACACCTCGGACCTTCTCTTCCAGTTCTTGGATCACCTTCTGACGGGGATTGAGGACATCTGTGGTCACTACGGGCATCACCACTGGAAGGACAAGTGAGTGAGGAGGTTTGGTGGCTCGGGGGATCTGCAAAGGAAGTAGGGATGGGTTTGAATGGCCACTGGCAGCTTTTCCAGCCCTGTGCTGGATTTTTCCCGGGGCCATATCCACACACACGCTCCCCTTGATGAATTCCAGCCCCGAGTTGGGTGTGAGGGGCTGCACCCCTTTCCCCTGCCACCCACGGCACATCCACAGTGGAGTGGGAGCTGCCGGTGGCCGGTCCCTGCAGGAGCTCAGGACCATCCACTGTGGCTACGAGCAGCTGCTGGGTGGGTCAGAGGCTCAGGAGCAAGTCAGGGCATCCTGGTCTGACCTGTGCTGGGGGGAACCGAACCATCTCTGCTGGCCTGGGCCAGGGATGGAGAGCGGGGAGCGGGTGCCAGGGCAGGGTGAGGTCGGACGTGTCGCTGTCTCTCCTCGGGAAGGCTGAACCGCTTCAACAAGAAGTATGTGAAGAAGTGCCTGATTGCTGGGGAGAGGTCCAAGGAGCCCCAGCTCATCGCTTTCTATCACAAGATGGAGATGAAGCAGGCCATCGAGCTGGTGGAGAGCGGGGGCATAGGCAAGATCCCCTCTGCTGTCTCCACTGTCTCCATCCAGTGAGTTCCACAGCCATGGCCACCCCGTGCTCCGACCAGGCACGGGCACAGGCCAAGCCCTTCCTGCTGCTTGGGCTGCCGTGGCCAGCTCAGTGCCACTCTGAATCCTGTCTGTCCGTGCAGGAACATCAATCCCAAGACTCTCCCTGTGGAGCGCATCCTTCCAGCCCTCTCCAAGGACAAAGAGGAGGAGATCCGGAAAATCCTTCGCAACAACCTGCAGAAGACCAGGCAGAGGGTAAGGTGTCCCCTGGCACCGTGCCTGCCCCTTGTGCTTCCGTGTGGGTGGCCAGGACCCACCAGAAGCCCATGAAACCAGCTGGGCCCTTCACCCCCAGCATCCCTGCCCTCATTCCCCTCATGTTCCTGGCCTGGCTCTTCCTCCTCAGTAGGCTTTTCCTTCTGGGATGGTGCTGAGGATGAGGCTGGTTCAGTCGATGGCTGAGCCCAGCGTTAAACCCTCACTGGGCCAAGGTGGATCCAGTTTATGCATCCCATGGCAGCACAACAGGGATGAGCCTTCAGCTTGCCTGGATGTGCCCTGCCCACTGGTGTCCCATCTCCAAGGGGGACAGTGCCCTGACCTTCCTTTGCTTTTCTATGTGTTTTTTTTTAACCCATCTCCTTTTCTTGGGGCTTTTTCCCAGTTGAGATCCTACAACCGGCACACGCTTGTGGCCGACCCTTACGAGGAAGCCTGGAACCAGATGCTCCTGCGGAGGCAAAAGGCCCGGCAGCTGGAACAGAAGGTGTTCAGGGGTCACTGGTGCAGGCTGGGGAGGATGGGGGGGCTGAGGGGGGGATTCCCAGCCTGGGGATGATGTCCTGCGTGGGGTGGGGGCTAAGGTGACAGCGGGTGACCCCACGCCTTGGGGGTCCTCTGATCACACCAGGCTCTGAGCGAGTCCTTGCAGCGGGGCTGGGACGAGATGTACACGTGTCCTCTGCATCCCGCTGCTGCTTTGTGCTCATCTCCGTGGCCTGGGGTCAATTCCCTGCCTCCCCTTCCCCGTTTATCCCGACCACTCCGATGGAGACGGTCCCCGTGCTCCCGTTCCAGATGAACAACTACCTGACGGTGCCGGCTCACAAGCTCGATTCGCCCACCATGTCCCGGGCTCGCATAGGCTCAGGTAGGTGGGGCTGAACTGGGGAGGCACTTGGGTGCTGAAGCACTCAGAGGTCACCTTGCCCTGATCATCAGGGCTCCTCCAGCCCCAATCATCCCCGTCCCGCTTCCCTGTGGCAACAGAGCCAAACCCTGGGGGTTTGCTGTTCTTGATCCCAAGCTCTGCCCGAGAAGAAGCACCCAGCTCACTTCCCAGATCGCTTCCCGGCTCGATTCCCAGTGGGAAGTGCCCGGAGCTCAGCTCGCTCCATCCACGCAGCCACGTTTCTGGCCGTGCCTCTCCCCTCCCTCTGCAGGGTTGAGGACCAGAGATGCTCAGCCCCAGGACCTGCCCCTGGACTCCCAGCTTCTCCAGCACACGTTTTACTTTGCCATCTTTGGTTCCTCCTGCCCTTTGTGTCCTCTGGGGACAGTGTGACAGGGAGTGACAGGGAGTGACAGGGAGTGACAGGGAGTGATGGTGCTGCTGGCACTTGCTGAGCCGGTGGTTAATCAGCAGAGGGCAGCTTCTCCCTGTGCAAACGGTCCAGCCCTGGAGCTGCTCCAGATGGAACATGGAGATCAAAAAAAGGAATTGAACAGGAGACTTGGGATATTGAGTGAGTGTGAGCCCAGGCATCCCAGCCCCAAACTCCTGGGGTGCTTTAGCTGGGGGTCCCTGAGATTCCCCCCCCATCCCATCTCCATGTTATCCTGACCCAGTTTGTTCATGATACAGTGGGACAGGCCCTGCCTGACCCCTCTCTGCCTCCCCAGACCCACTGGCCTACGAACCCAAGGCGGACTCAGAGAACCTGCCCATCATCACCATCGACCCGGCCTCGCCGCAGTCCCCGGAGTCCGTGGACCTGATGAACGAGGAGCCCAAGGGCTGTGGCGGCCTCCCGCCCTCGCCCGAGGAGGATGAGGAGGGGCTGGTGATGCGGGTGAAGGAGCCTTCCTCCCCAGGTACTGACGACGTCTTCACCCCAGGGACCAGCGACAGCCCCAGCAACCAGAGGATGCTGCGATGCCTGAGCGACCCGGGGCCGCGGCCGGAGCCGGAGGAGGGGGAACCCTTCATCCCCAAGGGGCAATAGCAGCTGCCGCACGAAGCCTCACCTCTGTATGGTTTCTCTCTCTTCATTTGTTCTTTCTTTGCTCTCCTTTTTTGGTTTCCTCTATCACTACAAACCGGGTTTGGGAAGGGAGAGACCATCCTGGACGGACTGGGATTGCCAGGACAACTCTGCCCAGCAAGCCCTGGGCTGGCCCCGAGGAGCGGGAAAGAGCCCCCCGGATGTGCTGGGTTCCTTGGCCACCGTGGCCTGGGGGTGATGGACCATTTGCCACCCAGGACTGGGATTTGCAGGTGCCTCACAGCCCCGGAGGCTGCCCATCCACTCAGGACCTGCCAGCAGCTCCTCGGGGCGGCTGTGGCCAGCGCAGGGTGGGCTGTGGCCAGGGAGCTGGGGGTGTCCGTGGAGGCTGCCCCGTGGCAGAGCTTCGCCTCTCCCCCCTCGGCGTGTGTTTCACCTGCCACCTCACCTCGCTCCGGAGAGATGGGAAGACAGGAGCCAGGCTCTGCGCCAGGGCTGGTGCACCCACCACCTCCCCTGGCACCCTCCCGGGGACCCCGGGCTCGTGCCGCTGCTCCCTGCCTTGGCCTCTTGCCCCGCGGGGCCGACTGCTGCCCAGGAACCTCTTCTCCAGCCCTGCATTTCATGCCAGGTCTTGTTCAATAAATATCTGAGAGCCATGCAAGGGGGGAGCCGGGTACCCCCTGGCTTTGAGTGGCCCCGCAAGCCTGGGCCTCTCCAGCCCTCCTGGAACCGCTACCTGTCACCCGTCCCCACGGGGACCCTCTGCCAGCCTCAGCCCCTCGCCCTGTGCCAGCGCAGCAGCGGCACCGGCTGCTCCTTAACCAAAGACGGGGGTCTGGGCTCCGCGGGCACGGGGAGGGGGGCATGCGGGGGGGTTGTGTTTGCTACATGGGGGGCTTATTTTTCTCTCCCTGCAACCAAGAGGAGCTGAGGAAGAGTCAGGGGCCAGCTCGCCCACTGCGGGGACACGCTGGGGCCACGAGGTTGGCAGGACAGGGACGGTGTCCCCCCACGGGGGATGTGTTGGGGGTCCTGACTTCGGAAGGACCCGTCTTTCCCCCAAGGTGTTTAGACATTCAGAGTGTCCTGCGTCGTGCTCGAATGTGTCCCCTCGTCCCCCCCACCATGTGCCACCCGGCTCCCACCACGTGCCACCCTTCTCCACGGGTGCTGCCTCTCCTAATGCCACCGCGGGGTCCCCATCGCCCCCTCCCCAGGGAGCCCGGGCTGCTTCCCCCTCCCCGCGCCGTGCCTTGCCACGCGTCGCCTCTGCCCCGCTGCCTTGGGTGGTGGGCACCCGTCCCACGCGCCCACCCACTCGCTCCACGTCCCAACCGGGACCCCAGGGGACCGGCGTCAGCGTGGCCTTTGTCACGCTGGGTGGGGGTGGGGGTGGGGGGGAGGGGGCCAAAAACCCACGTCGCTGCCTGCGCCTGTCTGCCTGCCCTGCTCTGTCTCCAGGAGGAAAAAAAAAAAAAAGCAATGAAAATTCTCTTGTATAAAAAGAAAAAAAAAGAAAAGACAAAACAACAAACCCACATGTAAAGAGAATTTTGGTTTTTATCATGAATATTCTAATAAATTAATGTTAATTTTTAGTGGGGGTTTTTTCCAGCTGTTTGGGCTTCTACCCCTGCCACAGGGTCGCGGCTGTCCCAGATGAATGAGGTGGCTCTGAGAGCTCGTCCCCATGGCTGTGGGGCTGCAGGGTCTGCCCCTCACCCCCCTGCTGTGGCTCAGGGAGATGGGGACCCCCGGACGGGGGGCACTTTTTGAGCTATGCCCAACTTTGAGCCCAAGCTCCCGCATCCCTCCCCGGGGTGTGAGCGTGCGTTGGGAGGGGAAGGGCTGGGTTTTGCACTCTGCAGGAGGAAGAAAGCGAAAGGCAGGTCCTTTTGCAGGGATGTGGATCTCCCTGTCACAGCCCCAAGGTGCCAGCTGGGTGTCTGGGCACAGCTTTGCCCACCCCAAGCCTGTCCCAAGTCCCTGCCTTCACTGCAGAGGGTTTCTGGGGGGCTGGTGGCTCCATCCCCAGGGGAGGAAACTTGGGGATGTTTGAGCCCTGTGGGTTTTTTAACCTGAGTTTCCCCGGGTGTCCTTGGAGAGGACCCATTTCCCACCATCATCCCACAACTGGAAAGCAGCAAGAGCGATGCTTGGGTGAGGAGCTGCACCCTGACCCAAAAATCCCCCGGGAAAGCCCAGCCCCAGTGGCTCTTGCACCTTCTCCCCCCAACCCAGCCGAGCAACCCCCCAGGGCCAGGGGTGCCCCGAGGTAGCCAGAGCTCCTGGGTTTTGGGCAATGGGAGCGTGTTTCATGGCTGCAAATTAAAGCTGTGACTCAGGGAGGCCTTGAGTCACCCCCTTGCCATCCAGCAAGCGCATCATCGATGGCATTTGCTCGTGTGCTTAAAATACCTGAAGCCCAGGGTCCCCGCTGGCCCCAGGCTGGGACTTGGCTCGGTCACCACCCCACAGGGGTTCCCTTCCCTTGCCGAAGGCTCTCTGGGCAGGATGAGGTGGCCGGGGACGTGGGGCAGGCGATGCCACGGGGCTTGTGGCAGTGCCGGTTCAGTGGGTGCCATCCTCGCACCCAACATGGGGTTCAGGGTGGCTCGTCCCTGGGGCAGCAACACCAGCGGACAGACCCCAAAGCATGGGGGGGTGTTGACAAGAATGGCCAAAGCTGGACCTTGGCTCCATCCTTGCTGGAGGAGAGCAGCAGTGGGAGCACCCAGAGGTGCCGGACGCAGCCCAGAAGCCGGGTGATGGCCACTCACCCTGGGTACGGAGGGGAAAGCAGAAACACCCAGCAGCCCCAGGGCTGCTGCCCGAGCATCTCACCCTGCCCCACGTGCCAGGGAGCGTCACGTGCGTCCGTCCTCTTGATTCTGGTCATACCTTAATGGGAGAACTCACCAAACCCAGGCATTTCCAGGATATTCTTGTTTCTGTCTTAAAGAGTGAGTAACTTTTTTTAATGAGGGAGGACTAATGATCCCTCCAGGGATCACATGCAGCACCAAGGCTGGGGGGTTGTGATGAGCCCCAGCATGTGTCCCCCTGCCCCGTGCTCCTCCAGCGATGCCTTTTCCTCCTGTGTAGCCCCTCCATGCCCTGTACCCCCTGCCAGCTCCCTCCTCAAGTGCACTGGGGCCATGGTGGTAGCCCCAAGGACAGGGAAAATAGTGATACCCTGAGTGGGACAACGCTGCCCTGCACACCCTGGTTCCTCTGCTCTCCCAAGAGGAACGATGGGATGGGCTGCACCGGGTGTGCCACCACCTGCAGCCCTGCTCTGGTGTCACCCAGTGCCCAAAACCCCAAAGCAAAGGGACCAGGGGTGTTCTCTACCAGGCTCAAATTAGCACTGTTAAGACAATTTGTCCCTTGCCACAGCTTTAAAAAACACAAGTCACGGCACGCAAAACAGTGTGTGGTGTCACCAGGAAGCCACCGAGCCTGGGACACGCTGTTCACGCTGCGGGGGAACCGGAGGGACGAGAGCCTCCCCGGGCAGCTTCCAGGCAGCAGTTCAACCCCTGCCCTGCTCAAGACATATCAGTGCCATGTCCCCCTCCCCATCCCCTGGCAGTGCCCTGTCCCCCCCCCCCCAAGCTCCCCGGGTGGCATTTTGCAGCAGCCGGGGGAGATGACGGGTGCCATTCCCCAGCTCTGTGTCACCCGCAGTAATAACACCCTGCGCTGCCTTTCATCTCGGGGCCTCCGAGGTGGCCCTTGCTGGGGCAAGGGTGTCCCAGCGTCATCACTTATCTTTAATTCCAGGAGGCAGCTGGGGATGTTGTGGGGTCTGGTGGGTCCTGGCTGGTGACACGGGGACCCTGAGCTGGGAGCAGAGTGACATTCCTCATGCTGGGCAGTGAACACGGGTGCTCACCACGCAGCCGTGCCAAATCCAACCTGGCCACGGTCAGCATGGGGAAAACACCTCCTTGGGCAACTGTGGCCACTCAGGGCCATGGAGGCAGCAGGTGGCACAGCCCTGGGGACATGGGTGTCCTGGCAGTGAGGGTTTGGGGGCAGTGAGAAGCGGTGGCACTTCTGGCACAGGCTGTGTGGCAGAGAGCGGGGATGGCTGGTGGATGCGAGTGACGGGGAGGTGTCCAGGAGCAGTGTTTGCCCAGGGAGGTTTTGGATGCAGCCACAGAGAAGGGCTCCACCTCCTAAACCCACAGCGGGCAGGGGACTCAACATGTGCGTGGGGACAGTGCCACGCGTGTAGGGACGGCAGGCATTTGCATGGGGATGGTGGCACGTGTGCGTGGGGACGGCAGGTTGTGCCCGGGGCGCGCACAGAGGTGGCCGGTGCCCACACGGGACACCCGGTGCGTGCACGGGGACAGCTGCCGTGGGCATGGGGGCAGCCAAGACAGGCATGGGGACAGCCCGGGACAGACATGGGGACAGCCTGGGACAGGGCTGACGTGTGCAGGGTGGCAATGCCAGGGGTGGCTGCTGTGAGAGCGGGGCAGCAGGAATGCCCCCGCCCCGATGGGGTGCGTTGCTGCTCCCCCGGGGCGATGCTGGGTGACGTTGGTGGCTCCAGGAGAAGGGCTTGGTCCCTCCTGCTTGCTCAGGGAGCTGGCACACACCCTGCTTTAATGGCGGGTGGGACGGTGCCAGCCCCACGTGGGCCAGGGAGTCCCTGAGGTCTCTTCATCTCCAGGTTGAGCTTTCACCCCCTGGCCCACTCCCCCAGCTCCTCCAGCCTTTTTCCCCCAACTGCCCCACTGAGCAGCCCACACCAGGTGCCTGCCCCTCTCCGTGCCCCTGGCAGCAGGGGACCCTGTTCCTGCCCTGGCACACGCTGGGGCAAGTCCCAGCTCCTCCCCGAGTGATTTCCCGGCAGGGTGAAGCTGGTGTCCCCCGGGCGGAACTGGGATGCCGCCAACCCTGGATCCATGGGGAAAATGGGGTCACAGCATCCCCGAGCCCCCAGCCCCCTGCCCGGCCCCCTGCCCACCCTCGCAACCCTCAAAAGAGCTTTGCAACCCTGGTGCCATCACCCTGGGAGGCAGGATCCGCCCGTGTTTCACCCCGAGATGATGATTATTCCTTAATTACCAACAAAACAAACGAATAAAGCCCGGGCTGGCCCTTGCTGAGCTGGAAGGAAACGGCCTCGGTGCCATTCCCAGCCCTGCGCTCGCTGCCGGCGGCTTTTTGGGATAATCGTTTGGTGATGGATGCTAACGAGCGGCTCAGCCAGTCCAGCCAGAGCGCGTCAGCTCTTTTTAATGGGCCGATGTTTTCTCCAGAGCCATTAGCCAGCCTGTCCCTCTCAGCCCTGGCAATGCCGGTGTGGGTCTCCCAGCTCATCACTGGGCTGCCAGCTCGTCCCACAGGGATCATCCCACACCGAGCATCCCGCGCCTCCTTCATCCCATCGGCTCCGCAGCCACATCCTGCCCCCCCCACCCAGGGGTACCCCCCAAACCACCCTGCCCATGGTGGGCTCAGCACCCAGCCAGCCCTTCCTCCTGCACCCAAATACCCCCAGGATGGTTTAGTGGGGTGGATCCTGATCCCTAAAGCCATTTGGCCCCTCTCGGCATCTTGGGAAACTCTCCTTATCCATCTCTTTTGCCGATAGGATCACAGAGGTTTTGCAACAGGAGGCGGTTGCTTGATTTTTTATCAAGTTCCTTGGAAAATCCCTTTCCTCCAGAGCACCCCTTCCCCCCCACCCCCCAATTCAGACCTTCACAGAGAGTGACCAGGAGCCGCATTTATTCCCGATGGAGGTGCCTGCTGGAGCCTCCCAGCAATGCTGGCAGGAGCCAGAGAGCACAGCACCGCAGCACGAGGAGTGTCCCCACGCAGGGACCCCCACAGAGGGGACTCCGGCTCCCCATGGAGACCCCTTGGGCTCTCGGTGCATCACGAGGTGGGGAGGACTTCAGAGAGGACCAGAGCTCAGGGCACCCCTTTGCCCCTCTCTCCAAGCTGGCTGTGGGTGCTTCTAAACACCCCGTTTCGCCCCAAAGCCAAATCCTCCCATCGCTTAATTACTCTTTCCACAGCCAACTCCAGGAGCAGAGCCGTGGGATGTGGGAGGGGACAACCTGCAGCCATCCAGCCCCAGCTTTGGAGACAGATTTTGCATCTTGGAAGAGCTCTGCAATGGCCACCTCGAGGTGAATACCCCGGGTTGGGGTATGGCAGGGGCAGGGGGGGCACTTCAGGGGGTGCTTTTGCAATAAATCCTTGCAAGGGTTAAAAAAAAAACCAAACCAAACGGTGCTGGCTCAGGGCCAGACTGGGCTCGAGGGTTTTAAAGCTGGATCCCAGTTCTGAGCAGGAAGAGAGGAAATGGGAGCGGCGGCTGGAGATGCAGAGCCTGGAGTGGTGCCTGGCTGGCCGCAGGACCGCTGGGCATCGGGCACTGGCTCAGCGGGGAGGCGTCTCCTGGAGATGTCTGCAGGGTTAAACGCCATGGAGAAATGAGCTCTTCAAAGCGATGGGAATAGTTGGGATGAAAGGAAATGGGCGGCTGGCAGCTGGGAACAGGACTGGCCCCAGGAGGAGGTGGTGGCTCGACCAGCAGCAGGGGCCACGAGGTGGGTTTTAGGATCTGGGGTTGGGAGCACTTGGTTTCAGCCTCCTGAGCTGGTGGGTACCATCACCCCGGGTGTCACCCCATGTCTTCTGGGTACCAGAGGTCCCTGCAGCCAGCTGGTGTGCTTAGTGCCTGGGGACACTGGGGGCCCAGGGGGAGAGGGCTCTGTGGTGGGAGGTGACGGGCCAGGGGATGTTTGGCTGTGGGGCACCAACCCATGGGGTATCAGTGGGGTATGAGACCTTGAGACATTGATGGAGTCAATCAATGGGGTATCAGGACAATTGGGTCATCAATGGGGTATCAGGACATGGGTTATCAGTGGGGCATCAGGATATGAGGCATCAATGGGGTATCAGACCTTGGGGCATTGATGGGGTATCAAGCCATGGGGTACCAGTGGGGTATCAGGCTTTGCATCATCAATGGACCATCATGACACGAGGCATTGATGGGGCATCAGATCTGGGGGCATCAGGATGTGGGGTATTAGTGGCGATCAACCAGGATCAGTAGGGATGAGTAGGGATCAATGGGGTTCAATTGGGATCAATGAGGGTCAATGGGGATCAGTGGGGATCAGTAGGGATCAATGAGGGTCAATGGGGATCAATGGGAGTCAGTAGGGATCAATGGGAGCCGATGGGGATCAATAGGGATCAGTAGGGATCAATGGGGGTCAATGGGAGCCAATGGGGATCAATAAGGATCCATGGTGATCAATTGGAATCAGTGGGGATCAGTAGGTATCAATGGGGGTCAATGGAGATCAATGGGAGCCAATGGGGATCAATAGGGATCAATGGGGGTCAATGGAAGTCAATGGGGAGCAATAGGGGTCAATGGGGGTCAATGGCGGTCAGTAGGGATCAATAGGGGTCAATGGTGGCCAGTAGGGATCAATGGGGGTCAGTGGGGGTCAATGGGGGTCAGTGGGGGTCAATGGGGGTCAATGGGGGTCAGTGGCGGTCAGTAGGGAGCATATGGGGATCAATGGGGGTCAATGGGGGTCAATGGAGGTCAGTAGGGATCAATGGGGATCAATGGGGGTCAGTGGGGATCAGTAGGGATCAATGGGGGTCAATGGGGGTCAATGGGGGTCAGTGGGGATCAGTAGGGATCAATGGGAGTCAATGGGGGTCAGTGGGGATCAATGGGGATCAATGGGGGGGGGTCAATGGGATGTCCCTTGAACTCGCGCCCCGCTCCGACCAATCACGGCCGGGATTCCCGCACGCAGCAGGCCGCGCGGGGGGGCGGGGCCCCACCGACCAGTCCCACCCCCTTTGCCCTTCGCCCCGCCTCTTTCCCTTCCCCCCTCCTCTGATTGGCGCCAAGCCCGGCCCCTGCCTTCCCCTTGGGCCTATGAGAGCGCGGAAGAAGCAGCGAGGCTGGGCAGGGATTGGCGGCGGGGCCGGGCCAATGGGGGCGCGGCGCGCGGGGCCGCTATAAGGCGGCGGCGGCGCGCGGGCAGCGCAGTGCTGAGCGCAGCCGGTGGCGGGCGGGGGGGCGGCAGCGGCGCGGGCCAGGTCCTGTAGCGTCCTCTCGGGCACCCACCGCTCCTCCTCTTCCTTCTCCTCCCCGCCGCCGCTGCCCTGCGGGAAGCAGCCCTCAGAAGCACCTCGGTTTGTCGGCGTTTTGCACCCACGCTCCCCGCCCCCCACCTTTTTTTTTTTTTTTTCTCTTTTTTTTTTTTTCAAATTTTCCTGCGCTCCCGGCACTTCCGGCTGGTTTCCGGGCCGTTTCCGGGTGCTTCGGGCTCCTCTTCCGGTGGCGGTTCGGTTGGGGAGGGGAGGGCGATGCTGGCAGCGGCGGCGGGGCCCGCTCCGGGCGGTTCGGAGCAGCGCTTCAGCGTCCTCACCTGGGAGCAGGTGCAGCGGCTGGATCAGATCCTGGGCGAGGCCGTGCCCATCCACGGCCGAGGGAACTTCCCCACGCTCTCCGTCAGGCCCCGCACCATCGTCCAGGTGAGGCCTGCGGGGGGGAGGGGGGCCCGGGGAGGCCGCGGTGACTCCCGGGGGGTGTCGGGGAGATGGGGCCCGGACAGGCCGGCGGGGAGCGGGGGGGTTGGGGGGTACAGGTCGGGCCCCGCCGCCTCGTTGGACTCTGCCCCGCTCCCGCGGGGGTCAGGGAGAAAATAAAACTGCTGAGGCAGCGGGAACCGGCTCGCCGGGCCCTGAGCCAGCCCGGCCGGGCACCCTCTGCCTCCCCCCTCCCCGTGCTGGCCCGCAGGGCTCAGGGCATTGCTCCCGGCCCTCATGGTGCTGGGGCGGCTGAGGATGCTGCGGCACGGGGGTGAAAAGCTGGGGAGCCGGTACCCATCGTTCCGGGGGTGCTGGGGGCTCCACTGGCCCCAGTTGGTGCTGCTGGGGGTCTCGGTGGGGCTGGCTGCTCGCTCTGGGGGTGCCTATTGCGGTGACCCCGCTGTTTTCTGGAGCGGGAGTGTATAAATCATGGCAGAAAAGCTGGAAGGACCCTCCTGGAAACAGGCGTGTGTAAAATAAATCAAGTGTGTTTAAAAATCCATGCCCGGTCTCTGCTGCAGCTGGTGCTGGGGGTCCTGCTTTGCTTCCTCCTGTCCCCTGTTCCTCCTCTTCTTGAGATAGTTTTGGGGGTCCTCAGAGCCATGAAATGCAGATGGCTGAGGCCAAGTCGGGTTTTTTTGGAGCTGCTTCCCTGAAATGGCTTCGTGCTGGTGGACATGTTGGGCTCGTGCGCTGTCAGATGCGGTTATTAATTTAAATGCTGGATCAAATGTCAGTGTCCTTTGATTCTCGGCACACTGACTGTATCCTCCAGAACCTGCTGAAGACTGGGGCTCGTTAAAGAGTTCCTGTTAGTTTAACCATAAAGTAATAACTGTGTTTAATATTAAACTAACAATGTAGTTGGAATAGGCTGCTGCATATTCATGTTTGGGAGGCAACTTCATTCCTTCGTAATGACTCATCAAATGTAAAATCGGGCATGTTAGCTTCTAATTAAAAAGGCTCTTCACAAAGCTAAAACCGAGCTGGCTTTCACAATAAACTAATCGCTGGGATTTTTGAAGCCTCAGCTGCTTGAGAAATATTTCCGTGGAGGCCTGGAGAATGGAAAGGTGACATTTGAAAGGCACTCAGCTGAACGAAAGCCTCAGCCGATTTCAAATTCCTCGAGTTTTGCCGCATCTCTTGGGGGCAGGAGTGCTAAATATCAGCCGGGAAAGCTTCAAACTCAACGAGGAGAGGAGAGCTGCTGTCAGGATGCTGCTCTTGGCTTGTGCAAAGCCAGCCATGCTCGGCGCTGGTCAAAAGCCTCAGCCCATCCACTGCTTATTACAACCCTTTCAGCAGCTCCGGCACCAAATCGCTTCAGCTTGGTTCCACCAAACTTCAGTCCCACTGAACCAAACTGAAGCGATTTGATGCCGGAGCTGCTGAAAAGGCCATTGCCAGGAGCAACTTCAAACACCAAGGGCTGTCACTCTGACCCACCGCGCTGGCAGACCCTGTATTTAAGGCTGACTAATCTGAAACAAGTCACCTAAAAGGCAGGCGGTTATTTCTTGCCTGCTCTGGTTGTTGTGGGAGGTGGGAAGCGGTGGGGTCAGGGCTCAGGCAGCCTTTGCTCCCGCCTGCCTGTCAGAGCCAATTATCGGAACCGCACGGAACGTGAGGTGCTGTTTTGGGAAGCAGGTCAGCAGCTGCCTAACCCTCGAAATATCCAACCCTCGGGGCTGGGGGGGTAGAAAAATCTCATACCTGAGCCTGCGGAGATGATGTGCGTTGGGTTGAGAGCAGGCTGAAGCCTGTTGGCCTTGGGGAGGAGGTAAAACTCTGCTCCCCGGTGCTTTGGAGGCTGGAGCTTTTTTGGGGTGATTTCAGAGAATGGTGGGGGCTGGCAGGGAGCTCTGGAGCTGCTCTGGTGCCACCCCCTGCTCCATCCAGCAGGGGCACTCAGAGCAGGGACCCAGCAGCGCAGGGTCCAGCCGGGGTGGGAATCTCTCCAGAGAAGGAGACTCCACAGCCTCTCTGGGCAGCCTGGCACAGCCTCCCACACCCTCACACCAAAGAACTTGCTCCTTCTGCTCAGGTGGAACCTCCTGGGTTCCAGTTTGTGCCCGTTGCCCCTTGTCCTGTCCCTGGGCACCACTGAGCAGAGTCTGTCCCCATCCTCTCACCCCCCGGGGCCCTTCAGCTCTTGCTCAGCATTGCTCAGCTCCCCTCTCAGGCTGCTCTTCTCCAGCTGAGCAGCCCCAGGGCTCTCAGCCTGGCCCCAGCACAGAGATGCTCCTGTCCTAATCTGGGACAAGACCAGTTGGACTTTTTTCCTCTTTTCTGACTGGTAGACCTCTAAACCTGTGGTGCTCCCGTGAGCCTGAAGCTCATGAGTGTGAAATGCTGCAGGTCCTGAGCTGTACCCAGAAGGGTGTTAAGCAGATGTTCTTTGGGGCCGAGGAATTAATCTGGAATGAGATCTCTGAGCACTGGTCCTGGCTCTGCTTCTAACGCTTTTGTGACCTATATCTTGTCTCTCTAAGCCTAATAGCACAAAACTCTTAACTCCACGAGTAGTGCTGGAGCTGTGCCTCGGGTGAGTGACTCCAGTGACTGATCTGTTGGCAACGAACGTGCACTGGGAACTCCCCCGTGGTATTTGTTCTATCTGGGGGAATAACCCCGTATCTCTTCTAGGAGTGAGTTCAGTTTTCTGAATTCAGTTTCTGAAAGCAGCTGCTTTCATGGCTGGGTTGGATGTGCTGATGGGGACTTGGGACTTCCGCTGGTGAATAGCTCCCTGGTTAACTGTTGCCCGACATGTGACTGTCACCATTTGGTTGGCGAGGAGCCCGGGCACACTTGTAGCCTGAGCAGCAGTGGCTCATGTCAGGGAGCAATAGGGGGAAACACCAGCAGAGAAGCTGTGCTTTGAGATTTTTACTAGCCTCCAAGATTAAAAAAACACTGACCCAAACCTTCCTTGGTTTGCAGTGTGGTGGCACCTCAGGGCAGCAGAAGCTCCTTGGTGTGGTCACCAAGGGGTGTGTGATGTGCTGTGGGTTGGGTGCTGCAGGCCTGCGCCTTTCACGGTGTGGCTTTTCTAAATGAAACTCAGAGAGGAGCAGCTTTGTAGCTGCTGAGACTCCCCAGAGCTGCCCCACTTTGATGTCCCTCTGATCTGTCCGCTCGGGGCTGTATCAGCCAAGCAGGGTTTGGGCCCCGCTGATAAAGGCTGGAGGTTTCGTGGGGCCTCTCAAACCAGGACAGCCTCACGGGGCTGAGTGGCCCAGTCAGACTGGCTCCCAGTGATATAATTTGTCCATTTGTATCCCAAGCTTTGGCTCTTTCAAGGTCTAGCTTTGCTTCAAGCGCTGGGTGAGCTGGGACTTGCAGGACAGGGGGGTGATTGCTGGAGAGACACATGAAAGCGGGATGAGATGGGAAGAGCTTCTGGGGGAAGATGCGAGCTTAATCTTGCCAGGATCTTCAAGCTCAGTTAAACTCAAATTATAAGCTGGTGTCCGGCTAGTTTATTTTATGGTCTCGGGGTTATTTCAGCCTCCTGTTAAGTAATCAGGCAAGTGATTCAGCTTCACTCCAAAGGAACAAAGCTTTGGAGGCACCGGTGGGTGTGCCAGGCCTGAGCAGGCAGCGCTGAAATCGCTGGAGTAACACCCGGAAAGATGAAAGCTGCCTCTCTGCGCTTGATAGCCTGCCAAGGCCAGCGCCAAGCTCTGACACACTGGAAATTGTTAGGATACACTTACTAGTTAGGACATGAACTTGCATACGCCTGGCTGGGGCTTCTGAGAGCCTCTGACATCTTGATTTGCCTTTCATGACTCTTGACAGGCAAAGGGGATGGCTGAGAGGGGTGACCGCCCCAGTTCTGTGGCCGGACTCCTCTGCCACCCGGGATTTGGTGTCTTTCTGGGGCTCGATGGCTGGGAAGGCTGCAGCAGGAAGGGGGCAGGGAGGACCCCAGATGGGTTCCGATCACCCCTCTGCTGTGGTGGGCTGGGGGGGAAGAAGAGCAGACAGCTGTACTGGGAGCAGGAGCAGCCGTTCCTGTGCTGCAAGAGCCCTCTAATGCAAAGGAATGAGTAAAGAAGCCCTCCCCAGCTGCTGGCAGGGCTCTGGCTGCTCTCCAAAGTGACCTATTTCTAATGGATTAGCTTTTTTATTTCATTGGCTTGCACTGGAGTGACCCATATAAGCGCAGGGAGTGAATCCTGCCGGAGCCGGGCTGCTCCGCGAGCACTTCCTCGCTTCTCACTGACTCTCTTTGTACCTCAGGTTGTCCGTAGCCGCCTGGAGAAGAAAGGGATCGCGGTCCATAACGTAAGGTTGAACGGATCAGCAGCCAGTCACGTTCTACATCAAGACAGTGGCTTGGGGTACAAAGACCTTGATCTCATCTTCGGTGTCGACCTGAAGACCGAAGATGTCTTCCAGCTCGTTAAAGACGTGGTGATGGATTGCCTCCTTGACTTCCTTCCAGAAGGTGTCAACAAAGACAAGATCACCCCCATGACTCTGAAGGAGGCGTACGTGCAGAAGCTGGTGAAGGTTTGCAACGAGACCGACCGCTGGAGCCTCATCTCGCTCTCCAACAACAGCGGGAAGAACGTGGAGCTCAAATTCGTGGACTCTCTCAGACGGCAGTTCGAGTTCAGTGTGGACTCCTTCCAGATCATCCTGGATTCTCTTCTGCTGTTTGGGGAGTGTTCAGAGAACCCCATGGCTGAGAACTTCCACCCCACGGTCACCGGGGAGAGCATGTACGGGGACTTCGAGGAGGCCATGGACCATCTCCGCAACAGGGTGATCGCCACGAGGAACCCGGAGGAGATCAGAGGCGGGGGGCTTCTGAAATACTGCAACCTCTTGGTGAGGGGGTTTAAGCCCAAATCGGAGGTGGATATGAAGGCACTACAGAGATACATGTGCTCCAGGTTCTTCATAGACTTCTCTGACATCGGTGAGCAGCAGAGGAAGCTGGAGTGCTACCTTCAGAGCCACTTTGTTGGGATGGAGAGCAAAAGATATGACTATTTGATGACCCTCCACAGGGTGGTCAATGAGAGCACAGTCTGCCTTATGGGACACGAGAGGAGGCAGACCCTGAACCTCATTGCCATGCTGGCTGTGAGAGTCCTGGCTGAGCAGAACATCATCCCCACTGTCACAAACGTTACCTGCTACTACCAGCCAGCTCCTTACGTCAGCGAAATAAACTTCAACTACTATGTCACCCACGTGCAGCCCTTCCTGCCTTGCAATCAGTCTTACCCAACGTGGCTTCCCTGTAACTGAGCCAGGACAAACGTCAGGGTCTGGCCTCCGAGGTATTTCCTTGCCTTGGGGAGTGGGGAGGGTGGGAGGGAAGACAAAAAAAAAGACAAAAAACCAAACAAACAAAAAAAAAAACAAACCCCAAACCTGTCAAACCAACCTAGAACTGCAACAAAAGGAAACTTCCTGGACTCTTGCTCGAGTGTCTTGTTCCTGGGGTGGTTGGAACAAGGCCCATCTGCTGTACACTGTGATGGGAAGTGCAGTGTTCTGGAAACTCGGACGTGCACGGGAGGACTCGATCGCTTACGGAATTCTGGAGGCAACAGGGGAGGGTGGGCGTGTGTGAGGGGAGATTGTAGAATGACACGAAGGTAGAGCTGCACTGCCCTGAAATGGATCTGAATTGGGTTCTTGTTGTTGTTTTGTTGTGTTCCCATTTTTTTTAGTGCGGGAGGTGTTCTGGGTGTGCAGACTTGTGGTTTCTGAAGATAGAAGCCAGAGTGGCTAATTCCTTTGAAGGACCAAAGAATCCTGTTTAAGTGCCTGTAACAATATAAACACAACTGTACTGTAAACCTTATTTTTTTGTTTTGCAGGGGTTGACATCCCAACAGCTTGAGTGGGGGGTGTCTGAAGAGGAAAATAGTTGTTGGGGGGGGGGTGGGAGGGGGACACAGGGAGGGTCGTAAGATCATTTCTCGTAACCTGGCTGAAGCAGGAGTGGGATGGCAGGTTCCGTGTCGCTGAGGTGGCTTGGGTTTTTTTTGGGCATGGCTTGCTGCCCGTGAAGGGCTGGCTGCAGCAAAGAGCTGTCAGTGGAGCTCATCCTCAGAGGTGGGCTTTGGCTGCCTAAAAAATAAGAAAACTAGGGATACTGGGGCTGGGAGGGGGGGAAATGCTGTGCAGAGCTTTGTGGAGAAAAGGCAGCGGGGACCGACATTGGACTTGAGTCAAGCTCCCAAGTCTGCAGTGCCAAAACGTAACGGTGTCGATCACTGAGGAGGCAGATGATCTGTCCAGGAGCCTGCCCCAGGCTACTCTACCTAATCCTGTATTTTCTAGGGGGATTTGAAATGCTGCTTAGGGGTTATATTTTTTTTTGGTTTATTTTTTTTGGCGTGCAGTGTGGTTTTAATGCACAAAGCCAGAGGCCGGCTGGGTTATCTGGGAAGACGAGGCTTGTCCTTTGAAGCACAAACCAACCAGTTCCCCAGTCAGTCCTCTCCAGCTGTTGCTGTGCTGGGGGCTGGAGCCTGTGGTGTCCTTGGAGATAGGCAGACCTCTTCCAGACTCCAGCCTCTCATGGCTGGAGATCTTCCCTCTGCCCTCGGGCAGGTCCTATCTTCAAAAGCAGCCTGTTTCCAGCTCCGTGATTCCACATGTGAGCCACGGATAGCATTTGAAATTCATTCTCTAGCTAGAAATGGAGCTTGGGGCGGGGGGGGGGGGGGGGGATTGTGCAAAAGTCAGTTGGCCTTGGGGAGGGGAAAAAAAAAAATGTATGTTTTTTTCTAAACAAACCCTCTTGTCTTGAGGGTTTGGCTCTTAGTCAAACGTGGCTTTGAAGTCGTTGGGTGTCTAGAGCACAAAGAGTCTTTCGCTGAGGTGCCTGGATTTGCTGTGCCCGTTCTCACGAGACATCATCTCAGGCTTGAGCTATGCACGGAGGGAGAGGTGGGCGAGCGACCAGGCTCTCCCTGGAGATGCTGCTCTGGGAACACCATGACTTCATGGTGCTTCCGCCGAGGCTGACGTACTTGAGTATCTTGAACTTGTCGGGGTGGTTGTTGTTGTTGTTTGTTGTTGTTTTTTTTTGTGACGAAACTGTACTAGCTGGGCAGATTGAACGCTCTAATAAAGACTAGATCCTTGGAATGTGTATAGCCAGATTTGCTACCTTCTTTGGGGTAGGGGTGATGTGGAAGGGGAGTGGGGAGGGTTAGTAATTTGGGGGCTCTTGCACTTAACATGAACTAACCGGTTTGAAATTGGTCCAGCTTTGCTTCCTCTCCAGTCAGAGCTGAAGAAGTGTTGCTAACAATGTAGTTATTACAGGTTTAACTGCCTTCCTGTAGAGAGGCTTTGCCTGCACGGCCAAGGCTGCAGCCTGGTACCTCCCTGCTGCCCAGAGCCTAATCCCTTGTGGAGGGAGCTTGAGCTTTATCCAGCGCAAGGTAAAACTGGTTTAAAGGCTGCTTTTGAGATCCTAAGGGTGCCACCTTCACGGCTTCAAGGGAAGAAACTTTTTACTTGCCTTTTTTAAACTTCAGGTGATGTAGATGTGTAGCATGCTGTTCTTACAGGCTGCTTCCCCTCTCCCCACGGACACGTTAGACGCACTAACCCCAGATTCCCTCCTTCCCTTTTAAGATGTTCAAAGCGATTCCCGACAGCCCGCAGCTCCATGGGGCAGCTGACGTTGAGATTGCACTTTTGATTTACGGAGTGTGTGTGGTGGGACTCTTGTGAATGGGTTGAATCTGACTTTTTCTAGACCTTGCAGTGATACTGTGCTGCCCTCCTGTGAGGGGGCAATCAGAAGGTTCCAGTAGCTTGAATGGCACTTGATTATTTTTTTCTGTTTTAAATGTCTCTATTTTTTTTCCCTACACCTGTATCACTTGTCATGCGATGGGCTTGACATAGACTCACTAGATTCTTTAGAATCTGTTACAAATAAATACAGTGTATTCAAATTTGTTGGATTTATTTTATTTGCTTGTCCATCCGGGTAACATGGTGTTGAGATGGCTGATCCTACTCCCACCAAAAACCAGGCTTGGGGCTGACTGGTTGCCTTGAGAGGAGCGAGCTGAGATGTTTGGCTCTGGACCTGGCCAAATGCTGTAGCCAGAGCAGCTCTGAGCCTGGGATGTGTGTAGCTGCTGGCAGGTCCCTCCTGCAGCAGAGGGAGGTTTATTTATAAGGCTGTTCTTTAGTGTTGTGCATCTTCCCTTTTCCTGGTGGCTCCTCAAGTTGCTGGGAGGGGGGGGGGAAGGGTGGCCCGGTGTCAGTGGTGATCTGAGGTCTTGGGGATGATACTGGGAGACTCTCACTGCTGGCTTTCCATGACTTTGTTCTCTGTTGCTGGTCATGAACAACAAAAGGTTGCTTGAGTTGTTTATTTTGTGGAGCTGACCCACCTGCAAGGTGGTTCCTCCTGGAAAGGGGAAGGCAGGAGCCTCTGAAAGGTCCATCTCCCCAAATCCACTGACACTCGGGCCAGATTCTGGTGTGAGGGCTGGAAGCTGCCCGCCTGTAGCTGGGGGCAGGCTCCTCCAACCCTGGCTGCCCTCCAGCCTAAGATGAAGTTTCACTTGTCAAGCTACAGGCAGTTCTGGTTCCACTGCAACAATTGAGCTGCTGATGTGCCCAGTCCCTCTTTGGGACAAACTTGCTGGCTCTGCATCTCCAAACTTTGAGAGAGTGGGGCCAAGCTTCCCTCTGACAACAGCTCTGGGTGGTTCCTGCTGGGCTGGCACTACGTAAGACCACGTCCCTCTGACCTGCTTGAGGACTCTGCTCTGCAGAGCTGATTTCCCTTACCCCCAGCAGCAGCAAGATGTGCTGTTTGCCTCTTGCTGGCCTTCCCCGAGTGTCTCACGTAGGGGAGTGGCTGGAAAATATCTGCTTTGTTTGTCAGCTGGCTTCTCGGTGCCAGCGGTGGGTCCTGCCGAGGGCTGTTGATGTTCTGGTGAATAAGCTGCCTCTGGATTTGTGACCCTGAGCAGAGCAGCAAAAGCCCTGACAGAGTCGGCCTGGCATTGTTGGAGCGGATCAGACCGTACAAAAGGATGTTGGTGGAAAGTACTAGTTGTGATCAGAAAGGAGCTATCAATGTTTACAACCCAGATTTGGATCCTGCTTTTGTTAATTGTCAAATAAAAAAAAAAACCCTATATATTTTCTCACAGCCTGTAGTCTGTCATTATTTCATTATTTTTTTTGTTCTCTTTGAAAAGAGGGGGATGGACAAGTTGGGATGTGCCCGAGTAGCTGGTGAATGACATTCAGCTCTAGTGATGGGTGTGTTGGTGTGTGCTGGGTGCCCCCGTGCTCCTCTCAGCCTCGTCCTTCCTGGGAGCAAAGCTCTAGAGCTGTGTCAGGGTGGCTGCAGCTCTGCCCTGGCAACTCCCTCTATTTAGAGCACCAGTTACCTCTGATGCAGACTGGTCTGGGTTCTGCTGGCAGCACCCAGCTCAGATGGCTGCAGAGGAGCCCACGGCACGGTCAGTGTGTGTGAGCACAGCACGTGCCCTGCAGCACCTCTGCAAAGGGCTGGGGAGTAAACGATGCCTTGAGAAGCATCCAAAAATCCTCGCTGTGGTATCAGCTCGATCGTTCCCAAGGCTGGCGACGCGGGTTTACAGCTGCAGCCCTGCCCACGGCAGCTTTTCTCCTGGAAGGACATCTGGCCGAGCTCCAACATCCCTGAAACGGGAGGAATCCATCTCAAATCTCCAGAATGCAAGAAGCATTTTGCTTCAACCTCCCTGCTTTCGGCCGTCCTTCCTCCGCCGGCTCGCTGCCGAGGGTGGCACCATCTGTCTGGGGGTGGGTAGCTAGACCCAGCCTGGCATTCACATTGTCTCTCAGCCTCTCTGCTCTACTGCACCAGCATCCTCACCCCCTGCTCTCCTCCTCCTCCTCCTCCTTGGGCAGTGTGGGTGTTAACTCTGCTATTTGAGATGGTGCAGAATGAGAGGACGCTCTGTCTGCCCGGCTCCTCTTGCCATTTATAGCTGTGTCGGGGCGATCCAGCACACGGGCCCTTCTGCTCTGGCGCCCGGTGCCAAGCACGAGACAAATGCTTCATTGAGATGGAGGGAGCGGGAGGGCGGGCGGCTCCCGGCAGGGTTGGGATGGAGCTGAGCTGCCAGAGGATGGCACAAAGTCGGGTCCTGAGCAAGGGGGTGGGGTGGGAAGGCTGATGGTGAGAAACTGGTGTGCAGCTTGTGCTCTGTCATTGAACCCTCTTGTCTTATCTCCTGGCATTGGTTGCTCTATGCTGGAGGTTCTGGTTCAGGCTTTTGTGTTACAAAGTGGATTTTGGCTTGTATTAGAGCTTGTTTGGAGGTGGAGAAGCACGTTGCAGAATGCTGGGGGTTGGAAGGAAGCTCTGGAGATGCTCTGGTGCCACCCCCCTGCTCCATCCAGCAGGGGCACCCAGAGCAGGGGCCCAGCAGCGCAGGGTCCAGCCGGGGTGGGAATCTCTCCAGAGAAGGAGACTCCACAGCCTCTCTGGGCAGCCTGGCACAGCCTCCCACACCCTCACACCAAACAAGTTTCTCCTCCTGCTCAGATGGAGCCTCCTGGGTTCCAGTTTGTGCCCATTGCCCCTTGTCCTGTCTCTGGGCACCACTGAGCAGAGTCTGTCCCCATCCTCTCACCCCCCGGGGCCCTTCAGCTCTTGCTCAGCATTGCTCAGCTCCCCTCTCAGGCTGCTCTTCTCCAGCTGAGCAGCCCCAGGGCTCTCAGCCTTTCCCCAGCACAGAGATGCTCCAGCCCCTCAGCATCTTCAGAGCCTCCTCTGGACTCTCCCCAGTATCTCCTTGTCTCTCTTGAACTGGGGAGCCCAGCACTGGACCCAGTACTCCAGAGGTGGCCTCACTGGGGCAGAGTAGAGGAGCAGGAGAACTTCCCTTGACCTACTGGTCACACTCTTCTGAATGCCCCCCAGGAGACCATTGGCCTTCTTGGTCATGAGGACCCATTGCTGGCTCATGGGCAACTTGTCCCCCAGCACTTCCAGATCCTTCTGTTCAGAGCCTAAAAGGCTGGGTTTTTTTGTTCTGTGTGTGTCACATTTGCAGCGTTCAGTTCCAAACACAGTTTGCCGTGGACCTTGCAGCTGGTGGGAAGCTCCCTGAACCCCCTGAGAACAACCACCTTCCTCCACCTTCCTCCACCTTCCTCCACCTTCCTCCACCTTCCTCCACCTCTGACGTCCTGCAGCCAGCCTCGAAGCGAGAACCCCGATGTTCCCCTCCCTGCTGAGCCATCCCAAGAGACCAGCTTGTGCAGAGCCTCCCCTAGGACAGCAGACCAGCTCCCTGCCAAAAACCCAACCTGTTCCTGCAAGAAAGCAGGTCCCACGTGCTTGCTTTTCTCTGCTGCTTCTCTTGCAGCAGCTCCTGCTTTGGTGGAACCAGCCACGGCTGTAGCCACAGCCAGGGAGAGCCGCACGTGTGCGAGAGCCCGGCGGCTGCTGCGGTGGATCCTGCGCCCATCCTCCCTCTGCAGCTTGTTCCAACTTGACGGCTCTGACAAATTTGATTGAAATCATCCGCCGGCGTCCTGAGTTATTAAGGAGAATGACTGACGGGCATCACAAAGTCATGTTTTCTTAAGAAAGGAGGGGGGAAAAAAAAACCCAACCCCAAAGCCGATCTGTAGCCGCGAGCTGTTGCACGACTGAGCCATGAGGTGGGTCGGGGATGGGGTGTCCCTGCCACCCCCTACCCCAACCCTCTGCACGTCCCTTCAGCGATCCAAGGGGAGCTAGTGACATTTCCAGGATGGAAGAGGACTGCTAGGTGGGACCGTGGTTTGGAGCCAGTGGAGGCACAGGCTGATGTGTCATGTGTTATCTCTCTCCCCGTGCAAGCGAGAACATGCATTTTCACTCCAAAGTGCTCACGTTGTTCTTCCAGAGCGTCGTAGCCCTTCCCACCTCTCCTCCCTGGCCGGGTTTCTCTCTGGTGATGGATGGAGACGTTCTCTTCGGGGCAGCTCTGCACGGGGCCAGCTGACAGCACCGAGGGGGGTTGATCATTGCCCTCTCCTGCCACCATGGCATATTTACCCTCCTTATCTGGCCACTATCAACCCTGGGTTCAGCCAGAGCAGTGTCACCCTGCCTTCAAAGGCAAAGCCACCGCGCAGCACGTTCCCCGGGCTGTTTGCCTGGCCTACATTTGTTGCCTTGTAATCCAAGGAGGGGCTGGATCCACGACACCCCTCCAGCCCTCCTCCAGTAGCCACCGGGCTGGAACAGCTGATTACTTTAAGCATCCCTCTACTAATATGCAATTACAGGGTGCTTGGGCTTGAAATCCCAGCTAAATCCGCGTGTCCGCGGCGTGACTCACCTAACGACTGCTCCCCTGATGACTCCTGGATGCATTCCTTAAAGACTGGACAGAATGTTACCGTGCCATTTACCAACCACCCTCTTCGAACATCACCAGCGTAACGAGTTGAGCCAGTTTCTTTCCCCTGCTCCTCCTCCCCTAGACGGACCTGATGGCAAAGGCTGAGCAGCCAGGGTGTAACCCCTGCTCCCACAACAGGGGCTCGGCAGGAATCGGTCCCTGAAAGGATGATTCCCTTCCCCGGGGGTGCTTGAGTCGAGCTCACGAGCGACGTTGCCATCCAAGAAAGGCTAAAAAAAAAAAACCCAAGCAAATTGTGGATGATGGGAAGACAGGAGGGACGTGGCCAGCACAAGCAGCTCGAGGGGGGTTGGTTTGTAACGTGCCCTTCCCGGAGCGGGCGGCCTTTGAACCCAACCTGCTCATTTGGGGCTGGATGCTGCTATTCCGGCTCGTGCTCGGCGGGTGCTGCCTGACGTGAGTAAGCTCATCCTCACCGCTGCCCCACGTCACGGGTGACCTAACCCTAGGAGGGGCCCGAGTGCCCTCCGCCTCCCATTAGTGCCCGGGGAATTGGAGACGGTCGGCATGGCTAATAGCAATAATTGCCCGGGAGTTGTTTAGCTGATGACTTTGTTTTATCCTGTTTTTTTAGCTGATGACTTGTTTTATCCTGGTTTTATCCTCAGCCTGTCCTCCCCGAGCTGTGCAGGTGAGCCAGGAGAGACCACAGGGACCAGCCCTCTTTTCCAGCTGGATGAAGGTGGTTTATCCAGTGCCAAAACCAAGCCCCATCTCTCCGCCACCCCTCCAGTTTCTTATCTCCGAGCGCCTCTTCCTTCGCTCCTTGGGATGGGAACAATGAAAGAGAAATTCAGGGGGTTTTGTGGGGGATCAATGGGGGAAAGCAAACTCTCACACCTGGCTCCAGGAGCACTCCCATCGCCACTGTCACGCTGCCCTGCCCCAGCGAGAGGGGTCTTTTTAGCCAGAGGAAAGGAAATTCCCCCTCTGCAGGGCAGTGAAACTGGGATGAAACTGGGATATATCCATCTCGCAGGGCATGCTGCTGTTCCCAATGGCACAGCCATTCCCTGGCAACCCCGGCAGCTCCCCACAGCCCCAGGTAAGTACAAAACGCACCGGGAAGAGCCAGCTCCTGCCTCTGGGAAAGGAGACGGCCGACGCTGCCAGCTCGAGTGTGCTGGTGGCCGAGAGCAAGGAGATGCCACGACGTTCTGGGCTGGAGAGTCCATCTCCCCGGGGGTGGTTGGTGGTTTTTGGCCGATGCCAAGGCAGCCGTTGGCAGGGGAGGGTTCTGCGGGGTGTTGGTGGGAGCTGCTCTGCTCCCCGGTTCACGGCACAGCGAAGGTGCTGAGCTCCTCAGCCGTCGCAGGGGTGGGAGGGAGGCCGGCTCATCCTGCAGCAGTTGTCACTCACCTAAACCTTCGAAAGCTGGGATTACTGGTGTTATCCCATAATTGAGGAAATCCACCCTCTCGTTAGCCTCATCGGTGGCTGCTGCCTCCTCCCCTTTCCTCCTTTCTTCTTGGGGGGGTTGCCCACCGCTCCCCCAGAACCTCAGCAAAGGCACCACCAGCCCCGTATGGGGCTGAGGAGCCCAGCAAGCTGCTGAGGTGGCCTCAGGGCCACCAAGGGCTGTGGGATCAAAGGTGTTGAGTTGGGTCGGGTTTTTTTACTCTCTGCTCTAACTTCAGGCCAGCAGCTGCGTTTGCCTCTGGGCTGCTTTAGGGTGAAGCTTAATCATCTACACAAGGTTTTCTCCTTGGTGGAGCTGCCAGCGGGAGCCTGCTCCTCCCTGCATCCTCCCAGAAAGAAGCACAGTCACTGCTGAGCCCATCCCTTTGCTCTCCAGCTCCTTTGTCCCCTGCCAGAGCATCCCTTGGTGAGCAGAGAACATTTACTGGTGAACAAGTTGCCCGGGAGCCAGCAAAGTGCCATCATGGCCAAGAAGGTCAACGGTGTCCTGGGGTGCAGAGCCTGACCCTGCCTGCTCTTGGCCGGGTGGCTTGGAGCTGGGCCAGCTCGAGAAGCTGCACTCGGCCGGGCTAGGCCAGCGCTCCCGGGGCCATTTCCAGGGAGGACTTGGCTGTGGGACGAGGTGACAGCGGAGAGCAGTGGGGTGGGATGTTCCCCTTTGGGGTTTCCCCCACGGCAGCCGTACCCTCGGCCAGGCTTTGCCGGGGTTTCCACGCAGAGGTGCGAACGCGCCGGGCAGATCCGTCGGGAAGGATGGAGAGGTTCCGTTGCGTGAGGGCTGGGTGATTAGTTCAAGGTGCAGTGTGGGTGGAGGGGGTGTTTAGTGGATGGGAGCACCCAGGGCTGCCCTGAGCTGTGGCTCCAGGTCATGCTGGAGCTCGGGAGGTGTTTGAACCATCCAGACCAGGTGTAAAAGGGTGTCAGGAGGTGCTGCATGGCACAGCCTGGATGTCAGCACAAGGTGGTGGGCATTGGGAAGGGACACGGAGCCTGGCTGAGCCCGGCACACCCTCAGGGCTGCACCCCACCAGCACCCCTGGCTCCATCCAGACAGAGGTGCCACCTACACCTTGTTCTCCCATGCCTGGAGCTTGTGCTGTCCTGGTGGGAAGGTCCAGGGGACACAGCTGCCATCAGCCTCCTGTCACAGCCAGGGCAGGACCAGGGCCACCCATGCGAGCAGGACAGCCTGGCAGTGGATGGGGGTGTCAGGGGGACATCATCTTCCCAAGCTGGGCAGGATGGCTCTGGGTGTCCTCAGAACGTGCATCTCACCCAGGGAAGACCTTAGAATTGTCCCCTGAGGTGTTGGGTGCTTTGTGATACCCATTTGCCCAACGACTCCTCTCCAGCCGGAGCTGCCGGAGTCGTGCGCGGTCAGCGTGCGTGCGGCAGTCGGCACACGTACCCAGCGTGATAACAGCAGCCGAGATAAGAACCTGGCTGTCCCTTTGCTGCTCTCCAGCCCACTCCCTTAGGGGTCTGATCCAGCCTTTCCCCTCCCTTCCCAGCTGCGCTGAGCCCCACTGGTGCACATGCGTATGCTGGGACACACTGGGACAGCATGGGCTGCAAGGGGGGATTTGGACTGAAATCCTGGGCCGAGGGTGGAGCGAGCGATGGAGCTCAGAGGGTTGTGACCCCAGGAGCCCCCAGTGCAGCTTGGGTTTCAATTTAAGATGTTTGCAGGCTTTGAGCTGATGAGCCCGACTGCAGCTCAGCGGCTGGGCTTCAAACTTTCCTCCTCAGATGTAGGAAGGACTTAAAAGCTTTCAGAAAGAAGAGGGGGGTGGGGAAAATAGAACTCTGTGCTCCACTTCAGAGGGGCTCTGAAAGGATGGACAAGGCTTTTTGGGGTTCATACCACAGCAAGCAGTGTCCCGGCAGCTTTGTCAGCAACTCCCCAGCCAGGAGAAAGCAGCAGGATCTGATCCAAAAACCTTCCCTGGGTGTTTTTCCTTCTGCTGCCCTGGGCTGTAGATCAAACCTTGGGTGACCTGCGGGGCTAACAAAAGGAGAATGGTCTCTTGGGGTTTGTTTAATGTCCCCGGGGCTGGGAAGGGACGTTCCCAGCCTCCAACCTCCCTTTGTTCCTGGGTCGGGCATCGTAGCGCGGAGCCCCAGCTACGGGTGTGCTGCCCCAGGCTGTCGGCGTAGTCCTTGGTCGGCCAGATTAAAGCTGTTGGGTTTTGGTGCTCGCAAGCATTTTCAGTGATTTTTTTAGGACTATGCATGTGGTGCTGGGCTTGTTCTGCAGGATTTTACCCCAAGGTGCAGAGGAGGGGGTGAGGATGCAACGCCAGCATCTCCAAGGTGTGGGAGGGAGTGGAGGGGGGAGAAGAGGATCGTCCCCCAAAAAAGGATGGAGCGGGATCCACTTTCAACTCTCACAAGGTTCCGTGAGCCCTACAGCCCCAGTCCAGTGTGGGAAGGAGGTGCCGGCCAGGACAGGGATTGGTAGCACCCAAATCTCTCCATCAGGGATCCCCCCATGCAGGGGAAGTGATGGGTGCAGGAGGTGGGTGCTGGTGCCACCCACAGCTGGTGGATTTCAGTTCCAAGTCTCCATCCATCCTTCCTTCCTCCCACTGGCACCAGCAAGAATTGAAAGAGGAATTGCCTCAGGCAGCCTGTGGCTGAGACCCCCCAGCCCAGCAGACCACAGCAGCCTGAAGCTCCCACGTCCTCTTTCCCAGAAAAACCAGGCTACAAATCCACTGCAGCTCCCGGGACTCAACCTCAGCATCGTCTGCAGCCTCGTCCCTGCCCGCAGAGCCCCGTAGCCACGGGCAGCCGGTCGGTAGCCAGCATGTGGGAGCTGGCAGAGGCCACAGCTTTTGCTCCAGGTGGTTGTTTTACCCCCTTGGAGAGGGGTTATCAGGGCAGCTGCCTTTTTCCACTCGGGGTGATAACTGAGGAGCAGCACGAACACACGGCAGTATCCTGGGGACCGAGGAATTCTAGAATCATAGAATGGCTGAGGCTGGAAGGGACCTTAGAGATCATCTCATCCAACCTCCCCGCCATGGGCAGGGACACCTCTCAACTAGACCAGGTTGCTCAAGGTCTCACCCAACCTGGCCTTGAGCATCTCCAGGGAGGGGGCAGCCACAACCCCCCTGGACAATCCATTCCACAGGCTCACCACCCTCCTACTGAAGAACTTTTTCCTAAGATCCAATCTAAACCTATTTTCCCCCAGTTTAAACTGGTTTTTAAATGGTTTTAAAACCATTTCCCCTCGTCCTATTGCTAGACACTCTCATGCAGAGTCCCTCTCCAGCCTTCCTGGAAGCTCCCTTCAGGGACTGGAAGGCAGTTATAAAATCCCCCCGGAATCTTCTCCGGGCTGCACAGTCCCAGCTCCCTCAGCCTATCCTGGCAGCAGAGCTGCTCCAGCCCTGGATCATCTTTGTGGCCTCCTCTGGACTCTTATGGGATGCAAAACCATCAGCACCCCACAGCTGGGGTGCGATGCCCATCCCGGGGGAGCCACGGTCCCCCAGCCATCCCTGCTGCCGGTCCCAGTCCCTGCGTGTCCCTGCATGTCCCTGCGGTGGGTATTTCTCTTGGCAGCCCCCAGGCAGGAATGTTTCCCTGCTGCCCAGCGAAAGTGGAGGCAGGAATTGCTGGAATAGCGACAGGCTGAGTAACAGCGCTAACTTTATTCTCCAAAACAAAGGGCAGTGTCCCAGACACCGAGGGCTGGTTCAGCTCCCGGCGGCACGGAGGCCAGGGCTGGGGAGTGCGGGTAGACCCAGAAACGCTGCTGCCACTGGGGGCCCTGCCCCTAATTCCTGCCCTGAACCCCCCCCCAGCCCTGCCTGCCTCTCACTACAAACCCCTCTTCCGGCTGCCTGCCACCTGAAAGTGCATTTTGAGGAGCAAAGAGGGGTTGAAAAATAGCACGAAAGGGCTGGGATTTCCCTCTGGGACCTTCAAGCATCTTTCCAGCCCTTCCCAGGGCTCTTCCTTCTATAGGTGTGTCCCCAGCCCATCTCCTAGGACCTGGGGGGCCACCCAATATCTCTGAGCACCCTGCATGCCTCTCCCACACACTCAGCACCCCAGGGTGCTGCAAGATGGGGTGTCAACTTCTGCTCTGACCCCACTGCCCCTTCCCTGGGTGACTTCCTGGCTGTGGAGGTGGCCAAGGAGGGGCTGGAGGACGAGAATCCCCTTGCCAGATCCCACAAGCTCCACAGGCTGCAAGAAGCATCTCCCCACCCTGCTCCGAGGACAGTCCCAAGTCCCCATGGAGCATCCCCGGAGCACAAGAGCAGCTCCAGGCCGGTTGTTTCCCTTCAATAAGGAGCAGGTTTTGCATCTGAGCAGGATCCGTCCTTGGTGCCTGGTGCGAGCAGCCTTCCTGCCAGGGCTGGCCTTGGCCGCGGGGCTCCAGGCACGGCAACGTTTTCCAAAGCAAATATTTGCACAGTGCAATAACACGTGGGAACGAGCAGGAGCTTTTTCTTCCCCAGCTTCAGGGGGAGGTTCCCGGGGAGCCGGACTCGGTCCGTGGAGGATTCAGCCTTGCCCTGACCTCTCGCCTTGCTGAGCTGCCCAGGTTTCGAACCTCTTTCTGCTCCGTGGGTTTGCACAAAGAGGCTTTTCATTTGCAACCCAGCAAAGGGGCATCGCTCTCGGCTGGCCCTGGAAAACCTCACCAGGCACCAGGGCAGGGGTGTTCAGGGAGGATCTGGACTATACTGGTGCCCAGCTCTACCACAGCTCTGTCCTTTCACCTCAAAGCTCCCAGAGACCCCCAAACCTACCCCAAAATCCTTCCGTGTATGAAGCTGAGCAGCACTGCACCATCGGATGCCGGACGCCCTTCGCCGCTCTCATCGGCCACAGCCCACCCCAAACCACCACCAGCCCTTTGCCCCCACGGTGGCAACGCTGTGCTGGGAAAGTTCTCACCCACCATTTAGTCTCTCCAGGGTTCACGGCTTGAGGCCTTGAGACAGTGGCTGAGGACCAAAAACTCCCTCCTGCCCCAGCACCATCAGGGTGGTGACACGGACCCAATGCTGCTCGCTCACCCCAGCCCTTTCCCAGGCTCAGGTGCTGGGAGCAGCTCACTCCCCATCCACCACTCCCCATCCACCCACTTTTTCTTGGAAACAGTGTTGGAATCAGGGAACAAGCCCACGTGAAGGTGAAGGCTGATGCACCGACACCGATGCCAACCTGCTGGGCCACCCAGAGGCACTGAGCCACCAGGTCCTTCTGCTCCCATCTTGGATGCCCGAGCATCAAGGGTCTGCGCTAATTGGGTATTAGGAGCATGGAAAACCCTGGGCTGAGGCCAGGTTAATGGCCTGGCTATTCCCAGCCAAGTCACCAATGCCTGGTGTGAGCTCTTCCTCCTCCTCCTTCTCTCCAGGAGGTATCAACTGTACTGTAAAGGTGTCAGCCCTTCCCATGGTTCTGCTGGTTTTTAAATCCCTGGGTGTTTTATTGCAACAAGTCTCTCTGCCCATGCACGGGGAGCTCCCTCCCGGCGTGCCTGGAAACTGCCTAAAACCTGGGGGGGATTAAGGCAGCTCCCAGGGCAAACCCACCTCCCCTGTCCCACCATGGCCAGGAAGCTTCAAGCCATGTCTCAGGGCTGTCCCCATGGATCACGGGAACACGGTTGTCCACCGTGCTGCAGAGGATGGAGGCTGCTGGAGCCCTGCTGGGTGCCTGTGCGAGCCAGGGCTTCCCCAGGGCTTCTCCATAACGGGAGCTACTCCCAGTGCCTCTTCCCTCCAGCTCCTCTCCATAAGAGGCGAGGCGACGGGGAGAGCCGAGAAGAGCCCGTGCTTGGCTTCCCTCCCCAGATTCCTTTCCTGCCTGTCACTGACCGATATAGTCCCCGGCGTCACCCCGGGCAGGCGTTGGGCTGACGCACCCTGGGGACGTCGCTGGGTATCCAGGCCTGATGGTGCCCAGGGGTCCCGCGTGGGGTGGTGGGTGCAGTGCCCTGCCCAGGGGTTATTTCTGGCCAAAGAGGCTGGAGCTCCTGCTGTCAGACAGCCCACGGCACGGGGATGAGCTCGCTGGTGCTGTGGGTCCACCAGCCCTGCAAGTGTGGGAGAGGGAGGGGAAGAAACAATGTGGGTTCCCTTTCCTTTCCTTTTCCTTCCCTTCCTTTTCCTTTCCCTTCTTTCCCTTTCCTTTCCTTTTCCTTCCCTTCCTTTTCCTTTCCCTTCTTTCCCTTTCCTTTCCTTTTCCTTCCCTTCCTTTTCCTTTCCCTTCTTTCCCTTTCCTTTCCTTTTCCTTCTCTTCCTTTTCCTTCCCCCTTCCCTTCTTTCCCTTTCCCTTTCCTTTCCTTTTCCTTCCCTTCTTTCCCTTTCCCTTTCCTTCCCTTTCCCTTCCCTTCC
>JANVCC010000120.1:3681397-3726810 GCA_025345505.1 Todiramphus chloris collaris | reverse complement strand
CTTTCCCTTTCCCTTTCCTTCCCTTTCCCTTCCCTTCCTTTTCCTTTCCCTTTCCCCTTCCCCTTCCCCTTCCCCTTCCCTTCTTTCCCTTTCCCTTTCCCTTTCCCTTTCCCTTTCCCTTTCCCTTCCTTTCCCTTTCCCCTTCCCCACGGCTCTTCCATCACACACTCACGGGACTGCAGGAGCTCAGCCCGTCACAGGATCCGGGCATCAGGACCAGCACCCTGTGCCCCTGCGCCCCCCCCAAACCATCCCATTTCTAACTCTGCCAAATGAGCTCCGGAGCTGCCACCTCCCCTCCACCCCAACCCCCAGACTCCTCCTTGTTGGCATTTGGGGGTCGCAGCGCTGCAATTTTAGGAGCCCCCGACGTGCAGAGCCCAGGGAGCTCCCAGGGCAGACTGGGGCGGGAGGGGGGGTGGGGCTGCGAGCCGTAACTGGTGCCTTTGGCAATTAATCTCTTTAAACCCCTTAATGAACCGTGATCAGGTTACAGGGCTCCCGTCACGTCGGATTGCTGCGGATTAGCGGGGACAAGCGAACAAAACGTGCCGGGGAGGGCTTGTCTCCCGCGGTGTCTGTGCTGTAGACCCTGCTGGACAGATTTATTCATTTTAACGTCTATTTAGATATTTATTTTTTATAGATTTTTTTATTTTCTCTCTCTCTATTTTTTTTTTTTTCACCCTCTATTCGGGTTTGCAGGGGTGGGGGGATCCGTTCCCACCTCCCCCAGCCCTTCCGTGCGTGAGCTGGGATGGTGAGCAAGGTGAAACCACTCTCCTGCACCTTGCCCTTTCGCTGTACACGTTCCAGAGCTATTTTGGGGTGCAGTTCCCTCGCTCCATCAATCACCCTTCCCAGGGCTCGCCGGGGATTCGGCTGCTGTGGGTGCAGGGAAACCCTTGGTGCTGTCGGAAAAGGGCTTGGGCAGGTCCTGGGACGCTCAGGATCTGCTCTGGGGAGGAGCAGGAGGATAAATCCCCTCTGTTGAAGGCACAATCCATGGAGAAGATGCCGGATCCTGCCCAGGTCGGTCACATAAAGCACCTGTGGGCTTTGGGCAGGAGCCGGCTGCGGTGCAGGCAGAGGCAGGGGATCAGATTAGGGCAGCCAGGGCTGAAAATAGAGACGCTGCTCCACAACGGGAGCCTCGTGGAGCCTTTTGGCCAAGCCTGGGTGGGAGAAGAGATGAGGAGATATTTGAACCCTGGAAAATCACAGCTTGGACAGTCCCGGCTGTTGCCCAACAGCCTCTTCCAGCCCAGCCTTCCTGAAAGGAGAAAGGCCATGAGAAACCACAGCCCTGAGCCTGCATGTAGCATGGTTAAATACCCCGTTGCCCTTAAATGATTCCCTCAAAAAAAGGGTTCAAATGCCTGGAGAAAATGTTTCTCAACAGACAAACATTTGGAAGGGGTGTGGGGAGGGGGATGAGGCTGAACAAGCCACTTTCTGCTGCTCTTCTCCGCCCCAGAGCAGAAGCTGTGCCCTGGAGGGGGGAGCACCACAGCCAAGCCTTGCCCCAGCTCTGCTGGGAAGTGGGATACATGGTGCTGGATCCTGAGAGAGGGGGCAGGTCAGCCTCATGCTGGGGGACCCACCAGTTTGGGATGGACACCAGTCAGAAGCTGCCCAGCTCTGCAGCATCCCCCCCTCTGCCTGCACCTTGTTGCCGGGGCTGCTCTTGACTACGCTGAGCTGGGGAGGACGTTGGGCACCATCCTGCCCATGGCACGGGCTGGCACTCATCCCCAGAGGTTGAGATGAGGGATTTGGCCAGGACCTCACTTCACATGGGGCTGCCATGGTCAAAATGAGTCAGGACAAGAGCAAGGGGAGAGGTGTGATGTGACCGTGCCCATCCCCACATGGGGGTGGGGACTCTGCAAGCTGGGCACCAGGAGTGAACTGGACAGGAATTAGGCACATTAACTTGCAGGGCAAAACAAACCGATTGCTGAGGTTTAACCAGATCAGTGACTTAAAGAGCTTTGGTGGGGAAGAGAGAACTGGACCAAGACGTGCTTAGCACAGTAAGGGCAGCCAGCCTGGCAGCCACGCACGGTGGCAACTGAGGGTCCTGAGGCCTGGAAGCCCACCAGAGCCAGGGCAAGACCCTGCCCAGGGAGCAGGGGACAGGCTGTGCCAGGCTGGGGGGTGCTGGGGACAAAGAGTGCCCACCTTTGTCACCTGAATGGCCCTGGGCAGCATCCCTCACCTCCACAACTCTGCACCCAGGGGATGGGATGGCTGCAAACCCACCGTGACTCCCTGTCCCTTGGGTCTGCAAGGGGGGGGGGGTCTCAGGTCCTCAGTGGTGGGATCTGGACAGACATGGGGTGACCAAACTGAAAAGAGGGGACTTACTGGCATTTCCCAGCACAGCTGAACTGGAGTTGAAGCACAAGGGTGCCCATCCCAGGGGATGGTTGTCACAGGATGGAGGGGAAGATGAAAATACCCATGGGCTCAAAAGGAACCAAAACCATGCCCAGATGCATTCCCAGCCCTGGTGCCGTGACCTCCAGTCCCCCCCACAAAAATTCAGGGGAGTCTAGGCTGGGCTAAGCTGCCAAAGAGGCAGATCAGGGGCCAAGGGACAATTCCCACCCTCTGTGGCTAACTGGAGCTTATTACAGGAGTAAAGGCTTGGAGAGGGGAGAGGGCATGAAGTGGGGGTCTCAGGTGGAAAGTGTTAAGGAGAAGGTGGTGGGCTGCGAGAAATGTCTTTTAAATGTTAATACAACAGCTCTGTGCTGGAGAGGATGCTGTGGAGGTGAGGTCAGGCTGGGGACACATCCCAGTGTCGGGCTGGAGCGGGGAGCTGAGTTCCTCTGCCCGGGCTCCACCGGCCCCGCGGAGCTGGGAAGGCTCCTGCAGTGCCCTCTTGTGACAGCGTCCCGGAGAAGCTCTGAGCATCCTCGGTGGCCTCCCGGCACCTGGCCTGGGGACTTTCAGTAAGTAGTTCTGTCCCCCCCTCGATCCTATCGCTCTGGCACCGTCCCTTTCCGACCCTCTCCATCACTCTTGCCCCATCCCTGTTCTCCTCCATCATCCCTCCACTGTCCACATCCACCCATCACTCTCTGCCTGTCCTGGTTCCTCTTCCCATCGCTCTCACCCCATCCTGGTCCCCCTGCCATCGCTCTTACACCAGCCTCTCTGCAGAATTTTGGCCCTGGGGAGTTTCTGTCCCTGCCCACCAGTGCCTGCACCCCTGGCACCGGCCCTGTGCCAACACGCTTCACGGGGACAAGCCTGAAGGAATTAACAGTGGAAAGGAGAGAAGCTGGGCTTAGGTATTAACATGCCATGTTAATTTTATTTTTCCCAGAAAGTCTGTAACAAAATAATCTCCTAAAACCAACAAGTGTTGGTGTTATTTATGTAACTTAACTGCTGGCAGGAGGGCAGAGAGGCGAGCGGGGTTATGTAAAGCCCTGTGCTCCCGGGGCAGGGGATGCTCCTGAGGGCAGGCACTGAAGGATCAGGCTGCTGCTGCTCTGTGTTTTCCCCCTGACCTTGTGTTCTAGGGTTCTCTCCCTAAAATTCATGCCCATGGGCCCCAGGACCCTCCAGCAGGACTTTGCTGCTGTCCCCATCGTGTGTGAGCAGCCCGGTGATGGTGTCAGTGGGAGCTCTCGGGGGGTGGCACAGGGGTCCTGCACTCTGCAGGGCACAGGGGGGGGTCACGGGCCAGGTGACCCACTAAACTAAACCAGGCTGGTCCCTGGGTAGTGTTGTGGGAGTCTTCTGGCTGGTGGCTGGACTAGTCTTGAGCATTCAGAAGTGACCACGGACGTGCAGCCACGTCCATGGTGTGGGGATGGGTCTTGCTGCACCCCACAGCACAGCACTGGGGAGCTCCAGGGCCTGGGGACCAGTAGCATCTTGTAGGAGTCACTGGATAAGGATTTACCTGCAGAGATGTTTCCCAAAACCGTGTCCCAGGGACTCATGCAGATGGAGGAGGCCATCCCAGAGGTGTGTTATCCTGGCCTTGAGCAGCCACCACGAAATGGGCCTCTGGGCATAGTTTTTCTTTTCTTTTCATTTTTTTTCCTTGAACGGGCACCACCTCTTGCTCCAGCATCAGTCTGTGAAGCTGCTCTTACTCTGCCACGCTCAGATATGGTCACAACCCCCCCTCCACATCACCCCTCCATGGTTTAACTGCCCTTGCAGCTCTTCCTGCCAGCTGGGGGGGGGATGTTCCCCAGCCCCAGGAGACTGAGGGCATCCCAACTACCTTTCCCCATCCCTCAAAATCCCAAGTGTGGCATTCCCTGGGAACCTGGAGTAGACAAATATCCTCATTTCAGTTAAACACACTTATTTGCAGGGAGGAGCTGTGACGAAGCCTGGGATCTCCTCCTTGCCCTTCCACCAACCCTCCCACCCTCATGAAGTGCATCAGCCTCCCCTGTCCGGTAGGAAAATGGGAATGAGCATGTGAACTGATGTCCCATTCCAGCCAAAGATACTGCAGGAACACAAAGTGTGGTAAGACTGGAACCCCACCAAGACCAACGGGTCAGGAGGAACTGTTTCATTGAAGGATTTTGAATTATTTTGCTCTTCCTGGTTTAAAGGAGTCAACTTAGTATTTTTTTTTAAAGGTCTTTCCCTGCCAGTTCCTTTAAGTAGGTTCTGCTCTAATCAGGTCAAAAGCTGATTTGAAAATAATCACCAGGAGTGGTGGGGGTGGGAAATAAAAAAAAAAAAAAATACTAGGCAAAATCAAGGGATTTAAACCCGAGCTGTGCATTTCATACTATTAATTGAAAGCCTGGGAGAGATAATGTGTCCCTTCGTCTGGCTGAGACCTGTAAGCTGCTATTAGCAGCAAGCTCCCTGCCCAGCTCAGGGAATCACCTCTGGTTGGGATTACGGCTCCACACGGCACAGGAAAACCTCCAGCAGGCTCCCATTTGGGGACTGGGCAGAAAGGAGGGAGCATCGAGGGGATACGGGGAGTGAGAGCATCCACGAGCTCCGCGTAGCGTGGCATAAAATGGAAAAGAATTGTTTGCAAATAAGGATTACTAGGAGAAATTCAAGTTTCCCAGTGCTGCTGCCTGACTTTGCTGCTGCACAGTCTTGCTGACAGCTCATTTATTTCTCTGCCGCCCGTTTTCTGCGCACATTCATGAGCAAATCACCTTCTGGGTGACCTTACACAGACCGTTGGGGGTTTTTTTGGGGACAGACTGTGTGTGTCTGTATACATTCACCTATACACGTACATCTACAGTGCTCAGCGGAGCGCCCGGCTGCCCGCAGCGACGCTTCCCTGCGGGCAGCTCCCAACGCATTCTCCCCCATCCCCGCACACACACACACGGAGGAGAGAAGAGGTGAAGGACCAGAGAAACCCACTCTGGTATTAATTACAAACCACTACCAGGGCTTATTTGCTAATCCCCGTTCTAATCACCTTTCTCGGGTAGATAGCAGCCAGCGCTTCGGGACACGGCAGATACTGAGGAAAATATATCAAAGTTTTACTTGTGCTGATGCCCTGCAGCCCGGTGCGGGCAGGAGTCCGGCAGCGGCAGCAGCCGGTGCAGAGGCGAGAAGGGAGGGTTACACAACAGACCCGCTGCCTCACACCAAGGTAGTCTGCACATTCATGAGTCAGTGGAAATTCCTCCTCCCCCCACAACCCATCCCAGCCCAAACCCAGCATTGGGGGGTTTTAATTTAAAAAATAACTAAATAACAGGGAGGGGGGTGAGTCCTGCATTGCCAGCGGGAGGGGAGGGATTCATGCAGCCCCTGCCCCACCCCAGTAAAGCCACTGGGAAAGCTTGGCAGAGCAGTGAGCCCCTGTTTTGATGGCTTTGGCCCCAGGACGCTGGTAGCCCAGGGATGGTGACCGCTGCAGTCGTGTCCGGCAAAGGATCGGGCTCGTGGGTGGCTGTGCTGCTGTCATTTGTTCCCAGCACGGAAGGGTGATGCTGTCAGGTCCAAGCCCTCCATCCCGAGGCCGGCTCAGGGCTGGTGGGGCAGAGATGGGGACAGCAAGAGGGACAGCGATGCCAGTGCCCTGTACCAGCCTTCTGCTTGGAGCGGTCCTTTGTCCTGAGCCCGCCTCCTTGTGCCTTCTCACCCCTTCAGTGCCCCCGGCGACGGGCTCTGGTGAGGGGTGATGCTGGGGGTGCCCGAGGACTCTTGCTGGAACCGTGGGGAGGCTTCAAGTGTCACCTGCCTGGTTGGTCATCAAAGCAGTCCCAAAAGTCCAGCCTGGGGGGAGGCAAATGGTGCCAGTGCCATTGTGAGGACCAGTCCTCTTCTGTTCTCTGCCCCCGCAGGGTTGCACAGTCTGGAGCTGAAATCACTGTCCGGGGATGGTGGAAGTGGGGAGCCCCCGAGCCTGCTCGATACCCCACGAGGCTTCCATAAGGAGACACAAAGGCTGCACCTGAGCCCCAGCATGAGGCACAGTCCCACCAGCATCCTGCTGGCCCAGGGTTTTGGGGACCCCTCCCAGGGGGTAGTGGGGCTTGGACAGGGAAGGGGCCCTGCCCTGATCCTGCTGCCTTTGGCAGGAGATGACCCCAGACTGGGCTGGGGTCCCTATAAACACTCCCAGACCTGGCAAGATCCTGCAGAGACCCCAGACCCTGCAGGGTCTCCCAACCCCACTGGGGTTCACAGACCTTGCTGCGTCCCCCAACCTCACTGTTCTCCCCCCAAATCTGCCAGCTCACTGCACACCCCTGGACTCCTGACCCTGCAGGGTCCTTCAAGCACCCCAAACACCCAGGGTCCCCCAGGGACCCTTTCAAACAGATTCCTCAGGACACCCCAAGGTCCCCAGGCCCTGCTGGGTCCCGTGGAGTGCCCTAATCCCACAGAGTCCCCTAAGGATCCCCAAACCCCACAGGGTCTCCCCCATCAGACTCCTCAGGTCACTGCTGAGGCGCCCAGACCCTGCTGGGTTCCCGCGTGTCCCCTCCCGCAGGATCCCTCTGGGACCCCCAAACTCAGTGGGTCCCAGCCCATTATATTCCCCAGATCCTGCTGGGTCCCCCAGAACCCTCACACTCTGCAGAATCCCCCCAGAACCCCCAAATTCACAGGTCCCTAACTCAGACTCCCCAAGACCTTCAAAAGGGCCCCAGACCCCGCTGGGTCCCCCAACCCATAAGGATCACCCAAACTCTGCAAAGTCCCCCCTGAGTCCCCCACATCCTGCAGGGTCCCAGCCCATCCAACTCCCCATGACCCCCTCAAGGACACCAGACCCTGCTGGGTCCCCAAGAGCCCCCACACCCCAGCAAGTCCGCCCATGACCTCCAAACGCACAGGGTCCTCCTGGGACCCCCAAACCCTGCAGGGTCCCAGTGCATAAGAGTCCCCAGGATGCCCTCAAGGTCCCCAGACCCTGCTGAGTCCCCCCACCCCATGGGGTCCCCCAGGTCCTGCAGGGTCCCAACGCACCAGAGTGCCAAGGACCCCACACCTCACTGAGTGTCCCCACTCCGTGGGGTCCTTAAGATCCTGCAGAGTCTCCCCGGGCATCCCAAACCCTGCAGGACCTCAACCCATCAGCCTCCCCGGAACCCCCTCAAAGTCCGCAGACCCCACCCCCACCAAGTCCCCCCAGCAGGGTCCCAACACATCCCTCTGAAGCGCTACAGCTCCTCCCTCCCGTCCCCCCCCCCCCCTCCCCTAGGCAGGGCTGCGGGGCGCAGCCGGCAGCCGTCGGGCAGCGGCGGGGGTCGCGGCGGCCCCGCGGGAGCGGGCGGGGGCCCAGGGGACGCAGCTGCGGAGGGCGCGGGCGGCGGCCAAGAGGGCGGCGGGGCGGGGGCGGGGGCGGCGGCGGAGCCCCTTCTGCAGCCGCTGGCTCTGAGCCGCCAGCGCCAGCTGAGCCTGGGCCACGCCGGCTCCCAGGCGACCCAAGGCCTCGGCGCGGGCGGCCAAGCGGAGCTCGGCGTGGAGCAGAGCGCAGTGGACCTGCCGGACCCGACCCTCCAGCTCCGCCGCAGCCCGACGGCGACCCTCGGCCGCCACCAGCCTCCGCCGAGCCGCCGCCAGCTCCACCGACCCGGGGCTGCTGCTCCTGCTGCTCCTGGTGGCGTTGCCGGGGGTAGCGGTGCCGGGGGTGGTAGCGGTGGTGCTGCCGGGGGTGGTACCGCCGCGATCGGGGTGCTGGTCGCCGCTCGCAGCCGGACCTGGATCCGCCGCTGTCGCCGCCGCCATGGGAACGGGAACCGGGAGCGGGGCAGGGACAAGGAGAGAATATATAGCCCGGGGGCGGTGCCGGCTCCGTACGGCTCGGCCCCGCCGGGGGCGGCTCCGGCACCGGCTCCGCACCGGCACCGGGGAGGCGGGGGAACGGCGCAACCCGGGCCCGGTGCGGTACAGCTGCGGCGGGTCACGCTCGGGCTCGGTACGGCACCGGCACTGCACCGGGCTGGATATGGCTCGGTGCGGCACCAGCACTGCACCGGGCTGGATACGGCTCGGTGCGGCACCGGCACTGCACCGGGCTGGATATGGCTCGGTACGGCACCGGCACTGCACCGGGCTGGATACGGCTCGGTACAGCACCGGCACTGCACCGGGCTGGATACGGCTCGGTGCGGCACCGGCACTGCACCGGGATGAATATGGCTCGGTGCGGCACCGGCACTGCACCGGGCTGGATACGGCTCGGTACGGCACCGGCACTGCACCGGGCTGGATATGGCTCGGTGCGGCACCGGACACCGGCACAGCCCCTGGCTCGGGATGGCACCAGGCCGGGTACGGCCCGGTACAGCCCGGCACAGGCACGGCCTCTGTCCCGGTACAGCACCGGCACCGGTGGCGTTAGCGATTCGTGATGCTGGGCCACTGCCCTGCCTCGAGGGGTTGTCGCTGGGAAATGCGAATCTGCGGAGGATGTTACTGGGAAAGGCTGGACTGGGAGGGGGTTACAGGAAGGGTTACTGGAGGGGTTATTGGGCAAGGCTTAGGCTGGGGAGGCTTACTAGGAAGGGCTGGACTGGGAAGGGATACAGGGGGCGAGCAAGGGGAAGGGTTAGGGGGAAGGCTGGGCTGGGTTACTGGAACTGCTGGTTTCACGTCTGCAGCCCTCGGGAGAAGCAGCTCAAGCAGTTCCTGGCGCTGGCTGGGGGATGCTGGTGCCCCAGTGTGGTGGGCAGGGAAAAGGACAGGGGGCAGCCCCCGTATGTCCACCCCCCGGGGCTGTGCTGGGGTGTCCCAGCCTTGGGGTGCAGGGGATGTGACACCAGGACAGTGTGTCCTTGGTTGCATGACTGTCACAGCAACATCACTGCCAACGTCATTACCATTTAAGACAGAGTTAACAGAGCTGAGAGTGGGACAAGACTGTGCGGGGAGGGGGCTGGAGTGGGAGGGGGCTGCTGCCACCCTGCTTCCCCCAGGGAGTCTGGGTTTTGGGGTTCCTCCTGCTGGGATGTCACACTCAGCGGCTGCATCTTCACGGCGGTGCGTAGGGTAAAGCCTGCTTGTGATTCGCAGCAGAGAGGATAAAAAGGATCATAGGAACTGGGTGCCAAGGTCTCATCCCACCCCCAGACAGGAGCAAAAGCCTAAGCCCAAAAAACCCAACCCAACCTGGCCTAAATCTGTTCCAGGCAGAGCCACGTCTAGGCCTGCGGTGGATGTCATCCCGACCCCATGTGGGCTGGTGGCAGCTTTGCCTTCCTTACCTTAGGAGGAAAAAAAAACCCCAACCCATCCCTTGTGCTTTGCGTCGCATCCCTGCTCTTGCCAGCGCTGCTACACGTCTGCCAGACACCAGAGCAGCGTCAGAGGCTGCTGCGTCACCGCTCCCGGCCCCTGCTGCCTGCTCATCCCTTCCCTGCCCAGCTCCCACTGCATCTCTGCTGCCCGGCGTCAGAGACATGGACATGGCATTTGCTTAAGCCCTGCAGGCTGCGTTTCAGGCTGAAGGAAAAAAAAAAAACAAACCTCAGGTCCAGGCTGAGCTGTGTTCATGTATCCAGTGCAAAAGCTGCTCTACAATGGGGTTTGGGGATTTGAGGTGCAGGGTCAAAGCTCTGCTCTTAGTCCCTTGGCCTCCAACCCAAAGGAAAGGTGGGCACAGGAAGGTGTTGAACAGAACATCCCCCTTCACTGATTTTTTGCTCTGCTTCAGTGGAGCCTGGTCCCCCAGTACCCCCAAAGGGCGGAAGGGTTGATGTCTGTCTTGCACTGAGCTTTCCCTGTTCCCCCAAAGTGAAACTTCAGAGTTGCTGAGGCTGGAGGGCCCTCTGGAGGTGCCAGCTCCAGCACCCACTGTTCATAAAATAACTGCTTTTCCCAGGTCTTTGCTGCTTGTCATCTTCCCAGCTTCAGTCCCTGGTCCAGGGTGAGAAAAGGAAGTGGAAAAAGAGAGCGGCTGCACCTGGACATGAGCTGAAGAAATAAGAAGGTACTGGGATGCTGGCCAGTGAGTCTGAGGGTGCCACTGAGCCCCCTGCAGTGGCTGTGTCCCCAAGCTGTCCCAGCCAGCCATAGCACGTCCCAGTAGATGAGCAGAGAGAGGCTGGTAAAAGCAAAAAATAGCAAAATATAGGAACTGAGCCGTGAGGATAAGTCACTGCTCGAGTCCCAGAAACCCTCCCATGCTGCTGCGGGATCTCTGCCTGGGCTGATGAGCTATTAATGATTTAGCAGAGGAGTCTGAAATTAGCAACACTCAGAATAAACCTCTTGGAAGCAAAAGCCCGGGTGGGAGCATTGTTCTCCCTTCCCCAGCAGTGACCCTCCACAGACACACATGGAGGTACCACTGCCCGGACAGGGCACCGCGCTGCATCCCACAGCCAGCCTGCTGCTGGTCCCCAGTATTCCCCTGGTGCTGGCCCCCAGTATGTCCCAGGGATGCTGACAGCCAGCCCTGCAACAGCCACGCTCTGCCCTGGGGTGGGGCAGCCCTGCAAGAGGAGCAGGGCTCTGTGTGCTGGCCTCTTATATCCAGCCTCTTTAAAGCCCCACGTTGGGATGTGCTCCAGAAAAGTGAAGTCTTATTATAGGCAGTAAATAATGACTTTTAGTGCCATCTTTCCCAGTCTCTTTTTCCCCAGCTGTCCCAGGTACTGGCGCATGGGGGAGACCCAGGCGATGCTCTCTCATCCTGGCCCAGTTTAAGGGAAGGAATCTTGCATCAGGATTTGAGGTTTAAGCCTCAGGACTCCTGAGTGGACCCAGCTCACCGTTCCAGCATTCTGGACCCAGCAACACTGGCACTGGTGGGAACTGAAGCCCTGGCACACAGCAGCAGCTGGGCTGGGAGATGGTGGGGCATGGGGACAGTGCAGGAGCCAAGGGAGCATTAAATAGCGTGGTTCTGGGCTCAGGGGGCCGCACTGTGCTGCTCGGCTCGTCCTGGCAGTGCCAGGCTTGATGGGGCAGCATCAGGAGGGGCTCCATGGCCAGGATCCAGGAACCTGGCAGAGAAGGAGACAACGCATTTCCAAGCAGTGCTCTGAGTTCTACACAAATGAAAGCTCGGCCATCTGGGATTAACTACGGTGTTTCTGTGCTAGAGGCTTAAATAAATAAACGCGGTCTTTGTGCCCTTTTGAGAAGGAATGAGCTGCTTGGCATTGGCACCATCCTTTCAATTGATTTCTCTCTCTCCCTTTTCCTCTTGGAAACTGGCTGGTGTGTCTGAGATGAGTGGAAGCTGCTGCTTCCACTGCGGTTCTGCTGGTCTCCTGCCCTGCTGCTGCCTTCCTGTCCTGCGTTCCTTCCTTTCTTAAATCCTTCGGGGAAGGATCTAACACCCCCCCACCAAGCATGAATCAGCTGCTCTTTGGAGAGAACCACTGAGTGGCACCAAACAGGGCGAGCAGCGCTTGGCAGCCCCAGTGCCTGGGGAGCATTTGGGCATCCTGGCAGCACGTGTCCCCCCATGGCACTGCTGTCCCCAGGGGTACTTGGGCAGAAATGGCCATTCCCAGTGGGAGAAGGGTCAGACACCCTGGAGGGTCAGACCTGTGAAGATGGGGATAGTTTGGGACACAGACCCTTGGGGATAAAGATCCTCGGGCAGAGAGATGCTCTGAGACAGAGTCCTTGGGGACAAGGATCCTTGGAGGTGGGGATCCTTTGGGACAAGATCCTTGGGGATGAGGATCCATTGGCTGAGGAATCCTCGGGGAGTGAAGATTCTTAAATAAGAGTGGGGACCTTGGGGCCGGGGATCCTCGGGGAAGACGAAGCCACGAGGACCCCTGGGGACGAGGGGACAGCTTGGGACGCAGACCTGCGGGGATGAGGATGCTCGGGCAGAGAGATGCTCCGAGACAGAGTCCTCGAGGACGAGGATCCTTTGGGACAGGGAATCGGTGTGGACAGGGATCCTTGGGGATGGAGACCCCGGGCCCGCTGGGGTCTCGGGGAGCGGCCGGGCCGGGCCGGGGCGGGGCGGGCGGGGCGGGGTCGGAGCCGGAGCGGCTTCGCCGGCCGCGCTCTGCTGTCCCTCGCGGCGGCCCGTCGGGCCGGGTCACGTGGCTCACCTGGCCCAGGTGAGGCGGGGCCGGGCCGGGCGCCGTTCCCTGGCTCGCAGGTAACGCCGGGGCGGGGGGAGGGGGGGGGAGCCGCGGCGCTTCTGTCGCCTCCGGGGGTGGGACCCCCGGCCCCCAGCCCAGCTCCGCTTTCAGCTCTGCCTCCGACCCCCCCCGGCGCCGCCGCCGTCCCTCGGCGCTTCCCCCGGCGGAGCCGCCCGGGCCGGGCCCTGGGGCAGCAGCAGGCCGCGGCCGGCAGGGACGGCGGGAGGGAGGGGCGGGTGGTGTCCGTTCCCCCCCCCCCAGCCCCGTGGATCCCTCCCGTGGATCCCCGCTGGTGCCCCGGCTGCTGTCCACCTCCGTGCCCCCGGAACCCGGCTGCTTCTTCTCCGGGCCGACCCCGAGACCGGAGCCCCCAGGCCGGGTGCCCCAGCACCCCCGCTCCAGGGCTGGGAGACACCCGCCCCCACCCCCGCTACTCTGCGCTGTCGTTGTTCCCGCCCCCTCCCCTCCGCTCTGTCCCTTCCCGCTGCTCTGGGACCTTCCCTGCCCTCGTCCCGGGAGGGCTGGTGTCCATAGGAGCTCTGCCGGGGGTGGGGAGTCGGGTCTCCCTGGCCCCTCCTGGGGTCAGTTTGGCTTTCGACGGCTGAAAAACTGAGGGGGGGAGCGCGGTGAGGAGCCTGGGTGGGCAAGGGAAGGCCCTGTCCAGACGGGTCAGTGGTTCCCAGGTCTGTCAGCTGCTCTCTGCTGCCAGCTTCTCTGCTCCCCAAACCCCACCGTCTGGAGCACAGCCGGGGGGCCTGGGGTGGGCAGAGGGACCCCTGCTTGGTGCCCACACAGGTCTCCTGCGCCTTGCAGTGCTTTGCTCACAAGAAGGAAGCAGCACGTTTTGTTTCCCTGTGCTGCAGTGGAGCCCTGGTTGTCAGCCGGCGTGGGGAGGGGGTGTTTTGGGCCAGGAGCGTTGAGCAAGAGGCAGCTCCTTGCCTGGGTTGTTGATAGTCCAAGTAGGTGAGAGAGGATGGAGCAGCACGGGGGAGAGGCCAAATTCATGGTACCCTGGGCCAGAGTCTTGAGTGGTGCCAGAAGAGCAGCCCGGGAGCTTTGTGGGATGGTTTTCAGCTCCTGGCAAGGCCGCTTCGAAAACTCAATAATATATTTAGGAGATGTTGTATCCGTGTGGAAGCCTTGTATCCTAAATTTAGATTCTTTGGCCTCTCTTTAACTCGATGCCTTGGCTTCCTTAGCTTCTAAAACCGGGCCGAAGCGACGCGGCGTTATTAGGTAGATTCCCAACTTAATTCAGCTCTCCCAAAACTTTGAAAGGAAATCTCCTCTAAACAATGAAGATCTTAGACCCCGGCTAACTCCGAGACGTGCAAAGCCCTTTGCGAAGCCCTCCTCCCTCTTCTGAAGCAGATGCTGAAGTTTTTTAGAAGGATCTTCCCCATCCACCCACGCGAGGACAGAGAAAGCTCCCGACGATCTTGTGAGTATCAACTGGGCTGGGGGTTTTAGGCCGGGCTTTTCTCTATGGTTGTGTTAAGCAGCTGGTGGGGTTTGATCCAGTCTGTTGCTTGTGCCAGAGGAGCCACCAGCTCGAGGAGCTGGGTCTTGTGGGAGCTCACTCTTCAGCCCCAGTCGCAGGAACATGAGCTGTGATGGGAAGGGGTCAGCTCGGCGTTCGGGGCTGATATTCTGATGCAGCTGGGGTGTGGGTTTAATCTTGGAGCCTGCCAATCTTTCTCTGTAGCACTGAGATAATTCCCTGTGTCACAAATGCTCTGAAACCTCAGAATATTGGCTGTTGTTACGTAAGTGATGGTTCCTGCGCACCGCGCATCTGTTAGATCTCTGTTTGAGGCCTTGGCATTAAGAGAAACACCCCAGCGAGCAGCTCTGTGCTTAGATCAGCTCAAATCCTTTCAGTTTGGTTCTCACTTTTGAGCTGCATTACACAAACGGTGGAGCTGAGGATAAAACACCTACACAGACACCCCCCCCCCACCCCGAGTCGTTCTGAAGTGAAAGTGCCCAAAACTCTCCACCAATGCCGAGTCTCTGCCCTGAAATTGGAGCATCCGGGGGTTTTCTATTTAACATATCGTCCAGGAATGAGCAGAAGTTGCTCCTGGGGTGTGAGCTACTGAAGGATTTTTATAAGTTATCGGAACCAAAATACTCCTGGAGGGTGGTGGTTTGCTGAGGCTGCCTGGGTTGGGTCTGTGCCTCTTTCTTTGGGGGGAAAACATTCCTATTTGGTTGAAAAAAAAAGGGCAACGCTCTACCAAGGTGAGACAGATTCGTTTACACTTGAGGTGTCCTGTAGAAAGTATATAGCAGAGCAGCAGGGACAATGCTTAAGCTATGGCTGGGCTCTCACTGCTTATTAATTAGCCTAATTAGTATTTAAAGGGATCTCTTTGTGAGGTGACAGCACTGTTAGCCAAGAAGCTTAGAAACCATGGACAATTTGGGGGCCCACCGAGGTCTGGGATAAAAGCAGCAGCGGTAGAAGTGGAGAGTGACAGCCTTGACCTCAACTTCCTCACCTTGACCGACCTCAGCACATCTCCCAGTGCTGAGTTTTCTTCCTGAGATGGTGATTTCATGTGGTAGGTGCTGCGTGTTGGATCTGTGGAGCTGAAGTGTGAAGGTTTTTACTCTGTAAGAACAGTTACCTCCCGTGTGCAGACCTGGGGTGGTTGTGTTAGTGCAGGGGCAATGAGAAAAACACTCTCCTACAACGTAAATCTGCTGCAGGATTTCTCTAGCAGGGCTTTGTAAAGGTTTTGCTCCTGCAAGGTGTGATTTGAGACAAGATCTATCCTTTAATCCAGCTGAAGGCATCAGTTTTTCCTCAGAAAGTCCTCAAGGTAACACGGCCTTAGCACCACTAGCAAAAAATCATCAGTGTTAGTAACGCTGTCGTTGCTAAATCCTCTAAATTTGAAGGGGGTCAGATAATCCAGAGACTGAATTGGCTGCAGAATGATTGATTGCTTGTCATCTCGTCCCGGGCATGGTGTGTTTTGGAAGGGATCAGCACTGTCAGGGCCCAGCTTTGTCTGAAGGAATGCAAGACAAAGGGGAAGTTGGTTAAAAAAAAAAAAAAGATACTTTCCCTGTCAGGCGGTTCCACCTCCAGCCGTGCTGCTCCTTTATTGCTCTTGAGCCTTGAGAAAACCTTTCCTGAAGGTTACAGGGATTTTGATGTCGGTTACAGGGATTTTGATGTCTTAAAACGAGTCCTTTCCAAACGTAGCTCTTCTGATCCAAGCATCTTACCGAAAGGAAGCAGCAGAGGTAGAGCAGTCGGAGAACCCTGGAACTTGTGACGTGCGGACTCAAACTCTACCTCACTGGGGCTGGGTTCCCCCTGTGTGCCACAGGCGAGAGCAGCGCGAGCCCCAACGCAAAATACTCCTGTAAAAATGATCCAAATGTCATATTTGAGAAGCACTGAGTTTGAGCGTCGGGTCCTTCCCGGTCTTAAGGTGAGTGTGGTGACGAAGGCTTGACTTGAGACCTTCTTCTTCCCCAGGTGCCTGAGCGGTGAGCCATGCTGGGCCAGAAAACGAGACTCCCCCACGAGCTGAACAGCCACCGCCAGCTGAACCAGTCCTACCAGGAGGCCGTGCCCCTGCGGACCAGGGCATCCAAGGAGACCGATGTCAGCTTGGAGGTGTTCAGCAGCTCGACCCCTGAAACCAAACCGAACCGCAGCAGAGCCCAGCAGATGCGGGACAGGAAAGGTCGCAAAGCCGACCTCAAAGACTCTAACGGGAGAGAGGCAGAAACAATTACCTTCATTTCTGGTACGGCAGAAGCTCCCCCAAACCAGAGCTTTTGCTGTTCCTCTCTGTCTCAAGCCTGGAACACGTACAAGGCTGTTTTCTGTTGTATAGTGACCTGTGGGGGCTGCTTTCAGGACTGCAGTGTCTGTATCCCCTACCCGGGGCCTGCCGAGACCTCCACCGACGACGGAAAGAACGGGGATTACAACGGGCGACTGCCAAACAGCCCCGCCAACGTCTCTCCTGCTGAGAAGAATGGGAACCAGATCAAAAAGTCCAGCATGGGGAGCAGTTTCAGTTACCCAGACGTGAAGCTGAAGGGCATTCCTGTCTATCCAAACAGGAGCCCCAGCCACCACCTGGAAGCAGATTCCTGCTGCAAAGAGCAGCTGGCAGAGAAGTCCTCTCGGAACAGCATCGAAAAGCCACCAATCCCCAGCAGCCACCGCAGTTCGGAGGAGTATTATTCCTTCCACGAGTCTGACTTGGACATCAGTGAGCTGAATGGCTCCATGTCCAGCAGGCAGATCGACGTCCTGATCTTCAAGAAACTGACGGAGCTCTTCAGCGTCCACCAGATCGATGAGCTGGCCAAGTGCACGTCAGACACCGTCTTCCTGGAGAAGACCAACAAGATCTCGGACCTGATCAACAGCATCACTCAGGACTACAACCTGGACGAGCAGGATGCTGAGTGCAGGCTGGTCCGAGGCATCATACGTATCAGCACCCGGAAAAGCCGAGTCCGGCCCCATATTTCTATCCCAACCAACCAGAGCCACGAGGAGAAGTCCAGCAGAGGCAACGCGCCCGACAGCGGTAACGAAACGATGCTGGAGTCCATGGTCATCAGCCAAGACGGTAGGTGCGGGTTCCTCGGTGCCGCCGCTCAGCTGCGAGAGGGTTGTTTCCTCAGAGCCGTGGAGCCGTGGCAGCAGAGCGGGGTTGGAAGGTGGTGCCTGTCTTCAGGCTGAGCTTGTTCCCCTGGGAAGGTGTGGATGGAGGTCCTTTGGTGTTACTGGAGACCTCTGCTTCTCCCCCGGTTGCTGTGTTGTGGCTTTTCTTGATAGCATCTTTCGCCGTCGGTGAAGTTTGTGCTGAGCAATGTCAGGGCTGCTTCTGCTGCTGCAATGCTTCTGGCTTTCCTCCGTGCCTCTGAGCTGGGCAGAGAGACCATGAGTCAAACTTAACTGGTACGACCAGACGAGCTGGCTTGTGCCAGAGGATGTCCAGTTACTCAGCTGGCTCGTTCTCTCATGTTCTACCAGTGCTCTTTTGCTAACACCACCCTTAGACTACCAGGACAGGGAGTCTCCTTGGAGCTGAGACTTCCTTCACACCATGATGTGAGGAGCAGCCACTAAATATCCCTGCAAAGAGGAAGAAAGAGCTGCTGCCCCAGTGCAAGGGCCTCATGGCTCTGTTGGAGAAGTTCTCCCTCTCTGGAGCAGCCTGAAGTGACTGTCCTCCAGAAGAGGTTCTAAGAGAGCTTATTGTAGAAGGACCTGGAAAAGCTGAGCACAGGGGGCAAGGAGACATCCAGAAGGAATGGAGGAAACGTGGTGGCTGTTGTGCTTCCCAGTTTTGCTGTGAGGGTGTGGGAGCCTGTGCCAGGCTGCCCAGAGAGGCTGTGGAGTCTCCTTCTCTGGAGAGATTCCCACCCCGGCTGGACCCTGCGCTGCTGGGCCCCTGCTCTGGGTGCCCCTGCTGGATGGAGCAGGGGGTGGCACCAGAGCAGCTCCAGAGCTCCCTGCCAACCCCTGAATCCACACTGGGATTCTGTTGCTTCCTGCTGTTTAAGGACCATAAGGCTCTGATTACCAAGACAATGGTGGAAACCATCTGAAGAAGGTGATGCCTTCAGAAGGACAGCCCCATGACCCCCCAGACGGAGATCCTTTGAGTCACAGCCACCCATCTTTCCCTGTCTCAGGCCCTTCTTGGTTTTCATTCCAGATTTGGCCGTGCAAATATCAGAGGAAACACCAGCAGATGTGATAGCCCGGAACATGAGGCGGCACAGCAGCGCAGGTAACGTACCTGGCCAGGCTCTGAGCTGCAGCAGCATCCCAGGAATGCCCTGAACCTCTCCTATTGTCTATGCCTTTGGTTTTTCACCATCTGCAAAGGCTGAGCTGACACCTTCCTCGTGGGTGCTGTAACGGGTGTAGCTCTCCTGAGCTTTGGGGGTCAAGGGAGCTCAGGAGACTGCCTGGGGTTGGTGGATACCTCTGAAGAAGGCTGAAACCCAAGTGCAGAGTGTTCTCTGTCCATACACAGCACTTGTCCCGAGAGCTTTTGGTCTCTGGGTGTCTTGACAACATTTTGGGGTTGTCTTTGGGGTGTGACCAGTTAAGGTCACAGCTGGGTTATACTGGCAACACCAGGAACTGTGCAAAAGGGAAGCAGGGGAGAGTGACGGGCTGGCCCCTGGGTTCTGATCCCCGTGGAGCTCATGCTCCTGCTCCTCTCCAAAGAGCAGCCCAGGGCTAAAAGACAAGGCTTCTGTGTAATAACAGATCTGTCTGGAAGGGCTGTTCCCTGCCTGTGGGCTTTGTGTGGCTTTCTCCTCCCTCATGATACACAAAGCCCTTTGTGGCAGCTCCTTGCCTCGCTGCCAGGCGCTGCTGGAGTTCACGCTGTCTAATGTCACCGTCTCTGCTCTTTCCCCTCTCTCCAAGGCTCTCCAGCAAGCAGAGATTCCTCTTTCCAAGACACAGAGACGGACTCATCAGGGGCACCTCTGCTCCAGGTCTATTGTTGAGGAGAAGGACCCAAAGCAGCGGGCAGGAATCCCAGGGCTTTGCTGCAGTCAGCTTTCTCCTCTTTCAACGCAGAGTGTGCTATGCCACTGTTGCTTTTTGGGGGTTTTTTTCTTGCCCCAGTTTACCCTGATCCTTTGTTGAAGCCAAATTTCTTCTGCTGTCTGAATTTCACTGGATATTCTGTTCTTTTTTCGGACAACGTAGAACGTCGAGGAAGTGAACTGTGGAGCTAATGAACTCGGGAGGTGGAATGTGTGCCCAGGGAGGAGAAGATGGACAAGGAAGTATCAGATAACTTGTGCTTCTCTGATCTCCGTGCTTGACGTTTAGCTTCAGCAGCCTCAGTGGCCCAGCCCTGTCCCTGCTTTGAGGATCTGTTGGGCAGTTCTCTTTGGCACTGCCTGAGTTCATTTGGGTAGGGAATAACTGGATGGTGTCGCCGTGTTTGTGCCAGTGCTGAGGTGAGGGCCAAGCACCTGCTCTCTAGAGATTCAAATCTCTATTTAAAGTGCCTGGGTTAAGTCCTTTACCCGTGGTGTTTGCAGTAGCCAGACCTGCTTTTTTCCCTGCTGCCCCTTTGTGGTGTCATTTCCTGACACTTTGTAAGGAGAAGGCTCAGGTAACACGAGGCATTTAATCCTTGGCCTCTTGGCGTGTCAGCGGTTGCAGAGGGGTGGGATGCTGGGGCTGCCACCTCCCGAGCATCCCCTGGGGAGCATCAGCTTTACAATCACTGCCAGGCTGAGGTGACCGGCGGGCGTGGGGCGTTACTGGTTGCTCTGCCCTGTGCCTCACCCACCAGTCAGGTCTTCCTCCCTCATCCTCCCAGCCCCTGGCGGTTCCCAGTCACGCTGGGCAAGCCCCAAACTCGGGTTATGGCAGGTGAAGGAAACGGTTCGTTTTTAAGGGCTTTTTTTTATCTAATTAAGAACTGGGCTGTTTAACTGTTCTACTGGAAACTCCCTGAGTGCCACCGGGTGGTAGTGGGGGGGTTTGTAAGGAACCACTCGGTTCTGTCTTTCCCCTGGGTGCTTTCTCCCTCCCTTTGCTCCTCTCCAGCAACCAGTCAGCCGCAGGAGATGGGGTCGTTGCTGCCCCGAGGGCACGGCACTGGCGACCTTGAGGGCTGTGGCAGGAGGAAACTGTGTCTTAACTGGTGCTGCCCATGGGTTGTTTATCAGAAAGTAAACACGTGAAGCCGTGGGACTTTGTTTATGCCTTTGGGTGCCCTTGGACAGGAATAGAAAACGCCGAGTTGAATTTACCGGCCGGAGAATAAACGCACCCACTGGTTTTGGAAGAGAGGGAAACCAAAATAGTCCTGGTGCTTTGGTGTAGACTATGTTTTTTGTGCTTTAATTGAGCTGAAATGTGCCTGAATTGAGCTGAAATGTGCCTTTATTTCATGGCCTGTGATTTACTCTTCAAAAGATTGAGGGGTGGGGAGAAGGATTTAATTCCTTGCATGAGCAATCAGGTTTATTTAACTGGCCAAAGCCCTTTGAAATGGGCAGTCCAAGTCCCTGTTAGAGCCTGTTTCTGTAAAGCACTCGGGTTCAGAGCGCGCTTCCATAAATCACGGACGTGACCGGGACCACACCTCGAGACACTGGCAGAGATTTGGAAAATAAAGGGGAGAGACTGAGGCTGGGATTTGCCTTCCCCTCCCTGCTTTGTTTTTGAAGCTTGTTGGTTTGTGGAAAAAAGAAAACCCATTTATGCAAAGAAGAGACTCAAAGCCAGGCTAACCCGGGACTCTCAGAGGAGCTGGTTTTGGTCACCTTCTTCTAAACTCCGCAAGTACCGACGGACCCATTTGGCTTTCCTGCTTCTGAATGGATTTGTACAGAACCTACTGGGACAAGTTTACTTCAGCCTGTGCACCGAGGCGTTGGCACGGGTCACGCTGACACGGAGGGAGCTTGGGAGACGAGGGTGAGGGAGGCCTTGCAGGGAGCTGCTGATGGCTATTCCGGATGCAGTGGCACGTTAACAGCGTTTAGTCGTACGGAGAGCGGATGGCTGTGGGTTAAGTTTGCAAAAAAAACCCCCAAACCTGAACCCCCCTCCACCCCAAAAATACTAAAAGGAAGATTGTCAACTCAATGGGCCTTTAAGCTGGTGCACCTGTGGTGTCTTATGGGATTCTGTTGCACTCCTTGGCCTTAAATGTCTGATTTATGATTCGGTCTTTTTTTATAAAGAAAAAAACCCAAAAAACACACACACACACACAAAAAAAAAAAAAAAAAAAAAAAAAGCAAAACCAAAATGTGCTCTTTATCTCTGCTGTGTCTTTACATTCCTGTTCACACCAGTTTGGGGAGAGCAGAGGGAGCCTGGGCCGGGCAGGGGGGATGTACCTGATTCCTGCTCTCCCAGCAGCATGTGGACAAAGATATTTTCACCCCTTTGGCAGCTCTTGCCCGTGGGGATTGTTCCGAGGGGCCTGGCTGGGGCCTGGGACATGGGTGCAAAGAAAGGAGCTGCTGGGAAATGCCTGTTTGCTTGCAGGGAAACCTGGATCTTCCCCGGTGGGTGATGGGTTCTGGAAAAACTGAGCCTGGGGGGGTAGAATTTCCAGCTCGTTTTGCTGTGGTGTAGAGCTAGAAAATGCCAGGATTGCTGGGAAGCAGCTGCTGGCCCCGATGGTGGAGCAGGATCAGCTCGGGGAGGGAGCCTGGCTCCCTCCCGGACCCTGGGACTTGAAGGACCAGTTTTGCACTTTATCATTTCACTCCAAAATCTCAGGTGATAACCTGCTGAGCTTCATTCCCTGCTATGGACCTTCCCTCACTCTTCCTGGGCAGAGGATGGCAGGGAGGTGGCCCTGGGTGAGTTTTTCCCTCTTTGGTGCACAGGACCAACCCTCCTTGGCCCCCCTGAAGGGAAGAGGGTGGGTGGTGGGAGGGATTCACAGTAACTCCTCCTTTTTCTTTTCCTCACCTTAAATTTGGTCTGTTACAGACTGGTGATTCTTCTCTAGTCTGTGCAGACAGGCGGAAGACTGAGCCCAAACTTGAATCCTGTGTGTGGTCCCCTCCCCTGCCTGATCAGCCCAATTTTGTTAAACAAAGATGAAGTTCAGCCTGGCTGGATGCCCTTGGGCAGCAGTGCTGCAAGAGATGCATTTCCTGGAAGGATTTTAAAGCCGTGAACAGGTAAAACTGGAACCCAGGAAGTTCCAACTGAACTTGAGGGAAAACTTCTTTGGTGTGAGGGTGTCAGAGCCTGGCCCAGGCTGCCCAGAGAGGCTGTGGAGTCTCCTTCTCTGGAGACTTTCCAGCCCCCCTGGATCTGTTCCTGTGTGGGCTGCCCTGGGTGACCCTGCTCTGGCAGGGGGGGTTGGACTCCATCATCTCCAGAGCTCCCTCCCAACCCCACCATTCTGTGATTCTGTGATTTTATTGGGCTTGGTTTTGCCAGGAGCCTCTCCAGAGACTCACACTGGCTCGAGCAGCAGAAGCCCTGCTCTTCAATGGAGAGCCTTTGGCAGCATCCCACGTACCACACAGCCCCAGCTGGGGGGCTTGGGTTAAGGAAGATCAGTAACTCTGAGGGGATTTGCTGCTTTAGGCTTTGACTTAAAGAAATCTTTGAGTTTTGAGTTGAGGAACATGGGTTAGTGGTGCCCTGGCACTGCTGGGTTAATGGTTGGACTTGATGGTCTTGAAGTTCTCTGCCAATCCAAATGATTCTGATTCGTTATTAAAAGCTAAGCCAGGGGCTGCTGTTATAAAGAAAAGATCAGGGGAAACTATGTCCTGAAGGTTTTGCTTTTAAAGGAGGCGAGATGGGGCCCGGGCAGATGGAGGAGCTCCAGGCAGCACTGGCAGCCACGAGCCCAGTGGGTGGCAGCACCGAAACGGCTTCTCCAGATGACTTGGAGTCACCTCCATGGACGTGGAAAGGCAACGGGACCTTCCTCAGCTGCCACCCTTCAGCAGGGTCCTCCCCGCTCTGCTGGGCAGGGAAACATCTGCTGGGAGTCAGGACCAGGCTGTATTTGTAGGGTTTGGTTCCCAGTGCTCCCCATGGTGCTCAGTGTTTCCCTGCTGTGGTCGCAAGGATGAGGCCACGGGCTGTGGTCTCCAGTAGCTCGGGCCAAGGTGGAGCTTTTCATTCTTTAAGCCACTTCTGCAGCCGCTCGGACCAGAGCTGTCCTGCCCTGGAACGGTTTCTTCCAGGGGAAGTTGCCTTTTGGAAGCAAAAGGATGTTTTTGATTCAACTTGGCCCGGGGTAAGTCGGTTGCAGAGGACAAGGTCATCAGGAGAAACACCTTCTGTTCCGCTGGCTGGAAGGGTCGAAGTCCAGGGGTAGCGCTGGGCTCAGCTGCCATTCACAAACACAGCCCCGGGCATTCACCCGCCGCACGCTTCGGGGCTGTGGTTATGGCCCTGCTCTCCCAGCACTGTTTGCCTTTCCAAGGCAAAGCGACTCTTCTTCACCCCAAAACCATCTCCCCCAGCTTTTGCTGGCCTTCCTGCCTCTGTCTTCTTTCAGCTGCTACCCAGCCAGCTTCTTCCCAGTGACACCACCCAGGTCTAAGCCTAGTGCCAGCCTGAACTGGAAAACTTGGGAGTTCCAGAGTTGTCGTTACCCCGTGCCGTGGCTCACGCCAGTCACGACCCTGCTGGGGCTGACGCCAGGAACAGCCCCAAGGTGTTGGGTTTGGGGACACGGAGGGAGCTCTTGGAACGGGCAGTGCGATGCTGCGCAACAGCCCCCTGGCAGCTGCCGGATCCGGGCTGAACTGGGGGCTTCTGGTGTTGGTTACAGGGCTGAGGCGGTAACAGGAAAATACCAAAGCTTAGGGTGGTGCCGTGAACTGTGCGGGTTTATGACTGGTCCCCGTTTGCTGCCCCAGTGCCTGTCTGTGCTTGCTCCTTAGGTGGGGCTGGATGTGGCTCCTGCTGCAAGTACAGAGCCGAGTCAGCCCCCCTGACCTCCAGCAACTCCTGCAGCAGCAGCAGCAGCACTCTGACATGGCTGAGAGTAGAGTGAAGCTCATCACCCTGCCTGCAACAGCTTGGTCTTCTTGCTCTTGCCAGCTCCCCGACAGGTTGGAGCCAGGTGGGGTTGGGCTCTGCTCCCAAGGAACAAGTGACAGGACAAGAGGAACTGGCCTCAAGCTGCCCCAGGGGAGGTTTAGGTTGGAGCTGAGGAACAATTTCTGCCCCTTGAGGGTTGTCCAGGGCTGTCCCAGGCTGCCCAGGGCAGGGGTGAAGTCCCTGTGATCCCTGGAGGGGTTTGAAAGCCATGGAGCTGTGGTGCTGAGGGACCTGGGTTAGTGGTGCCCTGGCAGTGCTCGGGGAAGGGGTGGACTCAAGGATCTGAAAGGTCTTTTCCAACCCAAACAATTCCATGACTCTATAAACAGGTGGGAGGATCCATTGCAGAGAAGTCCAGAGGCAGCTGCCCTGACCTGGGTCCTCACTCACCCGCAGGGTCACTGCTCAACTAGGTGGGTGCTGGTTTTTGACCTCCAGAGCCTATAAAACTAGGAAACTACGTGCAAACAGTGTCCTACTACTCAAATAAATAAACAACCCCAAAGAGGCCGGGTGCCACACCACGCTGGACTTTGCCCACGCAGGTTTTCCAGCCCTTTGTGCCCACTCCCTCTGGCAGGAGATGGAAACGTTTCCAGGAGGCAGAGGCAAGAGGCGCAGCAAGGATCTGGGGTAGCCTGTCAAGGACTAGCCAGGGCTTTCGTGACAATTCCCGTGACACTTTCCTCCTTAGCTTGTCAGAAAGGAGACCTGGGGCCAGGGTGGCTGCCACGTGGAGGGTGGAGCCTTGGTCATCCCCGAGAGGTGAAGCTGGGCATGGAGCGTGGGCACCAGCACTGGTGAGTGAGACACCTCTCAGCCGGGCAGAGAACGTCCATCCGGAGCTGGGACCCCCAGGGTGAACTGAGAGGTGGCTGCAGAGATCACAACCCCCAGTCCCTGCCAGGCAGCACCCCCAGCACCCTCCCAGCTCGGATCCCTTCTGTGGGACAAACCACACACTCGACCTCGAAACAGATCATTTTTGGGGTTGTTTTTTTTTTTTAACTTTATGTTGCACTGCAGTTTTAACAAAGACAGGAACATGCAGAGTAACACCACTTGCCAGAGGGAGCCCAGCAGAGAACACAGCCATGTCCGTCAGCAGGGAGAGAGGCTCTTGGAAGAGGCAGGAGACGTGTTCCCAGCAAGGACAGCACCCTTGGAGACACCATCCCCCATCCTCTGCCTCGCTCTCCAGCATTCCCATGCTGTAGGGAGCAGGGAAACCTCTCCGGCTGCACTGGGAGCCCTGGGGGGGGCTCAGGCTGTTCTGCTTCTGGCAAGTTCAGAGGCAGCAGCAGGAGCAGTGTCTGTCTCTAATAGCTGTGTTTTGGTTTGGTTTTTTTTAGACTGGTGTTTTCCCTTCCCAGAGAGGCAGAAGGAGAATTTTTTCACGAACCAAACTGGCCATTGTTTTCAGAGGAGAGCCAAGGGGAAGGGAGTAAAACCTCAGGAGAACCTGCTGCTGAAATGAACCAGCTGAGAGTGGATCAGAGGCTCTGAAGAGCCAGGAGATGAAGCCAAGAGACACATTAAGAATACGTCCCAAGACCTCCCCAGCCTGATTCTTGCGGCTCCAGCCTCTCCGGCTCTCCTAACTGCCCTTTGGGAAGGGGCACAGATGGCTCCGACTGGAGCTGCTCTTGTGGCCTTGTGCTCTGCTCGAAACAGGACAACTGAGAATGACTTCATGAAGCTGCCTCCACAGCAAGCTCGGGTGGGGTGCTGGAAGGGTTGACTTGCCCAAGGTAAGGGATATCCGGCCACAGACGTCCTGCCCTGCTTGATGGGCTGACTGAAAGGTGGCGGGGAGGAGGAGGGAAGAGATCAGTTGAATTTAGCCTTTGAAAAGTCCATTTCTGGATGTTGTTCCATGAACCTGCAAGGAAAACAAAGACAAGAGAATCATAGAATGGAATCACAGACCAGGTGGGGATGGACCTTTCAGGGTCATCTCATCCCACCCCCCTGCAGGGAGCAGGGCCATCTGCAAACAGAGCAGGGTGCTCAGAGCCCTGGCCAACCTCCCCTGCAATGGTGCCAGGGATGGGGCAGCCACCACCTCTCTGGGCAGCCTGGCACAGGCTCTCCCCACCCTCAGCATCACCAGTCTCTCCCTTCTCTCCAGTCTAAATTTCCCTCTTTTAGTTTAACCCCATCCCCCCTTGTCCTGTCCCAACAGGCCCTGCTCAAAACTCTGTCCCCATCTTTCAGCCAGGCCCCTTGAAGCCCTGAAAGGCCCCAAGAACATCTCCAGGCTGAAGAACCCCAAGAGCTTGGGTATGAGTCAATAGGAATCAGACCAGCTCTATCTGGGGGAGCGTCAGGCAGCCCCACTTCCTGCTCCAGCGAGGTCGATCCTCCCCACACCCTCCACAGCAGGGCCTGTCCCGCTGAGCGCCCGGGGACACGCTCCCACCCTACAAACACCTTTTCCTCACGTCGGTGGTATCAGCAAATCCTACCAGCCATCAAGGTCAGTAAGTCCAGACACAGGGGAGTTATTAATTATCAAACACACACCCTTAAACTGTTCCCTCTCGGCCGGACACGTAGCAGCTATGACACTGATTGTGGGGCAGAGGGGAGATGGGGAGGGCAGATTATGATCTCAGCTGGAGCCGGTCGGTTTAAGCAGTTCTGGGGACGTGGGGAATGTCTCCAGTGCTGCGATAGTGGAAACTCAGGAAGGACGTGCCCAGAGGCAGCTGGTTTCAGGCTAAGTGCAGCCTGATTTCAGAGGTACCGCCACCCCGGCAGATAGGGACTATCTGAACTCTGGTTGCCACATCAGATGGTTCGGAGAACGACCCGCGGTGCCCGCAAGCGAGCAGGAGGGCTCAGGGCACACAGAGGTTCCCGGTTTCCTCCTCTGACCCACGGGTCACCACAAGATCCACAAGCCCCCCTGAGGAGTCAAACACAAAGCGTGAGGAAGAGCAGGTCTCCATCCTCCACCGTGCTCTCATCTCACGGTTTCCTCTGATGGGTTTCTCACTTCCCATCGCCGCGGCGTGAGGACGGTGGCCTCGTTTGGCAGCCAGGAGGGCTTTGCTGGCAGGATCAGGACCCACCTGGGCGTCATCCAGTCTACTTTGGCCTGAACAAAGTCTAAACTTCCCAGCTCTCCTTTACCAGCCAATCTGCACACAAGCCAAACTTCCAGAGCACTCAATGCGTGACCTTCCAACGAGGTGTCCTGGATGTGGACTTCCCAGGAGGAGAGGTCCTGTTCTACTAACTCAACTCACGGGTGCCAAGGACACCAGGTTGCTGCTCCAAAACAGTTGCACCCTATGGTGTAATCAGTGCACTGATCAGAGTGAATCCCAGAATCCCAGCCTGGAGGGGCTGGCAGGGAGCTCTGGAGATGCTCTGGTGCCACCCCCCTGCTCCATCCAGCAGGGGCACCCAGAGCAGGGGCCCAGCAGTGCAGTGTCCAGCCGGGGTGGGAATCTCTCCAGAGAAGGAGACTCCACAACCTCTCTGGGCAGCCTGGCACAGCCTCCCACACCCTCACACCAAACAAGTTTCTCCTCCTGCTCAGATGGAACCTTCTGGGTTCCAGTTGGTACCCATTGCCCCTTGTCCTGTCATTGGCAACCACTGAGCAGAGTCTGTCCCCATCCTCTCACCCCCCGGAGCCCTTTATCTCTTGCTCAGCATTGCTCAGCTCCCCTCTCAGGCTGCTCTTCTCCAGCTGCACAGCCCCAGGGCTCTCAGCCTTTCCCCAGCACAGAGATGCTCCAGCCTCTCAGCATCTTCAGAGCCTCCTCTGGACTCTCCCCAGTAGCTCCTTGTCTCTCTCAAACTGGGGAGCCCAGCACTGGCCATGACTCTCCAGAGGTGGCCTCACTGGGACAGAGTAGAGGGGCAGGAGAACCTCCTCTGACCTGCTGGTCACACTCTTCTGAATGTCCCCCAGGAGGCCATTGGCCTTCTTGGCCATGAGGGCCCATTGCTGGCTCATGGGCAACTTCTTGTCCCTCAGCACTCCCAGGCTGTTTTCTGCAGAGCTGGTCTTCAGCAGGTCAGCTCCTAACCTGTACTGGGGCAGGAGGTTATTCCTCCCCAGGGGCAGGACCCTACACTTGCCCTTGTTGAACTTTACGAGGTTCCTCAATCTTGTGCCACTACAGATAAGCCAAGGAAGGAATGGAGTCAGGCCTGCTACGCTAACCCTCCTTCCAGGCCTAAGTTGCACTTACTGAGGAAGCTGCATGACCCAGAATTGCCTCCACACCTTCCCAAACGGCCTTGGGAGCTCCTGGAGTAATTTCCTTGCCGAGATGCCAAACAGGGCAATAAAGACATAAAAGTGCTATTGGCTTGGAGACAGCTGTCTGGTGGCAGGTGTGGAGGGAGGGGCGGAAAGAGATTAGAAAACAATCAACACCATGTTAAAGTTCAGCAGAGATGGCACCTCCAGTCCCAACCACGCTTTCTGGACTCGAGATCAGCAGATCAAGACAATTCCAGAGCCAGGCACTGGGTTTCCCGTTACACTTTCTCCCCCCAGCAGGCTTTTATAGACACTGGTGGTTGGCCAACAGTCCAATGACTATGGAACCGCTGATGTGGACACAGGGAGGATTGAGGGTCAGCCTGTTTTCTGTTCACAGTTTTGTGTCAAAGAGGAAGAGGAGAAGGGCTTGGGAAAGCAAATCCCCCCCCAAAATGAATGAGGCCTACCCACTTTTTCAAAATGTCTTGCTTCTTCTGTTCATCAGACGTGGGGAGGCCCATGGATTTCTGCCGTTGATCATACATCATTTTCTCCACCATACTGCGAGTTTCGCTGTCCAGGTCTGACAACTAAAAAGTAAGGAACTGTATCAAAACTGGAGCAACAACTTCCCCCCAACACCCACCCTGCCTGCAGAGAACACCAACGCTGAGGTGACACCGGGCTGTGTGCGTGGGCTGCAGAGATACAGACTCAGCTACAGACTCAGCTACAGACTCAGCTTCATTCCTTTGAAGTTTTGGGGGTACTCAGGTTATACAACAGCACCACATTGTACCCAGAATTGGTTTTACAGTGGTTAAAAAAAAGAAACAAGATGTAGCAGTTGAGTGGAAGTTTCTCATGTTTATGAGAAAGCTCCACTCGGTAAAACGGGGAGTTCTTACCTTTGAGTTCTCTGGATTAATTTTCTTGGTGTTGATTTCAGGGTCTGTGGAAACCAGTTTGTTCCACCATTCCATCTTGTTGATCTGAAGGATGGAGAAGCAAAACATATTTTAATTTTTCCTGCACTTCCTTTTATGTCTCAGTCACAGGAAAAAGCTGCTGGACTCAGGCAGTTTTCTAAAGGTCAGTAAAATCTGAAGATGGGTAAGGGGCACTCCTTTCATCTCTAACCACTTCAGGTAGCCTGAATTTCCACAACTGGGCAACCTGAGAGCGTGGCAGAGGTCACGCTTGGCACAACATAAATGGGATTACAAACTAATCACCTGGAGAGGCAAAGCAGAGGTAATAAGGGACACAAAAAGGGACACAATAAGCAGCAAGGCCTGTCCCTGGATTTTTGTGTCACTCACAGATGTCAAAACACAGCGTTATTTAAAAGCTGTGGAGCGGTGGTGCTGAGGGACGTGGGTCAGTGGTGCCCTGGCAGTGCTGGGGGAATGGTTGGACTCCATGAGCTTAAAGGTCAATTCCAACCAGACTGATTCTGTGATTCTGATTCTCTAACTCCATAAATGACACTGTACCAAGGACAGGCAGAATTGCTGTGTTCCAGCTGACAAAGCTCAGGGCACTCCCAGGTTTTCACCAGGGCAGACAGGTCTGAATCCTCCCCGCTTCATTCTGCTTTACCTTCTCTAGATGCACGGTGACCGTTTTACCATCTTCAATCAACCAGGAGCTCTCCTCCACCTTCACCTCATTGAAAAGCTCTCCGTCGATGACAGGAGAGTGACCCTTCAGGCCGACTTTGAGGCGTCGTCTCTGGATATCCACCACCACGTCCTTCCCCTTCAACCTGAAGTTCACCTTGAAAGGGATGGCCAACTGGGCCAGACAAAGACCAGATTTGAGGAGCTGAGCAGTGAAGTCTCTCCTCACCCTCCTGTGCTGCTGCTCTAAGCCTTTCTGCTTCGGTTTCGCTGCGGTAAGACAGAGCGCGCAGCATTTTCCTCGGGGGACCAAGCGAGAGGGAGGTGAAAGGATAAAAGTTTGGCAGCAGGGTGGCCAATACCTCAAAGGGACTATAAAAAGCGAAGCAGATGTTAATGTCTTGTTAAAACAAGAGCAAGGTTTGGCAAAGCTACAGCTTCTGGGAATTCTGAGCTGTTGAAACGCTGCTATTAAGGACAATTAACGACCTTCCCCCTGAGATACAGGGCCTTGGCTCCTCCATTCTTACCAGCTCCTGCTCCCATTCCCTAGCTCAGATTCTCCCGATCCTGGTACCAAGGCCATACTTACATCCAGCTCTGAAAGAGTCTGTGTCCACCTGTAATTTGGAAGGTCAGCTCCGTTGCCAGAGTTGGGTTTAAGTTTTCCTTTATCTTTCTCATCTTCCTCTTCATCATCTGTTTCCTAAGCAACCAAGTTAAAGTGTCAAGAAAGAAGCTTTTCGCGGTTCTGTTTGTCCTTTGCTTGCCACAACTCCCTTGGTTGCTGCAAGAACTCCAGGTCAGGTGTGTGTATTTGATATTCACATAAATTTACCCCAAAATGAGTAAGTGTTTCTATTAAAACGTAATTACAAGGATAAAAAAGCCCCAACTCCCCACAGTGAAGCCTCCTAAAGAAAGCCAAGACTGGACTGTCCCTCCCATTCACAGGAATTCTCATGGTTGTCCACAAACCCATTTCTCTTGGCCTACAATGAAGTCCTGAGATGGGCTTTACCTGTTTGTTAGAATCTGAAGATTCACCTTCATCCCCATAGGGTTTCACCGGGACACTGTTGATCTGTCCTTGTCCCTCCTTCTTCTGTTTAAAAAGACAAGGTGAGGTTCAGATGAGTGTTGGCACTTTGTGCCACCGACACTAGGTGGCCTCAACCTCTTCTGCTGAAACTAAAGAGCAGGACTCGGATCGGAGGGGGAATTTTCAGCCCTTCCAACAGTGTTCGAGGAAAGGGGTAGACTCCCTTGGTCCTCACACCTTGCTGGCTGTAGCAGAGGGTGTTGCTACAGTCAGACCTCGCTGAAGGGAGAAAGGCAAAGCGAATGATGGGAAAATCCAGGTGAAAATGCACTGCTCGGGCCTGGGCTAATTTAATTTAATGAAGCACCCCAGCTGCCCCAGTCTGGTGGGCCAGACACTGCACGGGGACACTGAGCCATTTTAACCACTCCTGGCTCCCCACACGGCAGTAGGGATGACCTAGATGGTACCCGAAGGCACCAGACATGCCTCTCACCTGGTCGATTTCCAGCTGCAGCCTTTCTGCCTCCTCATCCGTGAGCTCCTTAATCCTCGGCTCGTTGGCTTCTTGCTTTTCTTTGGCAAGTTTCGCCGCTCGCTCTGCCTTTTCGCGCCGCTCTGCCTCCTGACGAGCCTTCTTCTCTTTCCTCTCCTTCTGAGCCAGTTTGTTGTGATGGTTGAAGGTCTCTGTGATCAGCTGAAAGGCAGGAACACACGTCAAAGGTGTTGAAAAAAAACAAATCACCACTTTTTCTAACCCAAAGCCAACTCGCCGTCTACTGAGGAGCACGAGAGCATTCATTCATCACACGGAGGTTCTGATTTTTCCCTTCAGTTTCACTCTCATCTTCCGACTGAAAATCTAGAGTAGGATGAAACTTCAGCTATTGCAATGTAGCCCTTCCTAGTCCTTCCTTCCCCAGGGAGTGGATTCCCATGGAGGCAGCAGAGAAATAAAAATTCTCCATTTGTTTTGCCCTTTGTGCAATCCCAGCAGGAGGAGCAGGTACCTGACCTGGTCCTTTGACAACTCCAAACATCTGGCACAGCTGGAAGAGTGGAGATGCTGGATCCAATGTTTTTTTACCTACTTCTGAGCTTTCCCATGACTTGGCTTTTCCCCAGGCACTGGATGGAGGTTCAGTGTCACAATTTAGAAGAGAAATATTTGAAAATCTCGGTGTTTTACACTTAGGGATAAGCTCCTACATAAATCTTTGCTTCAAACCTCACTCTGAATTCTTGTTGCTGTGACTATGAAAAACACATTCTCAGGGTCTCTGATGCCAAGAGCTGAGCTGCTCAGAGGGAAAGCCGAGGACACAGGCAGGGAGCCAGAGCAATCGCCCCGTGGTCGATAACGTCGGCAGCGCTGTGCGAGGCAGCACGTAAGAGAACTGGAGCCTGCTCCAGAAAACATCAGAGAACCTGAGAAAAGGAATCTGAGATCTGGAGTGGTGTGTTCAGTTCTGGGCTCCCCAGTTCAAGAGGGACAGGGAAATACTGGAGAGGGTCCAACGAAGGCTACGAGGATGCTGAAGGGGATGGAACATCTCTGGTGAGGAAAGGCTGAGAGCCCTGGGGCTGTTCAGCCTGGAGAAGAGAAGCCTGAGAGGGGAGCTGATGAATGGTCACAAATCTCTGCAGGGTGGGGGGCAAGGAGAAGGGGCCAGGCTCTTGTCAGTGGTGCCCTGGGACAGGATGAGGGACAATGGACACAAGGTGAAACACAGGAAGCTCCACCTCAACATGAGGAACTTCTTCCCTGTTCCAGTGCCAGAGCCTGGCCCAGGTTGCCCAGAGAGGCTGTGGAGTCTCCTTCTCTGGAGCCTTTCCAGCCCCCCTGGCTCTGTCCCTGTGTGGGCTGCCCTGGGTGACCCTGATCTGGCAGGGGGGTTGGACTCCATCATCTCCAGAGGTCCCTCCCAACCCCACCATGCTGTGATTCTATGTTTGAACACTCTGGTTCTTACTTCCCTACAGTAAAACAATTTTGTTTCTTCAGCTCATGAGCTGGGTGAGGAACATCATCCACTAGAGAGGAAAATCCACTGGAGAGGAGATGCTTAGGCTGCTGAGGAGGCTGCCTGGACCCCCGCAGCTTCACTCCCCAGCCTGCCTGCCAAGCACCGGCATCTCAGCCCCGAGACAAAGGTGCAGCCGCATGTGCAGAGATGTGGACTTTGTGCTTTTTCTGCGATGAACAAACAAGGTAACCTGGGGTTATCACCACTGCGGTGTCTGTCACCGTTAAGTCAGTGTGTCTGGCAGATTTGCTTTCCAAACAAGCCTTTGGCCAGAGCGTGGCAAAGGATTAAAAAAAAAAAGAAACCCTGCACGGTCAGTTCCATTGGAACCAGCAGCCACGTGTGCCTCCCCTCGGGAACTGCCTTACTCCTGGGATGCAATGCAGCAGCAGCACGGGCTGTTCATCCCCACAAACACCGTAAGGCTCTGGAGCTGTTCACTGTGGCACAGACATGGGTGGCATGTAAATTGGAAGACATAAAAGCTTAAGGATTTGCTTTTTTACCTTCTCTGCTATTCCATCTTCTCCACCGGTGAAGAAATCCGTTTTACGCCTCAGGAAGCTAAAGAACGTGTTCACAAGCTGGTAGAGGAACAGGGATGGGGTGGGAGAAAGGGTAGAGAGAAAGAAAAGTGAGACCAGATCCCTCCAAGCCACCTCCTATCTCCTGAGCTGCCTTTATTCTGTGTACTCCCCATCTGGGTCTGTGCTGGGATGGTACTGAAAACAGCCCAGTGGCTCTTGTGGAAATCCAGCCCCTGGATTCCCAGTTTTCATGTGTGGTTTACATGAAGAAAGGGCAAGCAGCTTATCCAGGTCACCTTGGGGTCACCTACTCTGGTACCCCAAGCTGACAGACATCTGCCAATTACAAACCAGCAACCCCAAACCCCCCGGTGGAAATCCACCCTCCCAGCAGACTTGGCTTATCTTTATTTCCCAGGAATGCTGTCCTGTCAGTGTTTCAATCAGAGGTTTTGCTGCATCACGAGGAACTGGTACTAGGACTGCTTTCCCCAAAGTTTTTGTGAGCAGGATGTTCCTACACCCTCCAGCCTTCTCCCAGGTCAGCAGGGTGGGAAGTGTGAGATGTCAGCAGAGCCCTGACCGTGAGGACAGGAACCATGTTCACACGCAAGTGCAATTCACAGAATCATGGAATGGTTTGGGTGGGAACTTTCAAGGTCAAGCCCCCTGCAGGGAGCAGGGACATTGGCAATGGTTGGACTTGATGATCTTAAGAGTCTTTTCCAACCATAGTGATTCTGTGAACTAGAGCAGGGTGCTCAGAACCCCGGGCAACCTCCCCTGCAATGGTGCCAGGGATGGGGCAGCCACCACCTCTCTGGGCAGCCTGGCACAGGCTCTCCCCACCCTCAGCATCACCAATCTCTCCCTTCTCTCCAGTCTAAATTTCCCTCTTTTAGTTTAAACCCATGCCCCCTTGTCCTGTCCCAACAGGTCCTGCTCAAAACTCTGTCCACATCTTTCTGCCAGGCCCCTTGAAGCACCGAAAGGCCCCCAGGTCTCCCTGGAGCCTTCTCCTCTGCAGGCTGAACCCCCCCAGGTCTCCCAGCCTGGCTCCCAGCAGAGGGGTTCCAGCCCTCCCAGCATTGCTGGGGCTCCTCTGGCCCTGCTTCACACTCAAGTCTAAACCTATCGGGCCTCAGGGAGCCGCTACCCAGTGCTTATGCTGGGCAAGCGAGACGGGGTGTTTGGCTTTGCCCTACCCGGGCACAGGCACCGCAACCTCCGTCAGGGCAACGGCACCAGCCTGACCGAGGGTTGGGAACCCGCACGTGGGAAGCCTGGAAGCAGCAGGAAGCAGGGAGGTCGGGAGGCCGCAGTGAGGGGCTCCTCAGCCCTTCATTATCATCACATTCATTAATTAGCGAACCCTCCGCGCTGCCCGGAGCTGGCGCGGGCCTGGACCGTTATCCCAGCTCTGGGTGGCGGCGGGGGTGGGGCCCACACGGAGAGGGGATTGGGCCTTCCCCACCCCCGCTCGGTTCCTCCCGCTCCCACCCCGCCCGGGGGGGACAGAAAAAGCTTCCGCCGCCCCTTCCCGCGCTCGAATCCGGGCCGGGACGCGGAGCCGGAGCGGGTCCCGGCGGCGCTACCTCGCGCACGCCGCCCTGGTGCTGCTGGGCCATGGCGAGCAGCATCCCATCGAAACGATCCTCCTGCTCCGCCGCCTCCTCCGCGCTCAGCCCCATCCTGCCCGACACCGACGCGGTTCTCCCGCCGCCGCCGCCGCCTCAAGCTCCCTCACGGCGCCACCCGGAACAGGAAGTGACGCGAGCGGAAACACCCGAGCGTTTCCTCCCTACCGACCAATCCCAGCCCCAGTCCGCGCCGTTCTCGTTCCTGATTGGTCGTCTCCGCGTTCAATCCGCCGGAAGGAAGGCGGGGAGTGAGGCGCGCGACACGGTTGCTATGGAGACGGCGTGTCCGGGCCTTTCCAGAAAGCTCGGCGGGGGTGGCGACCCCGTGGGGAGTGAGCGGGCAGAGCGAGCGAGGCCTGCTCGAGACACGGGACCCCCGGGCGGCCTCTGCCCCCCGGCAGAGTTCCCAACACCCCCGGGGTCGGGGGTTTGACCTTTGCTGCCACCGGCTCCATTACCCTGCCACCAGCCCCCGGCGGTCCTGACTCGAGTCTGCTTGGCAGAGCCGTTCAGATGATGGAGTCCACCCCTTCCCCCAGCACTGCCAGGGCACCACTGCCCCCTGGCCCTCAGCACCACAGCTCCACGGCTTGGAAACCCCTCCAGGGATCACGGGGACTCCACCACTGCCCTGGGCAGCCTGGCACAGCCCTGGACAGCCCTGGAGGGGAAGAAATTGTTCCACAGCTCCAACCTAAACCTGCCCTGGGGCAGCTTGAGGCTGGTTCCTCTTGTCCTGTCACTTTGGGATGAGAGACCTCAGCCCAATCTCCTGTCAGGAGCTGTCAGAGCCAGAAGGTCTCCCCTCAGCCTCCTTCTCTCCAGGCTGAACAAGCCCAGGTCCCTCAGCTGCTCCTCAGCAGCCTTCTGCTCCAGCCCCTTCCCCAGCTCCGCTGCCCTTCTCTGGCCAAGCTCCAGCCCCTCAATGTCCTTCTGGGAGTGAGGGGCTCCAAACTGACCCCAGGATTCGAGGCTCCTCAATCTATTTCTGCTGGTCAATGGATAAAAAATCCTGGTGATTCAAGGCAAAAATTTGAGAATTTGCCCTTTCCTCTGCTCTGTGCTTCCTTGGAAAGACACGAACCAACGGGCCCCGCCTGGCATTGAACACTCCAGTCCATCCTCTCACCGGATTTCTCCTCCTCAGCCAGTCTCCCTGTCAGCAAGGTTAAGCAAATACCGGCTGATAAAACAACTTCCAGGTTGCTCTTTCCAAGGCCGTTGAACGCAGGGCCCAGACAAGTGCCCTGTCTGTGTGTGAACCTCCTGGCAGCGACACCTGCCCACTGCCAGCGCGGGGCCTTGGTGCCATGGTACAGCCCAGGTTAATGACTCTGTTTATACTGGTGGGGTAATCGTGATAAGGCCGCCCAACCCGCTGACACCCCCCCGACTCCCTCCCTCCCCCCCCTTCCCCGCTCCATTGAGAAAACGGCCATTGGTGCCGCGCGGAGAACTCGTTTCCCTCAGCCAATCAGCCCGGGGACGGCTGGGTTGGGTTGGTTGGTTGGTTGATTGGCTTTTTTTAACGAGGACTGCTTAATCACAGAGCGGTCAAGGCTGTGGAGGGAGGGGTGTTTCACCAGTGACCCAGCTTTATAAGAGCGGCTTTGAGCAGCCATGGGCTGGCAGAACTGGGAGGACGGGGAGAACTCAGCCTGCAGCAGAGACTTTGGGGAGGGATTTTACACCTCTCTCTCCTTTGCTGTGGCAGGAGCTGAGGTTTGACCAGGATCCGGCCGCCGGGCTCGGTGATGAGCACCAGCAGCATGGATGTGGGCTGCGAGAGGTGCCAGTGCCACGGGGAAGACAAACGCACTGCCATCCTCTACAACCTCCTCAGCCAGAACCTCAACCACGGCCGGGGTGGCCACGGCCCAGCCCACCAGCGCTGCCTGTGCCACCAGCGCCGGACCGTTTGCCTCCGCACGCCCCACGTCACCTGCCAGGCGGCTTCCAACGTGCTGGTTAAAACCATCAGCTTCATGAAGAACCTCCCTTCCTTCTACCTGCTGCCGCGAGAGGATCAACTCCTGCTGCTGGACAGCTGCTGGGTCCCCCTTTTCCTCCTGGGCTTGGTCCAGGAGATGGTGACCTTCGAGGTGATGGAGACCCCGGCCCCCAGCATGCTCAAAAAGATCCTCCTCGATGGCCAAAGCCAACGGCAGGAGCCCGAGCGGACGCAGCCCACTCTGGCCGCCGTGCAGCGGCTGCAGTGCTGCCTCAACACCTTCTGGAGCCTGGACCTGAGCCCCAAGGAGCACGCCTACCTGAAGGGAGCCGTTCTCTTCAACCCCGGTGAGTGCCCAGCCCCCCTGTCCCGCACACGTTACCATCCAAACATGCTGCTCCTGCCCCGGAGACGTTCAGAGCGTTGCCAGATGTGAGAGCGGGGAGGGCTGGTGAGCTTCACGCCGACTGGGATGGGAGGACTCCCGTGGAGTGGTAAAAAACAGAGGCCTTCACCTGCCCTGCAGATGATAAAAGACCCCTGGGATTTAATTTCTAAAGCCTGAGTTTGCCCAGTTTGTTACTTTTCCTCCCTCAAACTGCAGCCTTGGAATAGCTACGTCTTAGTAGCTGCTGCCTACATAGAATCATCACATTGTTTTGCTTGGCAGAGACCTTTCAGATCATGGAGTCCACCTGTTCCCCCAGCACTGCCAGGGCACCACTGCCCCCTGGCCCTCAGCACCACAGCTCCATGGCTTGGAAACCCCTCCAGGGATCACAGGGACTCCACCACTGCCCTGGGCAGCCTGGCACAGCCCTGGACAACCCTGGAGGGGAAGAAATTGTTCCTCAGCTTCAACCTAAACCTCCCCTGGGGCAACTTGAGGCCAGTTCCTCTTGTCCTGTCACTTGTTCCTTGGGAGCAGAGCCCAACCCCACCTGGCTCCAACCTCCTAAATTTCAGGGAGTTGTCAAGAGCCAGAAGATCTCCCCTGAGCCTCCTTCTCTCCAGGCTGAACAAGCCCAGGTCCCTCAGCCTCTCCTCACCAGACTTGTGCTCCAGCCCCTTCACACATCTTGTTAGTGCGGCCTTCGAGATCCCTTCTGAGAAATGGGGAAGGGTGGGAATGAGAGAACCCCAGGGCTGTTTTCCAGCCTCCTTCCTCACCATCCATTCCTCCTCTCCCTCGGCAGATGTCCCTGGCCTCAGAGCCTCCCTGTACATCAAGAGCCTCCAGCGGGAAGCCCAGAGAGCGCTCCAGGAAGTCCTGCAGCCCCTGCACCCCCAGGACCAGGGCCGCTTTGCCCGCATTTTACTAATCGCCTCCACTTTAAAATCCATCCCTCCCGCCCTCATCACGGATCTTTTCTTCCGACCTGTCATCGGCAACGCGGACATCGTGGAGCTGCTGGTGGAAATGCTGTACGAGATCAGCGGCGGGCAGTTGGCACCCGCAGCCTGCCTGGCATTCTGAGCAGCCCTGCTCCCTAACACCCCCAAACACCCCGGGACTGCTCGAGGAGCAACCCAACCGTAGCGTCACGGAACGGTTCGGCTCGGAAGGGATCGGAAAGATCATCCAGTTCCAACAACGGGTTGGAACTAGAAGCGCTTAAAAGCACCTAGACCTCCCGAGAGTCGTCTTGGGCTGCAGGCTCAGCTCCGTTGGCACGGAGATGAGCGAAGCCTGTGCTGCAATGGCTGCAGGGCTGGGTTAGTGGTGGAACCAAAGGTCCCTGCACCCTGGAGATACGGCTAGGAGCACACGGAGAGGGCCTGGGGAGCTCGTTCCTCCTCGCCCGTGGCTTCTCGTGAGTCGGGTGTCAGTATTTGCTAAGCGAACATTCCGGCGGTTTGTACATAAGATGCAGTAAATTATTTTTTTAATAAAATGTTTTTGGATTTTGGAACGTGGCGGTGAGTTTTTCAGAGGTGGTGTGAAATTTCTGAGGGGTTAGAAAATCACTGTCCACTCGGCCAGGCATGACCCAGCCGAGGTGTCAGGTAAAGCTGCACGAAGCCTCCCCGTGCTCCATCCCCCTCCTACCCATGGAAACTCCTCAAATGTCAACCAGTGGCCCCGGGGGAGGACTGATGGCTCTGTCAGTCTGTCCCTCCGCCTCTCCCCGCTGCTGCTGCATGGTGACAGACACCTTCCAAGGTGATCTCAGCCTCCTGACAGCTGTTTTCCATGGGGAGGGAGCGTGTGAGTCACTGGATGATTTCAGCAGGCCCACGCCAGCCAGGGGCAGCCCCGAGCCACGCAGCTGGGTGATGCCAGCGTGAGTCACAGAGCGCAGGATACCCAAGTCACCCCGAACCGGCCACGCAGACTCTTCGGCACTCTTCGGACCCTGGCACTTCCATCCTGACACCAATCCTGACAGCCCCTGGGGACTGGGCCTGGCTGTGGGCTCCCGTGGCTGGCGTGGCACCTGCCCATGAGGCAGCTCTGAGCCTGCCCGGCCACCCCTTCCCTGGGGGACACACAGTGCTGAGACCTTATCAAGATGGCAAAACAACAACCACTTGTACAGAGGGCTGGGACGCTCCCAGCGCGCTGACACCCCCAGGGCTTGTGGCTCCCCCCCAGAACGTGGACACCCCCAGGGCTTGTGACCTCTATGAGGGCTTGGCCATCCTCAGGGCCTGTGCCCTCCACTGAAGCCTGGCCACCTCCAGCCCCCTACCACCCCCAGGGCCTGTGACCACCCCCTCCACATCTCGCCATCCTCCCGGCTTGTGACCCCTTCCAGGCCGAGCCAGCCCCAAAGCCTGTGCCCTCCCCTGGGGCATGGCCACCTCCGGCCCCTGCCAGCCAGGCCCTGCGACCCTCAATAGGCCCTGGGGGTGCCTCGCTGCCCTGTGACCCCCCCCGCCATGGTCACCCTGGGGACCCCCCCCTTCCGCAGGGCCCTCACCCGCCACCAGGCGGCGCTGTCTGGGCGCGACGGGAGTGACGTCATCACCCCGCGCACCCGCCGCCTCGCGGCAAGATGGCGGCGCCCAGCTGTACCCCCGGTAATGGCGACGCCTCCGCCGCTCGCTACTGCCTGGTGAGCGGCATCCCGGCCGCCCTGCGCTCCGCACAGCTCCGCGCCTACTTCAGCCAGTTCTCGGAGGCCGGCGGTTTCCTCTGCTTCCACTATCGACACCGCCCCGAGCGCCCGCCGGCGGGCAGCGGCGAGCAGGCCGCGGCTCCGCGCACTTGCTGCTGCCCGGTGGCCGTGCGGCCCGGCCAGGCCCGCCGCTTCCTCCGCATGTACTCGGGCAAGCGCTGGGTCGGGCCCGGCAGTGCCTCGCTGCCCGGCCGCTGCCTCATCCGCAGGGTCCGCCTTGGTCCCGGGACAGGTACGAGCGAGCACCGGGAGGGCCGGGCCTTGATTCCCTTCGTGGGCCTGGAGGGCGCCCGAGGTCCCACTGGGCACCAGATCCCACCTCAGCAACCAGCCTGAGGGCACTGGGTGGTTAAAACCCCGCATGGAATTTCCTTAATGCTTTGAATTCATTATGAGGCAAGATGAAATGGTTTGGGGTCTGCTCATCCCCTTCCTGCCCGGGAGGGCCCTGGTTGCTGTCAGAGTGTGTTTATTCCCTCACAAAGCCATATTTTTTTCTCTCCTCCAGGCACAGAGACTTTTACCCACAGTGCAGACGAGACAGCCGCAGGCGAATCCGTCACAGAAGACAACTTGAAACGGCTGCCTGAGTTCAACCCCCCTGCCTTTATGCCTTACGGGAATGTGGGCACCCCCCTGAAAGTTTTCCTGGAGCTGATCCGGGCCTGCAGGCTCCCTCCCCGCGTTATCAAGAAATTGCAGCTGGATTTTCCAAAGACAGTCTCATCCCGCCGGTACGGGAATGTGCCTTTTGAATACCAGGACACTGAGAGAGTTCTAGAAGAAGAAAGAGTTTATACAGCTACGGGGGACGAGCTCACGGAGGAAGAGGGACCTGTGGCAAGATCTGAGGTGACTCACCCAGCCGGTGCTGAGGAAGAGGAGGATGGGCAGGAGAAGGAGAAAGAGGAGTCACCCTCGGGTGATGTAAGTGGGGTTTTTAGCACAGTACAGAGTTCGCTGTTGTAGCTGCGAAGCTGGGGGGGGTGTAGCCCTCTCAGAACTCATTTTTTGTCTTTTAGTTGGATTGTCTAAATCACTTGTCTTAAAATGGTGTTGAAACCGGGTCCTTCGTGTCCCGGTGCGCTGAGCCCCTCGGCGTTAACACCCCCAAGAGTGCTCGTCTGAACCCAGCCGGCTGTGGGGGTTGAGCCCCAAGGGTTTGGTCCAGAGGAAGCGAGCACTGGCAGAGACTGGTGCTGGGGGAGCAGATCTCTGCCTCGCCGTGTGGCAGACTGGCCCAGCTCTGCTGGTGTTTGTAAATGAGGCAACTGGAGATCGGGGAGCACGTTCGTGTGCCGGAAACGACCCGCGGAGCTGCGCGAGCGGCTGACCTTGAATGCTCCTGCCATTGAAGTGGGGCATTCGGAGAAAAACGGCCTTTGTGACAAAGACTCCTGGAAAACTGGGCTGGATGGGCTCTCCGGAGATTATCTCACTGCCTCTGCCTGACAGACGGACGCCTGTCTAGCCTGTTCTCACAGCCCTCTGTCATTACAGAGGCAGCGCAGTCCCGGGGCAAGCTTTTCCCCTTCTTTGCTTTGCCAGAATTAACTTGGGTGCCAAATCTTTGCTGCGATTTTTATCCCAAGCAACAGCAGGCACAGAGAGCGCTTTGTTCCCTCCTTTTACACGCTTTTTTTTAGTCAGCCTTTTCTGCTCCTGATTTAAACAGACTCCTCTGGCCGTTTCTCACAGGCTGGTTCCTGGCTCCCTGCTCATTCTTCGGCTGGTGGTTGATGTGTTCCTGGCAGGGCTCAGCCCAGAGCTAGGCAGGCAGCAGTGAAACCATCGGCTTGATGGGTGTCCCCGCCAACCATGGTCACGCTGGCACCCTCACAATCTCTTTCAGGATCCACTCAAGCAGAATTCATTGGTTACCAGCGAGCGCTGACTTTCCATCCGACCCACCTGCTCCTTACATGGGCATCTGGGTGCTGGCGAGCAGGTCGGCCGCTGCCAACGTGCCGTGGAGTGGGTGTGATGTGGGATTTTATTACGTTGGGGTTTTTTTGTTGGTTTGGTTTTGTGTTGTTTTTTTTTACTGCTTCTCTCTGCTGACTCTGAAGATGGCATTAGTCAGGGCGATGAGGTCACCGGTGCCGGTCGTGTCAGCACCTGAAAAGAGCAGGCTGAGACGAGCTCTGTTGACGAAGCTGTTTCGTGGGGGAGACGTTGGGATGGGGCCGCGAGGGTCAGGGGAACGGGGAGGAGGAGGATGAGGAGGGAGACCATGTGGTGTTGGTCTCACCCACCTCCTTTGCAGGACGACGATACCTGCGAGGAGTGGGAGCGACACGAGGCTCTGCACGAGGACGTGACCCAGCAGGACCGTGCCAAGGAGCGGCTCTTTGAAGAGGAGATTGAGCTGAAGTGGGAGAAAGGTGGCTCTGGCCTCGTCTTCTACACAGATGCTCAGTACTGGCAGGAGGAGAATGGAGGTAACGGTGGTGGTTGTGAGCCATGAGCCAACCCCCTTGAGCTGGGGGGCCTAGCCCTGCAGGTAGATCAGGTAGAACCCCAGATGAGCCATCCACAGCGGCTGCAGCTCCGGGCGTCTCACCAGCGCCATTTAAACCTTCCCTTGATGGTTTAATCCAGTTGCCAGAGACCCCAGTGGTCCTACTGACAGCCCCCTGTGTAAGTGCTGTGGTTTGTGGGGTCTCTGATACCGTTTTGTTAGAGAAAAGAGAGAGTTGGGCCACCAGCAAACAGCTCTTTGGTGTCAGCCTTCCCCAGCCATCACCAAACTGGTGCTTTCCTTCTCTTGTCAGATTTTGATGAGCAGACTGCGGATGACTGGGATGTGGACATGAGCATCTACTACGACAAAGGTACCTGAACCTATTCTCCCCCCCCCCCGCCAGGAAACAAGGGAGGCAGGGAAATTCTCACCCTGCAGACTCTCTGCATCAGGGAACTCTTTGGTTCCATCATCTTTTGGAAGCGTCCCTGAGGTCGGTGTACTTTGAAACGACGTTTTTCTTGTCTGGTGGCAAGAGCTGCCAAAAAAAACCAAACCCAAACAGGTTCTGCCTCCCTGTCGCGTGGTGCTGCGGGGGAAATGATGGTGGCGAGTGGCTTTCCTGAGCTCTGCTGCTCTGACTCTCGCTTCTTTCTCCCCAGATGGAGGTGATAAAGATGCACGGGACACGGTCCAGATGTGGCTGGAACGGCGGCGCCGGGACGGCTTGGAGGAGGAGTCCGTTGTGGGGCAGCAAATTGGCACCTTTGAGAGGTACACCAAGGTGAGCTCTGGGTGCCTGTGCTGGAGAGGATGGGGCAGGCCCGGAAAGGCCGTGGTGCTGATGCTCAGAGGATGAAGGTTATGGGGAGCAGAGGGTCCTGGGAAGGTGGATGGGCTTTGATCAGCAGCTCTGTGATGTTTTTTTCCCCTTCTTCCAGGGCTTTGGCAGGAAGGTGCTGGAGCAGCAGGGCTGGACGGAGGGGCTGGGGCTGGGGAGCAGCAACTCTGGAATGGCCGAAGCTCTGGACAACGAGGGTCAGAACCCCAGATGCAAGAGGGGGCTGGGGTAAGTACCCAGCCCTGCCAGCCTCAGAGCCTCTGCCTGGGCTCCTTCGGCTGACGCAGCAGCTGACTGGCCACAAAAGGAGCAGAATGTGAGCCAGAACTGTTCCAGGGGTCTGCCTTTCTCCAGAGAAGGAGACTCCACAGCCTCTCTGGGCAGCCTGGCACAGCCTCCCACACCCTCACACCAAACAAGTTTCTCCTTCCGTTCAGATGGAACCTGCTGGGTTCCAGTTGGTACCCATTGCCCCTTGTCCTGTCCCTGGGCACCACTGAGCAGAGTCTGTCCCCATCCTCTTGCCCCCCGGGGCCCTTTATCTCTTGCTCAGCATTGCTCAGCTCCCCTCTCAGGCTGCTCTTCTCCAGCTGCACAGCCCCAGGGCTCTCAGCCTTTCCCCAGCACAGAGATGCTCCTTTGAAAGCATCCAAGTCACCAATGTCCTGGAAAAAACACTTTTCTCGCTGGGCAGCCAGAGCTACCAGACCATCTGGGGTGTCTGACTGCCTCAGCAGCGTTGGCCCAAACATTCTCTGCTCTTCTCCAGGTACCACGGGGAGAAATTACCAACTTTCAGCAAGGGGAAGAAGCCCCGGCGGGACGTTCCCATCCTCATCTCGACCATCTATGATGACCCTGACCCACAAGACAGCGGTGACCAGCTGCTCAGGCGTCAGCCACCCACTGCCATGAAGTACAGGCAGGACATGGCGTTTGTCCGGGCGTCACACGGTGCCCTGGACACGTTCGGTGCCCAGTTGCGCTGAGCGGAGACTGTCACAGATCCTTTGTACTGGTTCCTCTCCTGTCACCCAGGCTGGTTCCTGGGCTGTGGTTTGGAGCAGGGGTTTCAAATATTTATTTTTAGAAACAATATCGACTTGTAACAAAAGCGGCCTCAGTGGATTTCTTTTTTTTTTTCCTTTTAATTGAACTGTTTAAATGAGGGGAAATAGTGTTGGTCCCGGTTCTTTGCTGGGAACTGGGAAGGGTACTGCATTTCTGACTGGCAGTTTAAAGCCTGGATTAGCCAAACCTGGCTTAACCAAACCTGCATGTTAGGTCAGCCTAAAAAAACCCCAGAACTCATCATTCGTGGCTGCCTGAGACCCAGGAAAGGACAAGTACAGGCAGGGCTGGCCATGGCACGGTAACTGTCCTGCCGACAGCTCGCCGCTGCCCCGCAGCTCCCCGGGTCTTGGGCGTGACGATCCCACGCTCCTGGGAGAAACTCGTCGGGATGAAAGACTCGTCCTGGCAGCCTCTGGAGGAATTCTGCGGGAGGCGTTTCCCCTGCGGTCGGGCGTAGCGGGTGCTCCTTTCCATGGCTTTCTGACGTGCTCAGCCCCGTTTTTCCTGACGTAGGCACTCTGCCGAGGTGAGGGAGGAGAGCCTTCCTCCCAGTGACCCAGTGCTGGAGGCTTAAATGGGAATGGGTGAATGCTCCGCTGGCAGGCTCCAGTTGTGCCCCGTGCATCTTCCTTAAGGCTGTCACCGTGTCAGAGCGGGGGGTGCGGGGAGATCCTTCCCTTTCATTCAGACCCAGCTGGGGATGGGGTGGTGGGGCGGGGGCGAGTGATCCGGGTGGTACAAGAGCCGCGCTCGGGACTCGAACCCGTGAA
>JANVCC010000120.1:3663191-3676397 GCA_025345505.1 Todiramphus chloris collaris | reverse complement strand
GGGGGGGGGGGGGGGGGGGGGGGGGTACCGAGGCCGGAGCTGGTCTGCGGAGACGCGGGGGTGGCCGAGGGGGATCCACCGGGGCTGGGGAGGGGGGGATGAGGGGATGGAGGATGCGGGGATAAATGGGGGTGCGGGCAAAGGGGGGATGCGGAGGGAAAAGGTGTCGTGGGGGGGAAGGAAGGGGCACGGAGAAGAGGGACAAGGGGGGTGTGGGAGGGGGGTATGGGGGGAAGAGGGGATGGAGGCAGAGGGGGGATGGAGGCAGAGAGGGGATGCAGGCAGAGGGGGGATGCAGGCAGAGAGGGGATGGAGGAAGGGGGGACCCAGCAGGAAAAGGAGACCCAGGAGATGTAGGGCGTGGTGGGAGAGGGAATGTGGTGGGGAGAAAGGATTTGGGGTGGGGGAAGGAGCGTGGGGGAGAGGGGATGTAGACTGGCGTGGGGAGAAGGGAGGCTCTACGGAGAGTGGGAATGTGGGGGTTACACTGAGAAGAGCAGAGACACAAGGGAGGAAAGGGAGACGAGGGAGGAAAGGGACATGGGGGTATGGAGAAACAGAGGCAGGGATGGGGGACAGGCTGGGGCGAGGGAGGAAATCGACTCAGGTTGGAAAGCCCTGACTGGGGTAAAACTCGCCCCACGCATGGGCAGGAGCAGGAATTTGTGTCCCACGGGGATACAGGCACAACCCCGGGGGTCTGGCTGGGGGCTTTGAGCCTGTGTTCAGTCAGAACCAGGTGGTTCACTGTCCCTTCCTCCCCGCCTGCTCCCTGGGTGGCAATTCCAGCCGATCAATACAAATCAAATGGTCAGCAGGAGTTTTTCCTTTCTCAGAGGACAGAAGGAGAAAGAAACGAGTCACCATGTCCAAGGGAGTCCAGGGAAGCTCACTGGCCTTTGGCCAAGTGGTCATCGGGCCTCCGGGCTCCGGGAAGACGACCTATTGCCATGGCATGCAGGAGTTCCTGGGCAGGATCGGGCGCAAGGTGACGGTGGTGAACCTGGACCCCGCCAACGAGGCCATGCCCTACCAGTGCGCCGTGGACGTGGCCGAGCTCATCACCCTGCCCGATGTGATGGACAGCTTGAAGCTGGGGCCCAACGGGGGGTTGATCTACTGCATGGAGTATCTGGAGGCCAACTTTGACTGGCTGCAGGAGAAGCTGGCAGCTTTCAGGGGTCACTACTACTTGTTTGACTGCCCGGGGCAGGTGGAACTCTACACCCACCACAACGCCCTCAAGAACATCTTTGCACAGTTGGCCAAGTGGAATTTCAGGGTAGGTTTGGGGTGCTGTGGTCAGTGCCTGACACCCCTTGTGCTTGTCGAGGGGATTGGAAGCTTCACAGCCACGGCTCCTATTGTGGGTGCTAATGACTGTTTGCTTGAGCAGCCTGTTTGGCCTCCCGTGTGCAGCAGCTCAGGCAGGGCAGCAGGGGAATTTTGCCCCGTTTTACGCTCAGATTGGCAAAAGAGCAGAGGGATTGCCACGGAATGAAACGTGGATCCCTCCCTCACACACTCGCTAGGTTCTGCGGTCCCCTCCGCAGCCCTGCTGTGCACAGGGCAAGGCCCTTTGCCTTTCACTCTGAGAAACTGGGGCATCATCTCGGGTCCCTCCTGGCTCTCTGGCAGCCCAGCCAGCTCGCTCTGCACGCTCCCTGCTCTCTTGCAAGAGGGGAGGTGCCTCTGAGAGAGCACAGGTGAGGAGAGCCGCAGCGCCCAACCTGCCTCGCTCACCTGGCGCTTGCTTTGCATTTGGGCCGAGCTGTGGATGCGTTTTGATGCTCCCTCCAGTGCTTCCACCTGCCCGTGAGCTTCAAACTGGGTTTTTTTTCTATTTTTTCTTTTTTTTCCCCCCTTTTTTTGTGCTGCAGAAGTGTGGCTGTGACTCTGTGACTCAACCACCCTCGCTCTGGCTGGGAGTAACGTTGTGCAACAGGCGGTAACTCAGCAGAGATCTCAGGCCGCATCGTTACAGCTGCACGAAACACAGGGAATCCAACTGCTCGTTAATTTAGTTATTAATTATCCTTTCAAACCGCACGGCAGTCGGCTCTCCGGGCAGTTGCTGCTGCTGCTGAGCTCGTGCTGTGAAGAGCATTCCTGGGAGGAAGGTGGAATTCTGGAGGCAGTTGTGTCATGCGTGAGGGGAGTTAACTCCAGCTCCCACCCCTGACAAACCAGTAGAGCCCAGATAAGCATGGAAACCTCCTCTGCAAGGGAAGAAGCCCTCAGAAAAGGGAGAGTAGTTGTGGGTTTCAGTGTCTTTCAGTACTGCTGGTAGAGCTCAGCACTTTTCTGAGGCTCCTTCCAGCCTTTCCAGGCACTAGAAGCCTGGGTGCTGAGTCCCACGGGTGGTCCATGGGTGTGAATGTGCCAATAATACATCTTTAGATATGTGTGTGTGCTTCTATACGAGGATGTTTTACACACAGGAGCAAGAAGGCAGGTGGAAATGTTCCCTACGTGGGAGCCTCTGTGGTTCTAGTCAGCTCTGAACAGATTGTCCCAGAGCCACTTCTCAGCCTGTCCCAAAAACAAGCGGCTGGACTCGGCCCGGGTCTGACCTTGCTCTCTCCCTTTGTGCCTTTGCTCTGTCCCAGCTGGCTGCAGTGCACTTGGTGGATTCTCACTACTGCACGGACCCTGGCAAGTTCATCTCTGTTCTCTGCACCTCGCTCTCCACCATGCTGCACGTGGAGCTGCCCCACATCAATGTCCTCTCCAAGATGGACCTGATCGAGCAGTACGGCAAGCTGGGTAAGAGCCTTGGTGAGAGAGACGCTGGGCATCGGGCTGTGTCGGGTGCAAGTCAGCTGCTCACGTATGGGGATGTATTGCTGGGAGAGACCAGCGTGGTGGAGGCTGGAAGAGACCCCTGGAGATGCTCTGGTGCCACCCCCCTGCTCCATCCAGCAGGGGCACCCAGAGCAGGGGCCCAGCAGCGCAGGGTCCAGCCAGGTTGGGAATCTCTCCAGAGAAGGAGACTCCACAGCCTCTCTGGGCAGCCTGGCACAGGCTTCCACACCCTCACACCAAAGAAGTTTCTCCTCCTGCTCAGGTGGAACCTCCTGGGTTCCAGTTTGTGCCCATTGCCCCTTGTCCTGTGGCTGGGCACCACTGAGCAGAGTCTGTCCCCATCCTCTTGCCCCCCCGGAGCCCTTTATCTCTTGCTCAGCATTGCTCAGCTCCCCTCTCAGGCTGCTCTTCTCCAGCTGCACAGCCCCAGGGCTCTCAGCCTTTCCCCAGCACAGAGATGCTCCAGCCCCTCAGCATCTTCCCAGCCTCCTCTGGACTCTCTCCAGTAGCTCCTTGTCTCTCTTGAACCGGGGAGCCCAGCACTGGACACAATTCTCCAGAGGTGGCCTCACTGGCACAGAGTAGAAGGGCAGGAGAACCTCCGTCGACCTGCTAGTCAGGGAACTGGTGTAAATGTCACTGGGTTCTTCAATTTACAAATTGCCTTCAGAACTTCTCACTGTTTCCCTGCAGCTTTCAACCTGGATTATTACACCGAGGTCCTGGACCTCTCTTACTTGGTTGACCATTTAGCTTCCGACCCCTTCTTCAGAAATTACCGCCGCCTCAATGAGAAGCTGGTGGAGGTGATCGAGGACTACAGCCTGGTGTCCTTTGTTCCACTCAACGTCCAGGTGAGTGGGGCAGAGAGACCAGGGGGTGTTGGAGATGCAGCCAGCACATTTGGTAGCAGCGAAGTGATGTCTGCTTAGAGGCACGGGGGCTGAAAACCTCAGCTGTGAAGAGGCTCGGGGATGGAGGAGGACAGAGAAACACACCCAGACTGGTAAATGATCGGTGGCAGACAAAGGAAAAGGCTCATGAGCTTGGGGCTACCTGGGCCTCGTGTCCTGGGGTGGGGAACGAATTCTCTCCCTTCATTCAGCTCTTCTGTGTCTGCATTTCAGACCTGGGCCAAGTGTTTCCTAAAACGCTGTTAAATGAGGGAGCACAGAGTAATTAGAAGGCTGGGAGGAGTACGTTTGGGAGGAAGGGCTGAAAATGTTCATCTGGGAGTTTGCAGAAGCGTCAACAAAGGCAAATGGGCCAACAGGAGGTGATGAAAGGGAGCAGGAGGGTGGAGGGCTCCATGGGGGTGCCACTCTGTCCCGTGGCCCCTCGGGGCTCAGGGAGGCTGGCACTGCCCTCGGGGTGTTGGGTGCTGAGTGGGTGGCCCAGAGCCTGGGAGAAAATCAGCCCAGCACGAGTTCTTGCCTCGGTGTGTGTCACCCCTGTCCCGTTCAGGACAAGGAGAGCATGCGGCAGGTGATGCAGGCGGTGGACAAAGCCAACGGCTATTCCTTCGGAGACCAGGAGCACAGGAGCCTGGAAGCTCTGATGTCGGCCGCAATGGGAGCCGATTTCCACTTCACTTCGTATCCTTCTCCACCAATCCGGCCTTGAGTTGAGCTGTAGTGTCTCTTTCCTCGGGGAAGAGAAGCTGGAGGTTGGGCTGGCAGCTGCTGACATCACCCGATGCTCTTTGGTGATCCACCAAAACCCAGACCTTAGCAGAGAGTTGTGCACCCCAAAGCCACCACATTAGTTGCTAATTGATACTGGGAATGTGGGAGGAATCTTTTGACAACTTTCCTGTCTCACGCTCACTGGGACCGGTTCATTCCACCTCATCCAAACCATACAATTGATTCTCCTCTACTTGTCAGGTCTGGGATCAGCCAGAGACAGAAATAAGGGGGGCGATGGGCTGCGCTGAGCCGCGTGCTGCTGCCAGTGCTGCTGCCTCCCTGCCAGCCCCCGGGCTAATGTGGGGCCGGTTCCTCGCTGAGAACGTGAAGAGCTCCTTGCAGAAGGGAGTGTTCCAGCCCAGCCCCTTGTTTTCCTTAATTACTGCCTTATCAGCACGCTGGCAGTGCAGGAGAAGTATGTGCAAGCTCAGGACAAAGCCGTGGAAGAAGAAGTGATGGAGCTGTAACATGCCCGCCCCTTCCACAGCCCTGCTGCCCTTTCACACCTCTCCTGCTCTGACCAGGAGCCGAAGGGATCTCGGTGTCTCAGGACTCAGACCAAGTGATGACCTGTCCAGGCAGAGCTCTGGCTGCTGGGCTCCCTCTCTGTAAGGGCTTGACCTCTTGTGCTTCAAGGGTAGGACCTCCCTGTGCTTCAGCCTCGCCGCACAGCGTGGGGCGAGCGCAGGGCGAGCTGGGGCTGTCCTCGGGACCGAGAGGGCTTTAGCTGGGTGAAGGCTTCCTTCGCACGGGAAGAGAAGCAAGGTCAAGGAGACTGACCTTTGCCAAGTCTTCTTCTCCTTATCACGCCCAAGAGAAAGAGAAATCTGAGCTTTTCTGCAGTGAGGCTTGAGGCAAAAGCTCTGAGTTTAGGAGCTCACCCAGTCCTCGTGCTCCGCGAGGCTGAGAAGCCTCTAATCTGTCTCAAAGAGAACAGAAAGAGGATTGTTTTTCTTTTTCTTTTCATTTTAATAACGATGGACTCTTTCTTAATAAAACACCTTTGTCTGGCTTTCATCTTGAGAGTTTGCTGAACGCGAATAAATAACCCCACGAGTGCTACGAAGCCCCGAGGCCGAAAAGCCTCCGGTGGGAACGTCAGGGCAGTGGGTGCCCGGCGCGCTTCGCCAAGAGGCTCCGCGCTTGCCGCGACCTCACGTTCCCCTGGCAGCTCCCCGAGAGCAGGCAAAGGTTTTGCTGGAGGCAGCGGAGGAAGAGCGAAAGCAAGCAGGTCACTCCTCGCCGCGCGCTTCTCCGGGGGCTGAACGCGCCCGGCGCGCTGACGGCGACGCGCAAACTGCAAGCTCGGCTTTTGGAGGTTTTTTTTTTTTTTTTTTGATTAAGAAAGCCCCTGTGTGAGTCAGCGGGAGGTTGGAGCACATCGTTTGCATGTAGGGCCTTTCCCAGCAGGCAGCTTCTCTGGCCTCATCCGCCTTTTCCTGGGCTTGTTTTCTCCAGATCCCAAATCCTGGGGCTGCTCAACCTCCCGGTGGAATTCCCTCTGGCCAGGTGACTGCAGCCCCAGATGGAGACACCAGCAGCTCCCGCTCTCCCCTGCCACCACCAGCATCCCCACTGTAGACGGTGGCTCAGGTCCATCACTGGGGTGAATTGGGAAGGTTGGGGGAGAGCAAAGCTGAGGTGTCTGCAGCGAGCAGCCCCCTGAGAGCCTCCCGGCAGCTCACGCAGCCGCACGTAGTCTGGGAGCAGGGGAGAGTCCTGGCTCCCAGCTCGCTCTGCAGACTCAGCATCACTTCTTGCCCAAGACCTTGCATAAGATAAGGTGATTCCTGCGTGCAGGACGGATTGGCCCGTGGCAGAGCCATCACAGAGCACTCGCTGTGCTGAAATGGGAGGGGGGTCTTGCTTGGCAGGGGCTGCAGCTGGGTGAGGAATTGAAAGTGAATTCTCCTCCATCTCTTCTTGGGTGTGTTCAAAAGAGTGTGGGCAGCAGGTCAAGGGAGGTTCTCCTCTTCCTTTGCCCCATTAAGTTCACCTCTGGAGTATGATGCCCAGTTCTGGGCTCCCCAGTTCGAGAGAGACAAGGAGCTACTGGAGAGAGTCCAGTGGAGGCTGGGAAGCTGCTGAGAGGCTGGAGCATCTCTGTGCTGGGGAAAGGCTGAGAGCCCTGGGGCTGCTCAGCTGGAGAAGAGCAGCCTGAGAGGGGAGCTGAGCAATGCTGAGCAAGAGCTGAAGGGCCCCGGGGGGTGAGAGGATGGGGACAGACTCTGCTCAGTGGTGCCCAGGGACAGGACAAGGGGCAATGGGCACAAACTGGAACCCAGCAGGTGTCACCTAGACAGGAGAAGCAAGTTCTTTGGTGTGAGGGTGTGGGAGGCTGTGCCAGGCTGCCCAGAGAGGCTGTGGAGTCTCCTTCTCTGGAGAGATTCCCACCCCGGCTGGACCCTGCGCTGCTGGGCCCCTGCTCTGGGTGCCCCTGCTGGATGGAGCAGGGGGGTGGCACCAGAGCAGGTCCAGAGCTGCCTTCCAGCCCCTACTATGGTGGGATTCTGGGATCTCACAGCTTTGTGGCCAGGCTTTGGAGGCAAGACAGAGCTTAGGGGAGCAGGAGGGAGAAGACACCCATATCCACCTCCACGTGCACACACACTCACACTTGGGCTTTAACCAGCTCTATTCCCACCACCAGCCTACCCTGACATTTCAAATAGAATTCCCATCTGCTCGTGGTGCCTGAGCTCTTTTCCCAACAGCCCAGGGACTTCTCCCCATATTCCCATCTGAAACCCACCGGCTGCATTTCACTGCTCTCTGGAAGCCAATCAAACCATAACTGGAGCTGAAACTCCATCCCCACCTTGGGCTTTCCCCCATCGTCTTTGATCCCTGTAGCTGCTGTCAAAGGATGGACGACGATGTGGTCAGAAAAATGAGAATTTGATGGGAGTTTTTTTCATGGCTCTGTGAGATTTGGTGGCTTAAAAGGGTAATGTCGGGTCAAGCCAGAGTTACACAAGAGCCATCAAAGCTTTTGTGGCTGTTTGGCAATTTTTATTTTAATACCCCACCGGTCTCTGCAGCCCCAGCCCTGTGGCACTCTGCCCGCACTGGAGAAATGGAAATCAAAGGTGCTGGAAACCTCTCAGCTCAGGGAATCCACCGTGTCCGAGCCAAGGAAAGCTGAGGTCTAAACCAGCAGCCTGGAAACAGCAGCTTTGTCCCACCAAGTGGCTCTGCACAGCTCGGAACACGGAGGGTCGGTCTGGGACCCGCAGCTCAGCAGGGACAGTAACTCCCTGCTGCAGGTCAGGGCAAAGCAGACAAGGGCTGGGCAAGGGGCAGGGAGAGCTGGGGACCCTGGGTGTGCCACCCGGCCGGATCCTGCACCCGCAGATCCCCATGCTGGGAGGGGACAGCCTCACGAGGCTCCGAGTGACACTCGCTCCTGTCACTCCCGTTGAGCAAGCAGCCGGGGCGAAGGGCCAGAATTAGTCACCCCAACTGAGGCACAGCCCTGGGAGGTGGGGGCCAGGCTTTCTGCAGAGCTGGTCCTACCTGCCCCGGGCCCTCCGAGCGCGGCGCCGGGACAGTCTGAGCCCATCCTGCCCGCTCATGGGACCTCCTGGGCGACACCGAACGCGGGAGGTTGTGGTTTAGGGAACGGAGGGGTTTGGGATTTGGTTGCAGCCACTGAGCTGGGCTTTGCTCCGTCCCCCTTGCCCCAGTTTCCAGCCTCAATCCCTGTCTTGCCTCTAAAAAATCCAGGGAATGGAGCCAGTGTGAGCCCACAGGGAAGGCTGGGGAGCTGCTGGCTCTACCAAGGGGCTCCTGCTCGGTGGCTGTGACATTCCCCATCCAGTGCTGGTACGAAAAGCCTCTCCAGACCCAAAGCAGCTCGCAGACCAGGCACCCAGGACAAGACTGACACACCCCAGTGGCACCCCATCACCACCCTGGGGCCACTGGTGACAGCCACCCAGCGCCACCAGCTCCCTTGGGTGCTGTGACACCGGGGAGGTGCTGGTGGTGGCTCAGCCTCAGCCAGGAGCCGGCCAGTCCCAGCCTCAGGCACAACTGGGGGGGTTGTGAGATGGGGACAAGGGACAAGCCTGGCTGTGTGTCTTTCAGCCCTGCAGCCCCACCCAGGACTGGCAGAGCCTTTGGGGCTGGGGCAGCAGCCCCTGCTTGCCCTCAGAGACCTCTTTCGGTAGCCTTAACCCCATGGCTACTAGCCACAGTGTGGGCACGAGGCTGTGCTGGGCTCCTGCTCCCAGTGCCTGCCTAGGAGGGTGGCTCCAGGGTTGGGGACAGTCCCTGGCCCTGCAGCACCCACTTCTCTTTGCTCTACTGGTATTCAAGACACAGAAACACGTTTATCTGAGTGCTCAGCTCTGTGCCCCATCCCACAGGGTGCCGGGGATACTGGGAGCATCCTCCCGCTTGTCCCAGCCACAGCACAAGGACGGGGATCGGGGGGGGGGTCTCAATGCCACCCTGGTCCCCCCACCCCATCTGGGTCCCACCACCCTATGTGACTGGGAGCGAGGTGGGGGGGACCTGGGAGGACCCCAGGGAACACTCTGTGCTCCCCAGCAACACAACCTTCTCGTGGGAGGGGTCACGGGGGCCTCCCTCCCAGCCCCAGAAAGCTGCCGGACCGGCTGGGAGGCCGGGGAGCCTCATCCTCCCACGGCCCAGCCACGCTGCAATTTGGGGCGCTGTCGAAATCGGTTAACTCCCGGGAAGCCGAGGGCAGCCCCGCTGTCCTCCCGCCACCCGCGAGCCCAGCGAAGGAGCAAAGGAGGTCGGCCACCCCCGGTGAACCCCATCCCTGGGCACCGGCACCCTGAAGCTGCCACCTCGCCACCCTCCCAGTTTAACCAGCCCAGGCTGCTCGTGTCCCCAGAGCGCCGGGTGAAGGGCCAGCGCGAGCCCTCAGCTCGTTTTTCACGTCGGCCGGCCCCGGTTGGGCTAATTACAGGTCTGGGGCTGGTTCTCAGGCTGGGAACGCTGGGGGCCAGGCAGAGGCCAAGCGTCGGGGCCCCTCGCTGGCCAACCCCCCGGGGACCGGCTGGGCTCCCCGACACTGCCAGGGGCCACCCCGGCTCAGCCAGGACCTGCTGAGCAAATTGCAACCTGCTGGGGCCGCTGACCCGGTCCCGGAGGGGCCACGTTGCCACCCACCTTTCCTCCTAGGAGATGCCGTGATGGAGATGGGGAGGGGACCGGAGGGTAGGGGTGGGCGAGGGGCTGCGGGGAGGCTCGCAGGGGGTTAATCCCCTCAGCTGGGCTCTGCTCCAGGTGCCAGGTCCCATCCAGGGTGAGCAGGTTCTAGTTTGTGCAGCTCAACCTCCCACAGCAGCCAGCTCGTTCCCACGGCAGAGCCCTGGCAAACCTCGTCGCATCCCAGGCCGGTCCCTGCCCAGCGAGCAGCAGCCTCCCGGGCTCTGAGATCCCTGCACGCAATGTGGGGGTCACGCCTCAGTTTCCCCAAAGCCCAGGAACTTCTGCCACCCCAGGAGTTGCTTTTGACCATGTCAGGGTTGGGGACTGGCATGTCCCCCGCGTCCCCAGTTTGGGGGCACCCTGCTGAACTGGGGCGGCGCGTCCTGAGTCACGGTGCGTTTCCTCCCGGCATCCCGGCGTTTCCCATCAAAGGCCGGCTCCTGCCCAGCCCCGCTGCGCTTGATCTGATGAGCTCATAGCCCAGGGTGCCATGACTGTATTTTATTGTAATTATTTTTCATGTTGAAACTCGTGCTGGCGGCGGGGGGGTTGGGGTGGGTTGGGGGGGGGGGCTGTGCTCCGTGAGCTGCACCCTTCACCATGGCCGGATGCCAGGGCCAGAAGTGCTGAGCTTTTGCCCGCTCTGGCACGTCCAGACCTCAACGGGGATGTTCCCACCCCAGGGCTGTCCCCGTGTCACTGACAATGCTCCTTTAGGGGACACCCCCCCCCCCCAACCCCCCCCCCCCCACTTTCCCTGCTTTGGACCTATGTCCAGGGGAGCTGCTAGGGTGGGCAGACCTGCACAAGAATCTCAGTGAGGAGTTTTGGGGCACCATGGGTTTGCCCCAAGGGGGTGGGACACCCCACTGCAGGGTTGGGGACCTCAGTGCACCCCACGGAGCAGCCAGGGCCACGTGTGGCTGCTGAAACATTCGCCCCATGGAGGCAGAGCCCCATGAGCCCTTCCACGGAGGAATGGGGCTCACTGGGCACCCCAAGACCCCATCGCAGGGCTGGGAGGAATCAGGAACAGCCGAACCAGTGCTGTAGATCCCGGGGGGGGGGACCCGACCGCTCCCCATCCCGGTGGGGTGGGACGTGGAGCGGGTGCCTGGCAGCAGCAGGAGCTGCCCGGACACGTGTGCGGGGGAGAGATGAGGCAGACCAGAGGCAAGCGTGCAGGAGACGGTTTATTGGAGATGCACAGAGGCTTTGGCAATATGTGACACCCCCCCTGCCAATGCCAGGATGGAGGGGCTGGCTGGACAGCCCCCCCCCACACCCCATCCCAGCCCCTCACCTCCTCCCGCTGCAGCTCCAGCCCTCTGGAAGGGTGGGTTTGGAGCCAGTGCCTGTTGAGCTGGGACCTCCCCACTCCACAATGTTAAATAGTGGGGTGCTGGCAGCGCTCCGGGGTGGAGGCACCCCCCTCGCCTTCCCCTTCCACCCCCTCAGACAAGAGCATGGGGAGAGGGAAGATGGGGGCGGCCTTGCCAAAGCCACCCAGCAAACACCACGCGCAGCCCCCACCTGCTCCCGGCATCCAGGCTGGGGGGGGCTGGGGGGGAGCCAAGAAGCCTCCCCCCTAAAAAAACCAAACCAAAACAAAACGGTACCAACCAAACAGGGAAAAAAAGGAAAAAAAAAGAGATGCCAAAGGAACTCGAGGGAGGGGGAGGGAGTGGGGGGGGGGGGGGGGGGGCAGGTGGGGGCCCGGTCCCCAGCTCCACGGGGGCCGTTCAGTTCTTGGGCTCTTCACCAGCCTCGCCACCGTCTTCTCCGGCGCACTCGGCTGTCCATAGCGTGAGGTTGTCCCTGAGCAGCTGCATGATGAGGGTGCTGTCCTTGTAGGAGTCTTCGCTGAGCGTGTGCAGGTCCCCCATGGCCTCGTCGAAGGTGGTCTTGGCCAGGGAGATGGCCTGGTCGGGGGCGTTGGCGATCTCATAGTGGAAGACGGAGAAGTTGAGGGCCAGCCCCAGGCGGATGGGGTTCGTGGGCGGCATCTCCTTTTTGCTGATGTCCATGGCCTCTTGGTAGGCTTCCTGGGCGTTGTCTATCGCCGTCTTGCGGTTGTCCCCGGTGGCCACCTCGGCCAGGTATCGGAAGTAGTCGCCCTTCATCTTCAGGTAGAAGACCTTGCTCTCGGCATCGCTCGCCTTCTTGATGAGATACTTGTCCAGCAAGTCCAAGACGTTCTTGCAGACGCTATTCAGCTCCCTTTCCACCTTCTCCCGGTACTCGTTCACCAGCTGCGCTTTGTCGTCCCCCTCTTCGGTTTTGTGCTCGATGCTGGAGATGACCCTCCACGCCGAGCGCTGGCACCCCACCACGTTCTTGTAGGCGACGGAGAGGAGGTTGCGCTCCTCGTTGGACAACTCGTCCCCGTGTTCCACCACCGCCTTCATGAAGTCCGCCATGTCCTCGTAGCGCTCAGCCTGCTCGGCCAGCTTGGCCTTCTGCACTTGGTGGTTTCTTGCCATGGCTGGGACGCGGGACGCGGGGGGCAGACGCTTGGGCGAGGAGCGGGACCGGGAGCCGTCGGTGCCTCTGCCGAGCCCCGTCGCCGGGATTCGTTTTTGGCTGAGCGTCGGAGCCTCGAGCGAGAGCAGGAGGAGCCAGCGAAGGCCAAGGAGTGTCCTCCTCCTCCTCCTCCTCCTCTTGCTTCCTCCCCACCGAGCCCAGCCTTAAAAGGCAAATTGCGGTGAATCATCACCCGCGGGCGGCGGGCGCTGGGGAAGGGGCAAGGGGGGTGTGGGGGGGGGTGGTGTTGCCAACGCCCTGCCCCATGGGTCCCCGGGGAGGGCTCGGCGATGGGTGCAGCACCCATGGGTGCCCCCGGGGATCTCCTCCCAACCACCGCCCACCCCGCGACCGAGGGGACACCCAGTGCTTGGAGGGGGTTGGGGGTCGACAGGTGGGTTACTGGTGTGGGGAAGGGGGGGGGGATGCAGGGAGGTGGCAGAGTTCAGCTCTTCCCACCCCACCCCCCTGCAGAAATGGGCCATGGGGTGTGGCCGGTCGTAAAAATGGTTCCCCCCCCCCCCCCCTCCAAAAAAAAAAAAATCCTATCACTGTCGTTTTTTATATGGTGATTAACTCGCACGTAATTGTGAGGGCTTGACAGGCAGGTATTTATTCCCACAGGTGGGGAAACTGAGGCAGAGAAGCTCAGCATCTGGCCCAAGCGCCATGGGAGGGACCGCCCCACAGCCGGGCACAGTCACCCTGCACAGTGGGACCACCCCGACCCCCCACCCCCCCAAAAAAAAAACCCCAAACCAACCCCAAACCAGAAGCTATCCCCACTCCGGGCCAGCCCCCAGCAGCATCAGCCCAGGGCTCCTGCGCAGCCCAGCATCTCTCCGGGGACTTTCCTCTCCTCGGCGGCTGTAACTGAAGAGTTTTGGGGTTTAGGGTATTTTTTTCTTTAATTATTAAAAAAAGAAAACAAAAGAAAAGAATAAAAAAAACCACACACGGAAAAAAAAAAACCACCCAAATGGCGCTCGGGGCCGATGCTCAG
>JANVCC010000120.1:3630731-3658191 GCA_025345505.1 Todiramphus chloris collaris | reverse complement strand
AGACTCCAACCCTCTCCATCCCGGCCAAGCCTCCGGGCATGGGAAGAGGGGGCTGTTTGTCTGGGGTCCCCCTGCCCATCTGGAAGCTGACCTGGGGTAGCAGCAGGAAGGTGCCCAGCTCTGCCAACCTCCCCAGGGCTCCTCCGTGCCTCTTCCTGCAGCCATGCCACGTGCAGCCGGGGATTCAGCTCCTTCCCCAGACACGTCTGAGCCACTGTGGCTCGGGAAAAGGCATTTTTCCAAAGGAATGGCCACACAGGAGCCCCCCGCCCAGCAGACGAGGCGTGGGGTTGGCAGCAGAGCCACGGAGACCCTCTAAGAGCTTCGCCCAAGAGCAAAGAGCCTCCCCACTCCAAGGGGCCGGGGGTCAAACGGGCAGTGGGATGCACTCAGCCCTCTGCAAACCAAACCAACCTCCTTCCCTTGGAAAGCTGCAGTCCCTGAGGGGTGTGGGGGGGGTCTGAGCTCGCACCCCTTCGAGCAGCAAAGCCTTGCGTGGTTGGGGTCCGCAGCCCCCCCCCCTCCCCATTCCCATCACGGGTGAATCCAGACCCAGCTTCCAAACCCGAGGCTGATCCTGCACCATCCCGGCTGCGTTCGGGCTGGTTAATCCCATGTTGGCTCTGCTCTGAGAGGGCCCCATGAGGGGACCACCCCCCCCCTTCCCCCCCAGCAGGAACCCCCTGCCAGGGCAGGACGGGAAGCTCGGGTGGGATGTGCGATGGCTCAGGCATCTGCTGGCAGCCTCTGCCAAAGGGGCTGAGCTGCTGCCAACTTTTGCTTGCAACGGGCTGAGAGGAGGCTGCGCAAACTTTCTGCTGTACCGGTTCCGTGAAAAATCAGCGGGTGGGTGAAGGGAAGAGCCCCAGATCGCTGCGGGTGAGCTCGGCTGCAGCATCACCCCCGTGGGTGCCCCAAATGCTGGAGAGCGGCACCAGAAGATGCATCGCCCTGGAGAGAGGGGTACCCAGGGAAGCCCCAGCCCTGGGGGATGCTGCCCAGGCCAGAGCAGGTCTCCAATCCAGGGAGCTGAGTTGGGCGCTCAAGTGGCTCTGCGATGTCAGACGGGAGGCAGAGAGTGCTCAAGGCCATTCCCAGCAGCACTGGAAGGATGCTCACAGCCCACCCGGCCACCCCATCCTCACCCACCCAGCCCTACTGCTGTGATTTGCCTCAAGGCCACGGCTGGTGCCACAGCCGGGTTTTGGGAGCCCGTGGCCATGGCAGTCGCTGGCAGAAGGGTGCCAGCACCAGGGTGCCCAGGCCCGAGCCACAGCAAGCAGCTCCCCTCTGCCCGCAGAGCAGCAGCCGGACACGGGTGTACAGTAAATAGGAGAAACTTTTATTTTGTTACAAAATTAAAAGGCATAAATAGATGGTGAATCCTACCGGGCTCTACACTGGGCTGGGGGACGGGTCTGGCTGCACAGCCCCAGCAGCACCGGCTGGTCAGGGTGCTGGGGGGGGGCGGGGGGGCTTGCTCCCTTTTCCCCTAAAACCACTCTAAGACCAAACAGGAACTGGGGGAACCGGCCGGGGAGGCGTGCAAAGGTGAACTCTGACCGAGCAGCAGCTCCTTCAGCACGCGGACCCGGCTCCCCGAGGGGCTGGGGGTGGGTGCGATGCCACCGCTGCGGCTGTAGCCGCGCTGGGGTGAAGCCTGCTCGGTTCAACGCCCCCTTGGAGTGCTGACCACCATCCTCCAGTATCTACTGGGGGGGAAAGACACCTTCACTGGGCAGGGGGGGAAGCTGGTGGTTATGGGGAGCCGCCGGCGGCCTCATCTCAGCGGCTCCCGTTATTGCACTGGGCTGGGACTGGGGTATGGCTTTGAGCTCCGGACCCGTGCGATGGCTCCCGCAGCCGGGTGGGGAAAGCTCTTCCTTCTGCACGGCCACTTTTCCCCCTCTCTCCTGGCGGGTCGGGGGGAAGGCACGGCCGCAGAGCCCTGGCGAGCGGAGGCACTCGTGGTGGTCGATGGCTGAAGTCTCTCGGGTGCTGCCCGCGGGGTGCCCCGTGAGAGGCAGGGGGCTGCAGGGTGCCAGGGCTCTTGGTGCCGGATCGACCCGGCAGGAGGGAGAGGAGAGGAAGAGAAAGAGATGGTTAGTGCCAGAAATACCCAAGCGAGGAGCAGAGGGGAGCACCCAGGCTTGGGGGAGGAAGGGGAGATGGTCTGGGCTACAGGTGAGTGGCAGCAGCCCCAGGTAGGGAGGAAAGGGCAGCCTCCCTCCATCGCTGCTGCTCACCGGGTGCTGCAGGGGGGGAGAGGGGCAGCTCTGCAGCCAAGGGAAGCAGGGCTTCATCACAATGTGCTTTGGAAGGAATGTGGCATGGCCAGGGGTATGGTGGAGGATGAACCTGGTGTTATGGAGAGGGGGGATGGAGGGGAGGGAATCGCCCGAGGCAGAGAGCGGATCAGAGCTGGGATTAGGAATCTGCTCCAGGCTCCTGTTCCTCTGCTCACCCGCAGCTCGCTCCAAACACTAAATCACAGGATGAGCTGGGGGCTTCCTCCACTCCCCCCAGGGCAGCTCCACCGAGCACAAACCACCACACAACACCGGGAAGCTTTACGAACCCCCAGCCTAAGCCAACCCCCAGCCACCCCCTTTTCCCAGCAGCACCCCCACACACCTCGAGCAGCTCCATTTCATACCAACCCCCAGCACAAAGCTTGGTGTAGAGGGGAAACTCATCCCTCTGTCCTCCCCGGGGCTGTGGACAACCCCCTCTGCCCCACAGCCCCGGGCTCACCACCCCTGACATCGGTGGGATAGACAGGGCACAGGGATGGGTGCTCCATGGACACAAGGTGGTCATGCAGTGGAGATGAGATGGGGCACTCGAGTGGATGACGAGGAGAAGAAAGCTCTTTCTTACCAGCTAACCCTCAGAAAGCAGGGCTAATATCCGAGGAGGGGGCAAATCCCATCAGGCTGTGCAGGAAATGGCAAAGTCCTGGCAGGCATCCTCCTGGGGAAGACACCAGAGATTATGCACCTCGACACCCACCAGTATGGGTGAGCTGGGTGGGGAAAGGACACGGAGGTGACAGCTTCTGCAGGAAGGGGACTGGCAAGTGGGTGAGACCCTGCCCAGTCTGGAGCCCCGGGACAGACAAATCCCTTTGTCCAGCAAGGGTCACAGCAGCACTAACTGGTGCTGAGCACCCTGGGTAGCTTCTTCACTCTGGACCTAAGGATGGAAGCCAACTGCCACCTGATGGCTGGGGAACCCCAGGACACCTGCCCTCTTCTCTCTCCAAGGAATAAAATAATAATCCAAGCAATGAACGCTTTGAAAACACAATTTTATTATGTTGAGTAACAAAGGAAACCACTTTAAATAAAACGAGGAAGGAGTTTGGCCCCTGATAACAACCCCCCCGCTGCCCCTGCCTCCCCAGCCCCTTTCACCCAGCTTGGCTCATCCCAGCCCCACGCCTGCCCCTGGAAGGTGGCATCAAAGGCAGGGTCAAGCCCTGCTGGGGACGTCCCTGCAGGAGATGCAGGGTGGGAGGAGCAGGGTGGCCTCTCACGAGGAGATGTGGGCAACTGGCAGGAAGCTGGGGGAGCTGGGGGGGGCAGCGAGGGTCAGCTGCTGAGATCTGGGAGGAATTCAGCAGCCATCGCTCTGCTCTGCTCCCACCTCAGCTCTTCCCCCAGGGGAAGGTAAAGGTGGAGCTGGTGGCCACAGCAACCCAGCACCGAGATCTCGGGGCAGCCAGAAATGCAAGGCCAGGGGAACCTCGTGCCCCGAAACTGGGCACGGGCTGGAACAGCAGTTCCCAGGGACTTCAGTGGGCACAGCCTGCTGCCAGAAATGTGCTGCTTCTGCCCAAGGTCACAATGCACGTGTCAGACCCAGGGAAACCTAAGAGCTCGACACCGAGCGCTGCCTCGGCCCCGGTGCCGACACGCACAACGCTACCGGCGCCGGAGAGAAAACTCCCTACGTAGAACAACAGAAAAATACCCTACAAATTGTGCAAAAAGATCCAGCAGCTTTTAGGAACGCGATTCAAGTATTGCTCACGAGGTCTCTGACTCTGCTGCTTGTGCTCCAGTGTCAGCACCGTGGAACTGGAGCCCCCGCGGGCTCGGGGAGATGCTGGTGGGGGAGCCCCAGCACTGGGACCAGCCCTGCTCTCGTCTGCTGGCCAGAAACCCAAACCCAGAGCACAACGTGGGGTTACCAGAGCCCAGCTTTCGGTGCTTCTGCTGTGAAACTCCAGCCGGGAAGGGTGCGACCCTCAGGGTTTCACACACTTCTCTGTCACCTTCTGGTCGACAGACAGGACATGACCAGGCTCTCCTGGCAAGCTTAGGTTCCCAAATCTTACAACCAGGGCCTGGCCACCCAGCAGCCCACGAGGAGAGCCACAGGACACCGCGTGTTTCTCCTTCCCCGTTAAAAGGAGGGTCACTCTAACTCGTGTCCTTGCTCTCAAACATCATCTTACTGACCGGCAGGGCCAACATGCAAAGAGTTCTTCAGCATCCCTGCAGTGACCAGCCAGCAAACAGGATCAACAGCAGCTGGGACATCTAAGCAGCTTCCACAGCTGCTGGGAGCCAGAGCCCTCCCAGCCAAACAGCCTCAACTTACCAAGGCACAGCAGCTTCTAGAAAAGCAAAGCTGCTCCAGCAGAGGCTGAGGTGAGAATATGGCCATTTAGAGACCAAACAGCCCTTCTGCAGAGGCACGGGGGAGCAGGATGTGTTCACAGAGAGAACAGGGATACCAGGGAACTTAACACCTCCACCAGCCCAGAAGATGAGGCATGACAGCCCAGTTCAGAGCAGGGATCCCTTGCCAGTCCCCACCTCCCACCCTTGGCCCATCTCATCATTCCTGGCAGGAAACGCAGTGATCCCCTGGAGCAGCTGCTCCAGGCTCAGGGCTCTGGTGCCTCCTCAGACCTATTTGCTTCTCAAGGTGCAGCAGGGACCCCCCCTCTCCCTGCATTCTGCCCAAGTCTGAGGGTCTCACATGCTGCTGGGCTCTATCAGTCGAAAGTCCAGGCATCACAGTGAAACAAAATAAATTAAAGAAAAAAAAGGCAACGTATGGCTCGACTGAGTCTTTGGCAGCTCTGGGTCACAGGGCTGTCCCGCCCGAGGCTGGGGAGGTGGCAGGAGGGGAAGGTACTGGCTGGAGCGAGGCGCAGGCACAGCAGGCACTGGGCTACATCCCAGGCAGCATAGTTAGGGGATGCCTCCTACCATGCTGGTGTCAGTTTTGGCTCCAAAGGAAGGGATTTCGCTCTTCGGGCTGGACGGGGTCCCAAGGTCTGGCTGGATAAAGCCTCTTCTGTCTATCAAACTGGAAAACAGAAAGGGAAGGGGTGCAGGGGGAGGGGAGTGAGGGAAGTGAAGACGCCGCAGAGAGGTCTCCTCGTGGGAGCTGCCAACCAAAGCTTCCTGCCCACCAGGGAGACCTCAGGCTGATCACAGGAGTCACCGAGCAGCCTGCAGGCAGTTAGAGCTTTGGGTCACCACAAACCCAAACGGGAACTGGAGAAAGGAAAACACCACCCATGAGGAAAGAACTGGAGCAAAACACTGCTCTGCTCACAACCTCCCAGTGGGCAGCTTGGCTCCCTGAATCCACAGCTTGAGCAGCTCTGAACAGCAGCAGGATTTTGGCATCTCTGAACCCAACAAAGAGCGTGGGGACACTTCAGAGAGCAGGGCCAGATCCGAGCGTATGGACACGAACTCGAACATAGGAAGCTCCACTGAAACATGAAGAGGAACTTCTCTACTTTGAGGGTGGTGGAGCTCTGGGACAGGCTGCCCAGAGAGGTGGTGGAGTCACCATCTCTGGAGAGATTCCAAACCCACCTGGACACCTTCCTGGGTGACCTTGTCTAGGCGAACCTGCCTTGGCAGGGGGGTTGGATTAGATGCTCTCCAGAGGTCCCTTCCAGCCCCTACCATTCTCTGAGTGGAAAACACACTTTGAGTAGGTGACACCCTCCTCAGACACCCTCCTCTGCTGCTGCACCTCCAAGATGCTCCACCTGCACCCAGATTGGGTCCACCAAAAAAACCCAACCAAACAAAAAATAAAAAGGATCCCCACATGCCCTAGGACAGGCCGAGAAGAGCTCCAAGGCAGGGTACACCCTCAGCTTCTGCAGCACAGCCCAACTCTGCCCAATTGCACCCTCTTGTGCCAGAGCAGCGACAATCCTGGGCTGCAGGTACCCACCTTCAGCCCCAGCGCTCCCTTCCTTCCAGCCACAGCGAGCTGCCCACCTCTGCCCTTGCTGTCACACCAGCTCTGGTTACGAGCATTTTGGGTAAGCTCAAGCGTTGGTAAAAACCCAGGGTCTCTGTACCAGGATCTCTGCTGGCTTCTTGTCATGATGCTCGATCATCAGAGCTCCAGAGGAGAAACACGAGCCACCAAGTCCTGCCACTGCTACTATTAACCACCCACTGCTGAGCCCTTCGGTGCCGTTACTGAATCGCAGGAGGTGCCTTATCTGTGAGCTCCGGGAAACAACTACGAGTGATCCGAACTCGTCAAGATCAAACTTGGGAAGCGACAGTCGGACCTCCTACATCTACACGTCTCCAGCTTTCATCTGCAGAGACTGGGAAACTGGCTCCTCATCATCATGGAAGTAGAGGTGTTGGTGCTGGCACCGACTCCCCTGAATTGTGATAAATCCTGGGCTTGTTCAGCCTGGAGAGAAGGAGGCTCAGGGGAGACCTTCTGGCTCTGACAGCTCCTGACAGGAGGCTGGAGCCAGGGGGGGTCAGGCTCTGCTCCCAAGGAACAAGGGACAGGACAAGAGGAACCGGCCTCAAGTTGCCCCAGGGGAGGTTTAGGTTGGAGCTGAGGAACAATTTCTTCCCCTCCAGGGCTGTCCCAGGCTGCCCAGGGCAGGGGGGGAGTCCCTGTGACCCCTGGAGGGGTTTCCAAGCCGTGGAGCTGTGGTGCTGAGGGCCAGGGGGCAGTGGTGACCCCAGTGCTGGGGGAACGGGTGGACTCCCTGATCTGAGAGGTCTCTGCCGACCAGAATGATTCTGATTCTGGAAAACCTGTCCTTTCCAAGGTCCGTCCCACAGAGCAGGATGCAATTCCCAGTGCCACAGAGGTCAAAGGCCCTTACCTGGGATGGAAGGGTCCGCACAGCACCGCACAGCAGTTTGTGAGGATACTTTTATGGCTGTAGGGATTGGCAAACTCCGAGCCCCTCTTATTTGACCAGGACCCTTTGATCTGAAAGGGAAAGGACACACGCAGATTAAGGCAGGGAAGAGGAGGGAGCAGATAATGAGACGATCTCAGGCTCGGTTCAGATCCCTGCTGAAGAGGTGGAAGGTTTGTCTGGCTGCAAACGCCCTCTCTCGCTTCGCTTTCACGAGCAGCAGAGCTGCAGAAGGGCAGCCAGAGGAGACAGCACCGCTGTGCAGCTCCTGCCTTGCAGCCAGAAAGCCCCAAAGCTGTGCCCTCCCTGTCCCGCACGGCAACGTCTCAGTGCCACCCTCTTCAACGCCAGCCTCTTCCTCCCCCTCCTCCTCCTCCTCCTCATCTCGCCCTCTCCTAAGCCGAGAGCTGACGGGAGCAGGGCTGCAGCTCACGGTCCCTCCGGGGCTCCTCAGGCTGAACAAACAAGGGGATTGCCAGGCCGAGCTCCAACGGGAGGGAACAAACCCGTGTCCCCACCCCGAGCAGCCGTCACTGGGGCTCCGCTCTCGAAACCCCGCTGCCAGCGAGCGTGGGCGAGCGGGCAGATGCTGTAGCTGGTAGGTGGCCCCTGCCTCCAGCGAGCCATTTACCGGCACGTCTCCTCCTCTTGATTCGCTTCGAGTTCCTCTCCCCAGCTGCAGCAGCAGGCTGGCAACCCGGGCAGAGGGGCAACGGGACCTGGTGCTCTCAGTGCTGGGTGCCACCTCCCCCAGCATCGCCGAGAGGGCCCCTGGCACAGTTCTGCCAACGCCTCTAACGCAGCCGAAAGGTGGAGAGGGAAGGGGAAAACCATCAAAAATAAAAAGGGAGGGGGATGCAAACATGTTTTCTGCAGCACTGGAAGCTTCCAGCAAGGATTACAGGTACTTCTGGGCAGAAAGGTGGATTTGGGGAGTCAGAATCAGCCCCATCCTGCTTTCCTGTACAATCTGCCCCGCTCAGGGCACTCCTTTGGCCCTCGGGGTCTGCAGCCACCCCAGACTTTGAGGTAAATCACAGGAGACGTCTGGAGGTGATTTGCCTGCTAGAGATGAGGAACTGATAGAGACAAAGGGACTTGCCCAGGGTGTCAGAGGAACCCTGCTGAATGAAGATCGCCCGTGTCGCAGGCGAACCCCCAGATAAATCTCTGGGGCCGGACTTCCTTTTTTTTTATTTTCATCTCAGAGCTCCTAATTTTAAACTGGGCTGGGTACAGATTGGAACAAAAAACCCCACAGCGTGTGACCCGCGGGGCCCGACGCTGCCAAGCATCACGTGTTGCACGGTCCCCTGGTGCTTCACCCCCACCCAGCTACCCGAAACTCCAGCTTGCTCTGCAGTGGGTTATCATGGGCAGTGCAGGCAGCACAGCTCCGAGATACTGCAGCCAGGCAGGCAGCCAAGGGTCCCCTGAAAGCCTCGGCGAGGACCGAGGCCAGCCCTGCAGAAGGACGAGTGGCCAGGTACTTACATCTTCGTTGGTCGTCAGGTTGGAGGCGACTAAATAAGTGTGAAAACCTGAGAGGCCCAAAATAGACCAGACTGAGAAAAAACAAATGACCAGCTCCAGCACGGTGAGGTAAAAGTCAAGGAAGTCTCAGGGAACAAAATCATCCTGCTAGGAGAAGCAGAGGACTGTTCTGGGAGGGGTGTGCTGTGATCGCACACACAGGGCCAGGAAAACATCCCAGCAAGATTCCCATCCCCCGTGCCGTTCCCCAGGCACCCACCACTGCACAGCCTGCTCCAGCTGCTTCCCTTTCCATGTAAACTGGGAAACAAGCTTGTCCCTCACCCTTAGTCCCTGGTGGTGAACTACAAGTCTTCCCAGTTTGGTGATGTTACCAAACAATGACACCTGCCTGCTCCAAGCAGGCAGCTACGGGACAGAAGTTAAGTGGTGGAAATCACAGCAGGGAGACCCTGCAAAGAGCTCCTGGCCCCCCCCGTGACGTGGTTGCTGCGGCTGCACCAGCACTCGACCCGCCGAGCGGCTGGTGCCATCAGAAGGATATCTGGCGGGCGTCGTCTTCAGAGTGGTGAGGAATCCATCCCTCTGAGAGCCTGCAAAGCCAAATGGGACAAGGATCCACATCAGCCTCCCCTCTCCAGGCAGCTCTTGGCCGCCGAGCACGCAGCCACCCCCCACCTCAGAGGTGCAGTAAGGATCTGCTGCGCCCTGGGGTCCGAGACCCTTTTTATTCAGGCAAAGCCTGGTGTCAAACCAACCAGACCCATCCCAAGCTCTGTCCAAGAGGAACAGCGACCCGGTGCTGCCTCAAGTCACTTGAGGCCGTGGAGCAGGGGACACATCGCTGCTGGGACCCCCCGTACTTACGCAGGGTGAGGTGGGTGACGACGCAAGCGAAGATGAAGGCTGTCAGGAAGGAGAGGGAGAGGATGAAGGCATAGAAGTAGCGATAGTTGCGCTTCCCCACGCAGTTGCCCACCCAGGGGCAGTGGTGATCAAACCTCTCTGCAACAAAGGGACACAGTGAGAACTCCTGTCACCTCACACCCTGGAACACAACCTGAAAACCAGAGGCTACAAATTGAGCTCCCACCCAACACCCTGCAACCAGAGCCCCTCTGCAGCAGAATGTGAGTAGTACTGGGTCCAGTGCTGGGCTCCCCGGTTCAAGAGAGACCAGGAGCTACTGGGGAGAGTCCAGAGGAGGCTGGGAAGATGCTGAGGGGCTGGAGCATCTCTGTGCTGGGGACAGGCTGAGAGCCCTGGGGCTGCTCAGCTGGAGAAGAGCAGCCTGAGAGGGGAGCTGAGCAATGCTGAGCAAGAGCTGAAGGGCCCCGGGGGGTGAGAGGATGGGGACAGACTCTGCTCAGTGGTGCCCAGAGACAGGACAAGGGGCAATGGGCACAAACTGGAACCCAGGAGGTTCCATCTGAGCAGGAGGAGAAAGTTCTTTGGTGTGAGGGTGTGGGAGGCTGTGCCAGGCTGCCCAGAGAGGCTGTGGAGTCTCCTTCTCTGGAGAGATTCCCACCCTGGCTGGACCCTGCGCTGCTGGGCCCCTGCTCTGGGTGCCCCTGCTGGATGGAGCAGGGGGTGGCACCAGGGGATCCCCGCAGCTCCCTTCCAACCCCCACGCTGAGATTCTGCTAGCAAGAAGTTTCAGCAGAGCACTGCCACCTGCTCATGAGCCTTTTTTTTTTTTCCATCATCAAAGGCCAAACCTTTCCTCTCCCCAAACCCAGTGTGCACAGGAGCCCTATGCCCAGTACCATCCAGCGGCACTGAAACCGAAAGCGCGGGGGGTTCTCCAGCACCGGCCATGCCCCAGCAGCATCACCACTCCCTTTCTGCCTCTCTATTTTCCTTTACAAGCAGCAAAAGCCATCTGTCCAGGAACACAAAACCCAGACTCCCTCACCCAAGAGATCCCAGCAAGTTTCCATTTCCCGGACTCACCGACGCAGTTGTCGCAGACGCTGCAGTGAGAGGTGCGCGGAGGGCGGAACATTTTGCAGGTGTAGCAGTACTTGAGTTTCACCACGTACTTGTTGATGACCACTTCCATCGTGCGGGCCGGGGGGCGGTAGGTAGAGTTCCCCATGCTGTCTGCAAGGGCGAGGAGGGACAGTCAGGGTGGCACTGGTGAAACCCAAGCGCCCCGTGTCACCCCGAGCTGCCTCCTGGCAGGGTGAGGGGTCAGCGTGCGCTCTGCTAATTTTAAGCAAAAGCAAAGAGGCAGCTGGGGATTTAGCCCAGGCTGCCCAGGGCAGGGGTGGAGTCCCCGTGATCCCTGGAGGGGTTTCCAAGCCCTGGAGCTGTGGTGCTGAGGGCCAGGGGGCAGTGGTGCCCTGGCAGTGCTGGGGGAACGGGTGGACTCGATGAACTTAAAGGGCTTTTCCAACCCAAACGATTTTGTGCTTCTGTGGTTTGTTGCAGGGTGGGCAGCCAGGAGCTCCAGTCAGCTCCTCAGCATTATTTATGTCCTCTGCTCATCTCTTCAGTGCCAGCACTGCCACGATGCCAAGAGGAAGTCATTTCTGCCCGGTGCTTTCAGAACACAAAAGCAATTTATAAATAGTGAGCGTAAGAAGCAGCGGCGTTAACGTGCCCAGCCGCACCAGCTCATCCCTGCGTGGCCAACGGCTCACGACACGAGGAGCCAGCATCAGCTGTCAACAGGCACCCAAGCCCCAGAAATGGGGGTCAGCGCAGCAAAACCATCTCCTGGCACCCCCACCTCACAGCCAGCCCACCCCCAGCCGCAGCCACTGGCACCACTGGGCTCCAGGGACTCGTCTCCATCACACCCAGGGAGAACACTGAGCAGCTGTGTGCTGGAGGAAGAAGAGGATTCCTCCTCAAGAGCAAAACAGAGGAATTTTTAGGGACACTGCAAGTGACACGCGTGTGTTACTGGTGCTTCACTGGGGACTGCCAGCTGGAGACTCTGCTGGGCCAAAAGCTGGCAAACCTCTGCACCCCCTTTGGCTGAAAGAAAGGAATCACCCCCCCCGAATGACACCTTGCCAGCTCTGAGGAATCCTCTGCGAGCCGAGCTGCAACCACGAGCACGTTAAGAGGATAATAAGTGGATTATCTTAACACTAACAGCTGGCACATCAGGCAGCATCTGCAGCCAGATTACTGCTTCGGGCGTTTAGAAATAGCGACCTGGGAAACTGCTCTGAGGAGATGTTTTTCATCATTTTTTTATTTTAATAGAATTCCCACCTTGCGAGTGTCTCCGGTGGGGCAGACTCGAGCTGCTCCGCTTTGCTAGAGCGTTTCTCAGTACCACCACGATCTGCAGATCCTGGGTGCGCTCACCTTCTCGGCCACCACCGAGCCAGGGGTGACAGGGCAGTTTTTAGGTGGGGAGTCACGAACACACCGTTCGGAACCCTTGCAGTGAGGGGCACGGCGGGCTCAGCGGCGTGATTGCCACCTCAAAAGATGTCACGCCTAAATTAATTACCCCGCGTCCTCACCAGCCACACTCTGCAGAAGGTGATGCAGGGTCAGAGTCCCCTGAGTTTGGGCACTATTGAAAGCAACCGAGGGACCGTTACGGAGCGGCACAGGCGTTCTCACTCCATCTTAGACTGGGGAGAAGGGAGAGATTGGTGATGCTGAGGGTCGGGAGAGCCCGTGCCAGGCTGCCCAGAGAGGTGGTGGCTGCCCCATCCCTGGCACCATTGCAGGGGAGGTTGCCCGGGGCTCTGAGCACCCTGCTCTAGCTGCAGATGGCCCTGCTCCCTGCAGGGGGGTTGGACCAGATCACCCTGAAAGGTCCCTTCCCAACCAAACCAGTCTGCGATTCTATGATCTTCAAGAGCCTGGCAGCATGATTCTGAAGTGGACCTTTGTGCTGGTCCCACATCTCTTACTGGGACTCAGTCAAGCCTCACAATCTGATATTCCAGCCTTTTCTCCCCCTGGATGACTGGTAAGGAGACTCACCGAGCCCAAAACACACGTGCACACACGGGCACACGAGAGGAAATGAATTCTCACCAATTCTCTTTTCCAGGTCTGCAGCCTCACTTGGGGTGGCTCTGGGCAGGATCCCTGGGTCTCTGAAGCTGGTCTGGAGCAGGCAGCTGATGACGAAGAAGAAGAGGATGGCTGCAATGATGGGGATGGCCAAGGTGAGGTGACTGGCAAGGAAGGGGCAGCTGTTAAGAGAAATGAAAAGCACCACGTTGTTACGAACCGTCACTGCGGACCCGGCTACGGGCTGTGCCACCCCACGCCAGCAACCATCACTGGGGTGGGCTGCAGTGCTGCTGCTCTGCAGAGACCTCTGGAACTGCAAGAGCCAGCCCGGAAAACACTGAAGTGGCACTGGGAAGACAGAGTTTTTGAAGCAAAGCCCTCATACACAACCTCTTTGCCCTTCAATGTCCCAGAACTGCTGCCTCCAAGCCTGGTCACCTAGAAGAGCAGCATCAAGCACACACAAACACTGGATACTGGATGGGGTTGCCCAGAGAGGCTGCGGATGCCTCAACTCTGGAAGTGTTTAAGTCCAGGCTGGATGAGGCTTTGAACTACTTGCTCTAGTGCGAGGTGTCCCTGCCCATGGCAGGGAGTCAGAATGAGATGATCTTTTAAGGTCCCTTCCACCTCAAGCCATTCTATGATAGACCCCAAGCTAAGCAGGGATCAAAACCAGCATGAACACGATCCCATTTGGTCCAGCACATGAAGCTGAGAAGGAACTCAGCTTCAATTCCACACAGCTTTGCTGTCTCTGGCTGACCCGTGTGTCCTTCGTGGTGTGCCAGATGTTCAGACGGGGACACCTTCCAGCACCCACGCTGCCATCAGCAGCCACCAGGCATCTGAGCAGACCATGCCCGCTCCTGGCCTTGCTGAACTACAACCTGGGGCTGTTTTTCCACAGATGGGGACCAGCACAATCACTCTGCACGTCGGGGCAGCTCCGTTACTCCCCGGAGGAGCAGAGAAGCCAGCTGAGGAACACGCTGAGCTGGAGACCCCCCCGTCCCTCGCTGAGCGGAGGGATTTGCTATTCTAAGCACCGATAAGTACCCGGAGTCAGACAAGCTGCTCGAGCCCTGATGTCTGCGGGCAGTCTCAGTAACTCTGCGAGGCGGTTCGAGAGGATTAAGCAACTTGTGTTTCAACTCCCAAAGCTCAGCTGTCCAGGACAAAACGGCCACTGAGCAACAAACCCCCTTCGGCCTGAGCCCAGCGCTGCTGCTGAGCCCCTGGGTCATCTCCCTGAGGGAGGCACAGAAAGGTCTCTGAAATGAGAGGTGCGAGCTTGGTTGTCAGCCCTTTTTCCAGGAGCATCTCCAGACCCTGCTTTCCCACCAAAAAAACAAAAAAGGGTGAACTGTAGAGACAGGCAAGATGCATTTACTGCACATCTATCAAACCGTAACCCGTGCGACAGAAGCACGCTGCTGCTAAAATAACAACTCGGAAAGCCCCGGGGCATCTTCAAGCAAGGAAGAGTGACTAGGCAAGAAGGGAGGGCAGCAGATGTCCTCTGCTTGGCCCCCTACAAAGCAGTTACGCTGCCCGTCAGCTTCTGATAGCGCAGAGAGAGCTGTCAAAGAGGCACAGCCGGCACCAAGATAGGAGCTTTTTGCCTTGGGATGCTGTTGCTGCCTCCCACAGCTGCCAGCCCCTTTCAGCTCATCTGACTTCTCAGAACCATTAATCCGATCAAATACCTTCATCTCCCGTCAGCAGGCTCAGGAGGCTTTACCCGGGGACTCGAGGAGATGATGCCGCGATGCCAAGGCAGGGACAGACCCACTGCTTCAAGCAGTGGCAGGAAAAGCGAGCTCCCTTCCCTCCCGAGACAGAGGGCAGAAGCCCTCAGAGGTGTCAGGAACCAGCCGTGCTCCTTCCCCGGCTCCTCCAGGCAGTGCAGGACCTAACGGGGTCCTCTTGGCTCTCCCCTCCCTTGGGGTGCAGGAGTTGGGTGCTTCCCAGGGCCAGCTTTCCCGGAGCAAAGGGAACCTGGGGAGATGCAGCTCCCTCTTTCCTGAACGCAAGGGGACAAAGCTCCAGTGCAGACCCTCCAGGTGGGATCCCAACGGATTTCACCATCGATCAAGCACCTTTAACACTATTCTGCACCATTCCTGCTGCTCCTACAGACAAAAGCCACCAGTCTTGGGGATTTCCTGGATGCGATTCCAGACCAGTTCTCTCCTCTGCAGTGGGAGATGAGACCAGGAGGATATTTAGAGACCTGTGGGGTGATCCCGGGAAGGTGTTAAACCCCTTCCTGGGGTTTAACAGAGCAAACAGAACGCAGGGCATCCCCTGCTCACCCCTCCTGCGTGCCACACGAGGACAGGCAAAGGGGAAGGGAGCCTGCAAAGGGATCTTTGGGTTGTGCAGCAGGGAAATGCCCTGGGAATAAGGGAGGGGGATTTGGGATCCTGTGGAGAGGGAGAGAGGGAACCCCCAGCCCACCTCCCTCCCACCACGAGATGCAGAGGGGGATGCCGGCTCCCCTCAAAAGAAGGGGGTTAACAGAGGGGGACAGGAGCTGCCCAGAGACCCCAGTGGGGAACCATCCAAGGGACGGACCCCCCACGGCTTTACCCCAACCGGGGAACGGGACCTGGGTCCGAGGAGAGCATCTGGGGTCCCAGCACGGGAGGAGGGACACCAAGGGGACCCCCAGCACGGGAGGAGGGACACCAAGGGGACCCCCAGCACGGGATGGGGCCTGACCCCGGGACCGGGGGGTGGGGGTGTCCCGAGGCCCCAGCACCGGAACAGCCCGACAGACAGACACACGCAGCCCCGCAGCCCCCGGCCCGGCATCGCGGACTCACTCGAAGGCGAAGAAGAGGCCGCTGGTAGCCAGGATGAGGCCGAGGGTGAGGGCGAAGACGCCGCTGTGCCGCGCCAGCATCAGGCGGCCGCCGCAGTAGAAGCGGTTGCGGCCCGGGAACACCTCCCACTTCCGCCGGGGACGACGGCCCGAACCGGGCCGCTCCGAACCGCCGGGGACCGGAGGCGGTGAAGGGACCGTGGCCGGAGCCGGTGCCGCTGCCCCGGGCGGGATCTGCCGGTACTCGCAGTCCTTCATGGCGCCCCGCGCCCGCCCGGCCCCGCCCCGCGCCCCGGCCCCGCCCCCCGCGCCCAGACCACGCCCCCTTGTCGTGACCACGCCCCCTCGCCGTTGCCCCGCCCCTCGCCGCCGTCCCAGCGCAGCGCCCCCTGCCGGCCGCGAGCAGCCCCGGCCCCGGGGGCCGGACGGGCGGGCACAGGGACACGGACACAGGGACACAGGGACACACGGGCACACGGGCACACGGACACTGCCCCCCCCGACCCGCCCGGTGAGCGGTCCGCGGTCACTGGGGATGGGGGCGGTGTTCACCTGCCCAGCCCGGCCGCAGGGGCCCCATCGAAGCCCTGCGGTTGGCAGAGACCTCTCGGATCAGGGAGCCCACCCGTTCCCCCAGCACTGCCAGGGCACCACTGCCCCCTGGCCCTCAGCACCACAGCTCCACGGCTTGGAAACCCCTCCAGGGATCACGGGGACTCCACCCCTGCCCTGGGCAGCCTGGGACAGCCCTGGAGGGGAAGAAATTGTTCCTCAGCTCCAACCTAAACCTGCCCTGGGGCAGCTTGAGGCTGGTTCCTCTTGTCCTGTCACTCATTACTTGGGAGAGGATCCCATTCTTTTTTATCCTTGAGGCTGTTTTCCCCTTATCCTATTACTTGTTCCTTGGGAGCAGAGCCTGACCCCCCATGGCTCCAAGCTCCTGTCAGGGAGCTGGCGAGAGCCAGAAGGTCTCCCCTGCAAGGGCAGCTCTCACTGTGCTGTCAAGGACACATCCCAGAGGTTTCCTGATGGACAAGAATCCCAACAGAGGCAGGTCCCTGCCGTCAGTAATTGCTCAGCAGCAGCACTTCCCCCGGAGATGTAGGAACCAGAACGTGTTCCCCATCCCAGGAATCTCGGCCACCAGGAAGGACAGCAGAGAGGGGCAGGATGCTGCAGCACCACCGCAAAGAGAACACGCCTGTTTCAGACATGGCCACGCAGCAACAACTCTGCACAGACACGGTAAGGAGGAGTGACACTTTTGTAACCGAGACGACATCAGACCACGCACGCCAGGTTTTTGGCTAAAATGAGTTTCAATTCTGCCCAGTGCTTCTGCCCCACGACCTGTCTGTACCAGCAGACCCCCTCACTACGTCCACGGCAAGAAGTTGCAGTGCAGAATCAGTCCCAGCAGCCAGTAGGACACGAAGAATCCAAGAACGCACTTGCTGCGGGGGGTGAGTAAGCGACAGTTCAGCAGCAGCCTCCCAACGGGGTTTTCAGATGTCCCGTTCCCACAGGATCCAGGTTTCCCTGGAAGAGACTTCTCGGAGCCAGGTGCTGCAGTTTGATGACCAGTCTCTTCGCTCCAGAGCAAAGGTTCGTGTTCATGAAGCAGGTGAGCACAGAACCAGTACAGGATGGGAGAGGAGGAGGCGAGGAACCGGGTCAGCACCTGAAGACAACGGGCAGAGCAAAAGGAAAAAATCACACAAACTGCCAAGTCTCCTCCCCCTGTGCCCACCCTGATCCTGAGCCATGGAAGAAGTCATCTGATCTGCCCGACTGCTGAGGCCAGGGACCGAAATATGGCCCCAGTTCACGGTGATGGGATTTATGACGTTCCCGTGACACAGCCCTCAGCTCAACCTGCTTTATTTATTACAATCCAAGCGGTCAAGTGGTGCCCAGGTCTTGGACAAGCTGAAATCCTTGTCACTGTCCAGCTCGGGATCTGGGCAGGGGCAGCAGCTTCAGGGAAGATTTGAATCTCAACCCTTTTTCACTGGAAGCTCCAACCTTCAGTGCCACTCGCTGCGTCCTAAGAAGAGCTTAAAACACTTTCTAGGGACTGGTGACAGGCTCTGCATCTTTCATCACCATCCCAGCCCCTGTCCTCCCAGAGCCAATGAGCAGGGCTTGGCCATAAGCACACACCAAACACACCCAACACCACCTGGACCCTTTGATCCCTATCCCAGTGTCCTTGTCACAGGAAGCACCTGGCAAAGCTCCCTCCAGGAACCCCCCAGCTGAGCAGAGGAACTAACTGACTTTGGAAACTCTCTGTGGAAGTAGCTCCCAAAGAGGAAAGGCAAAGCTTTGGGTTTGTGCTGCCCTGCAGCTGGGACAGCTCTAGGCTGTGGCTGTCACCACGTTCCACACCCCTTGAGGAACCACTCGTGTACGTGGCTACGAACGTCCTACCTGCACGTGCATGCAGAAGAACCCAAACACCAGCAGGACCGTGGCATGGACCACGTACACGAAGACAGCGGGGCAGCAAAATCCAGCTCTTGGCTTCCCCTGCTCTTCACTCTTTCTTCTCTCTAGACCAAGAGTTAGGCAGTGCCGGGGGTTTGCAACGACGTAGGTCCAGGCAGCCCAGGAGCCCAGAAGTGTGACAGGCAAAGCAAGCAAGAAATTTGGTATCTGCCTGAGCTCAAAGTACCTTAGAAAGCCCACATTCCAGTAAGTGTCTTGAATATAGGAATAGACCACTGGGAAGCGCTGGGAGCACCAAGGGGGTTTAGCCCCATTCATGGCCACCGGACGATAGCCCTTGTCCAGAGCCAGCTGCAGCAGCGGCTGCGGAACCGGCTGCTCCGGGCCAGCGCCGGCACCGCAGAACCTCACGTAGGCATAATACTGAAACAGAGCAAAAGGGAGAAAAATCCCAGCAGACGCCAGAACCGCCGAAGATGCCGCGCTAAGGAGCTGCTTCCACAACGGCGGGAGCTCCCTCGCCGATCCCGAACCCACCTGGAGCTGGAAGGCAAAGCCTTTAGTGCGGGCGTAGAGAAAGAAGCCGGCGTTCGCCAGCCCGTTGGCGCGCAGCCCAGAAGCGAGGGAGAAGAGCAGCCCGCTCGGCCAGCTCTGCCCCTTCTCCAGTTGCCACATGGCACTGAAAGCCAGGAGGGAGAACACGCTCTCCGAGTAAGCAGCTGCCATGAACACGTTGGCAGGGCTGAGGGAGAAGAGGAGGGCGGCCAGGAAAGCCACCCGGCGATGGCGCAGCACCAGGCGGCCCAGCTCGTACAGGACGGCGGCTGCCAGGACGGAGGAGAGGGAGTTGAGGAGCGCGGCCGAGAGCAGGAGGCGGCTCCGCATCCGCAGCAGCGGCTGGAAGGGCCACAGAAGAGCCCGGGCCACGGCTCGCAGGCTCAGGGGGTAGAGCGGGAGGAAGGCGCAGTTGTGCTCGTAGAGGTAACCCCGCTCGGCGATGAAGAGGAAGTGCTCGGCGTCCCAGCGCGAAAGGCCGCCCAGCAGCCGCTCCACGAGCAGGTCCCACAGGCTGGGCTCGGACAGGCAAGGGGGAGAGAAGGCGTCTGCCGTGTGGTCTGGGATCAGGAGGTTAAAGACAGCCTGGGAAAAGAACATGGAGCTAGAATCAGAATCGTTCTGGTTGGTAGGGATTTTTCAGGACCTTGAGTCCACCCGTTCCCCCAGCACTGCCAGGGCACCACTGCCCCCTGGCCCTCAGCACCACAGCTCCACGGCTTGGAAACCCCTCCAGGGATCACGGGGACTCCATCCCTGCCCTGGGCAGCCTGGGACAGCCCTGGACAACCCTGGAGGGGGAGAAATTGTTCCTCAGCTCCAACCTAAACCTCCCCTGGGGCAGCTTGAGGCCAGTTCCCCTTGTCCTATCACTCATTACTTGGGAGAGGATCCCACTCTTTTTTATCCTCTCCTCTGGACAACCAGAGACTTCAGCCCCTTGTGCTGCCAAACCAGCCTCGGATGTAATTTTACTTAAGAGCAACCCCCGGTTTAGCTGGCCCGTTGGTTCCACAAAGGAGAAGAGCATTTCCCAGTCAAGCAGAACCAGCCAGTCCAGTGTCAAAGAGAGAAGCAGCCTTGGAGCACCAAACGACAGACATCACAGCAGCTTTGGTTCAGAAGCAGACTTGCCTGCAGCAGCAGCGTCAGGGCTCTGCAGCACACTGCAAACCGTACGACCTCTCGGAGGTGGGGGTCCTGCCTGCTCACCAGCTCCATTCTCAGCTCAAAAGTTGCCTTGGTAGGTTACTGATGCTTGAGAAATTCTCCCTCTGGTTTTGGAAACCTGCACTGATAAAGAGAGGACAGACATGGAAAGGTACATCTGGCTTCAGCCATGCTTGGAGTTTCATCAAATCATCAAATCCCAGACTGGTTTGGGTGGGAAGGGACCTTTCAAGGTCATCCAGTCCAAGCCCCTGCAGGGAGCAGGGCCATCTGCAGCTAGAGCAGGGTGCTCAGAGCCCCGGGCAACCTCCCCTGCAATGGTGCCAGGGATGGGGCAGCCACCACTTCTCTAGGCAGCCTGGCACAGGCTCTCCCCACCCTCAGCATCACCAATCTCTCCCTTCTCTCCAGTCTAAATCTCCCTCTTTGAGTTTCAAACCATCCCCCCTTGTCCTGTCCCAACAGGCCCTGCTCAAAACTCTGTCCCCATCTTTCTGCCAGGCCCCTTCAGGTCCTGCAAGGCCCCCAGGTCTCCCCAGAGCCTTCTCCTCTGCAGGCTGAACCCCCCCAGCTCTCCCAGCCTGGCCTCCCAGCAGAGGGGTTCCAGCCCTCCCATCACTTTTGTGGCCTTTATTTACTATTAGGCACTTCAAAGGGCTGCAAATCTCTATGAACAAGGAAGTCGCTTAGGAAAGAGCTCATGGAACTGGGAGATGACACAGGAGACCTCTTTGATATTATTCCTATTGAAAAAAATTTCCCTGACTTGTGAACCTTGTCAGGAAGCAGGACAGAGGTTACAACACGTACTCTCAGCCCATTTCTTCTCGGGCCGGTGCAAATACCAGGAGTAGCCACACTGAGCAGCCTCCTCAGCAGAAACACCTGCAGTTTGAGCCAGGACCTTGCCAAGTGTCTACACACACATCTAAGTTCCAAGGCACTGGATGGGATTTAAACCTCTCTCTTCTTCTCTCTTCTTCTCTCTTCTTCTCTCTTCTTCTCTCTTCTTCTCTTCTCTCCTTCTTTTTTGGAACCAAGACAGAGTTAAAACGTGGACTCTGGGTGAAACATCCATGTATGCAGATTGCTGCTGGGGCTCACAGCTGGCCGGGCACTGCCAGCCACGCTCTCTCCTCCCTCCTGCTCCCTGACCTACGTTTGCTCCTGGGAAGCCAAGAATGGCTCCATCCAGCTGCCACCACAGCACCAACCCCCTCAGAGCAAGGCAAAGGTGCTTTCTCAGGCTTCCATGAGCTGGAGACAGCATCTCCAGGCCGTGACACTCGCACCACTCCACCCTCACCACCTGCAACCTTCCAGTCTTCTGGCAGAGATCCCGGTTTCCAGGGTGAGGGCATCTGCCCACCAAGCCAACTGCATCTGCTAAGGTGGCTCTCGTCCACTTCTTCCCTGCAAACCTCACCTGCAAGGTCTACACCGCTTTCCGGAGCCTCACCGCTTTCTTTTCTGGATATACTGGAGCGATGTTGTGGGACCAGTTATGAGAACTCCTGGCCCAGAGCCACGCGAGGCAGCCAGTACGCCAGCTTTCTAAGATAACACCACGTTTCTTCCGTTGGTTCCCCAGCCACCAACCGCTTTCCAGTTGGAGGAAGAGAGGAGCTGCAGCTCTCAACAGCTTCCAGCGACACCACATCCTGCACCGTTTCCCACCTGCCACCCTCCCGTACGACACAAAACGATCCCCGAACCACTCGCTTCACGACCTCGAGACATGACGAGTTTTTCCTTATTCCCGGTTTACTGACAGAGCAAAAAAAACCCCATCCCAAAACCCAGCAAGTTAAAAACCACACGAGAGCAGAGAGCAAACGCCAAAAACGAGACCCAATCGCATCCCCAAACCCAGGGCTGTGTCCTATTTAGGCACACACAGAAGTCTGGGGTTTGCTCATCTTCTCCTCTTCCTCCAGAGCTTTCATAGCTTCAGACAAAGCAACTAGTGAGAGATGATCCTCCTGAATCACAAAGACATTATTTTAAGAGAGGGGACACTTCAGCCCAGCTGAAAATTCTATTAGAGCACGGTCCCAGCTGCAGATCCTATTAAAGCGCAGCGGCAAAAACCCTCCCAGTGCTTTAAATCTATATATTTTTTTTTTTATGAAGCAGAGAAAAACCCTCGTGTGAATGTGCAAAGAAGACTCAAAGCAGCTTTAAAAAGCCCGTTCCCATCAGGACTTGGCACACCTTGTGATGGCAAAAAGCCTGCAGCCCACAACCCCCAGCCCAGTAGAGGCCATGGCAGAAGCACTGGGATGTCTCTGCCTTGCGTGAAGAGCTCCTGCAGGGATGGAAAGAGGACACGAAAGGGCAGAAAGCGTGTTCAAAATATTTCAGTAGGAAAAGATGCGAGGGCTGAACGACGTCTTGCCCTCGGAGTTTCCCTCCACAGCCTGGAAACCGCGCTGAAAAAAAGGAGATGAAAATGAACGGACGCGGAGTGAACGACGGGGTAAATGAAAATGGGGCTTCAGAGTCCGGGAGGATGCAGAGGAGCCCGAGTGCCACCCGATGGCAGCAGGAACCCGCCGCAGAGGCTGCTCCTCGCCCGGCGATCGGCTCCTGGCCGGGGCACTGGAAACCTGCTCCGCTCCCCATCCCAGGAACGCTTGGAGAGCGGGGGTTTGGGCACCTCTTGGTCCTTCTTCAACCTGCCGTTAGAGGCAAAAGATACCCCAGACGCAGCTAGAAACCAGTCCGAACCAGAACACCGAAGAAATACGGCCGCATTTTGGGAATCCCGTTTGCCCAGCGCTGTTTCTGTGGGCCCGGGGGCTCTGGGCCGTGCAGCCGCTTTCACTCTTGCCCAGTTTCAGCTGCACACGAACGGGAAACAGCATCAAGAAATGGGAAAGTTTCGAGCCTTTTGTAACAGCTCGTGTGTGTGAACCACCTCCCCTGCAATGGTGCCAGGGATGGGGCAGCCACCACCTCTCTGGGCAGCCTGGCACAGGCTCTCCCCACCCTCAGCATCACCAATCTCTCCCTTCTCTCCAGTCTGAATCTCCCTCTTTCAGTCTCACCCCTCACCGCCCGGAGAACTAACGGGGCCGTTTCCCAGATAAGGGGCAGGGGCCGCCCGTGAGCTTCCCGATGGGCTGAGCCTCCCGGCCACGCGGGACCGGCACCCACGGGCTCGCCCCGGGCAGGCTGAGCTGCCCCGGCTGCTGGCACCAGCCCCGGGCCGGCCGGAGCGCAGGCCTCGGGTCCCGCCGGTCCCGGCCCGAGGCCCCGGGTCTCGTTATTCCCCTGGTAATCAGCGACGCCTTTCCAAGGGCTGGGCGGGACAACGACGCCGAAGCCCGAGAGACGCCCGCTCCCCTCTCGCTCGGACCACAGGCCGCGCTGACCGGGGCCGGGACCCCCACGGGGCGAGGCCTCCGGCCGCTCATTGCTCGCGGCTCTCACCGGGCGGCTCCTTCCGCCCGGGGCCCCGAGGGGCCTGTGCGAGCCCCGGCCCCGGCCCCCCCGGCGGGGTGGGGGTGTGAGGGGGGTGGTCCCTGAGGGGGCGGAGCCTCCGCGCGGGGAGTGGGAGGGGCCTGACCACGCCCCTCACCCCCCCCCCCCCCCCCGCGGCGCGCGCGCGGCCCCGCCCCTCCCCCACCTGAGCGCCCGGCGCGCGGCTCCCGCGCCGGCTCCATTCCCGCCCCGCCCCTCGGTTCACCTCCCCCTTCCCGCTTCCGGCTGCGCCTCTTCCGGCGGCTGCGCGCGCCGGCGCATCACGTGGCGGCCGGGGCTGTGTGGATGTACCGGATGGGCGGGGGGGGGGGGAAGCGGAGAAGGGGCGGGCGGCGCCATCTTTGTTAAGGGCGGGCGGAGGCAGTGCTGCCCTGGGCCGCGGGGGGTCCCCCGGCGGAGGGGAGCGGGCGGTGATGTCGAGCCTCTTTGGGGCACACTGCGCCTCCGGGCAGGCTCGGCCCGTCCCGGGCTTATCCCGAGGCCGGGGAGCAGCAAGCGGCCATGAGAACAGCGGCTGCTCCTGCGCAGCGCTGGGCAGGGGAGATGGGGCCTCCCCGGGCCTGCCCCGCGGCCCACGGCCCGGCTTGGGGTCAGCCGCCAGCCAGGCAGGGCCAGAAGGGAGCAGGGGGTGCAGCCGCGGCTCGGGGGGCAGACAGGGACCCGGGGCCCGCAGCGAGGTGGCCGCTCCTCCCAGAGATGCCCCAACACAAACCTCGGAGGGCACAGCCGCTGCGCCCGCTCGCTTGCCAGAACACGTTATGCAACAACGCTGTAACAAGGGCCTGGTATGCAGTGTAAGGTTATCACATTCATTACTTACAAGAACGTGGGCAGGTTTCCCTCCAGATCAGCTCCACGTGCTGAGGGAGGTGTCAAGACGCTGCTTTCGCCCTCCCCCCGAGCTCACACGAGGCTCAACCCAGGAGCTTCGTGCGGGTGGGATCCGCTCCCAGGATGCCAAGTGCCAGCGCGGCCCCAGCAGCGACAAGGGGTGCTGTGGTACCAACCTGACCACGTCTGCTGAGGAACGGAAGAGAAATCCTCGTTACCAGCTGAGCCTTGAAGGGGGCTGAAGGCTTCTGGCTTGGGAAGAGCTCAGGTTTCCTCCCTTGCTGCTAAAAAAGCCAAAACAATGGGAAATGGTGGAGGGGTTTGGGTCAAAATGTTCTCCCTTCTACTCTGCCCTAGTTAGACCACACCTGGAGTATTGTGTCCAGTTTCGGGCTCCCCAGTTTAAGAGAGACAGGGATCTACTGGAAAGAGTCCAACGAAGGCTACGAGGATGATTAAGGGACTTGAGCATCTCCCCTCTGAAGAAAGCCTGAGGGAACTGGGGCTGAGAGGGGACCTTATGAATGTCTATACATAGCTGAAGGGTGGGGGTCAAGGAGAAGGGGCCAGGCTCTTTTTTGTAGTGCCCAGGAACAATGGGTACAAACTTAAGCATAGAAGGTTCCACCTCAACATGAGGAGGAACTTCTTTACTGTGAGAGTGCCAGAGCCTGGCCCAGGCTGCCCAGAGAGGCTGTGGAGTCTCCTTCTCTGGAGCCTTTCCAGCCCCCCTGGCTCTGTTCCTGTGCGGGCTGCCCTGGGTGACCCTGCTCTGGCAGAGGGGTTGGACCCGATGATCTCCAGAGCTCCCTCCCAACCCCCCCCATTCTGGGATTCTACGCGTTTTGAGGAACGCCTGCGGGAAGTGAAGGCGGCCAAAGCGTGGAGGATTTGCATGGGGGGCAGCCGGGGCGAGCTACAGATCAGGTGTGGCTCTCAAAATAGTCCCTGCTTACAAACTGCGAACGCCTCTCGCTCTCGTTTTACTCATCTCTCAGCCCGGCTGTTTTCCTTTGAGCCCTTTCAGAGGCACAGAGGGTGGAGGTGTCTGGGTGCCTGTGAGGGCCGGGGGAGCGGAATGGCTCCGCTCGGATCAAGGGGGTTGCACAAATGCTGGTAAAAGGGGTAGTTGGTACCACTCGTGGTTCTTCCACCTCCCCAGCGGAGCATTTGCTTATGATTCAATTCCCTGTAACACGAGCACGGAGGCTGTGCAGAAGCTGCTCATGTTCCTTCCTTCAACCTTCCTGCTGAGGTCTTTTCTGTTTAGAAAAAGAAGTAATCTTTTTTTTCTTCTTTTTTTTTTTTCCCTTTTTACACTCATTTAATCAGATTAAACAAAGCTCCTGGAATACAGAACTAAATGATCAAAGAAGTCGGGTCTTAAATCAACAACGATGTCACAGAGCAGCGAAGTCCAGCGGGACTCTTATCTCACAACCTGCTTTCCAGTCAGTAATTTTTAAAGCCCAGCACCGTTCCTGTCCTCTTAAGAATTCCAGTTTAAGGACTCTCCTTTTGCCAGACAAAGAGCTCCCGCAATTCCTGCTGATAAAGTGACCTTCTCAGGAAAGAGCCAAGTCAGATTCTGCCACAATTACTTCTAGGAAGGTGAAGTTTAAGGAATATAGTCAAGGGAGGGCTCTGGGAACCGAGAGCTTCCTAGGAAAGGACTAGCAGAATAAAACGAGGTGGTTTCTTGGACGAAAAATTACATTTGCCTTTAAAAAAAAAAAGCTTTTCCTTTTTCTTTAACGAGCTCTTTTGCTTAAATGAGCTCGGTGTGGTTCTAGCCAGCCCATGTCTATTATCGTTTGAGGATAAAGCTTCAGGCTAAATAAAATAACCCATTTACTAACGCATGAAAAAGTGCAGATTTTCGTACAAAGAGCCTGAACTTTGGCCGTTCGCTGAAGGGCATCGGAGCTCCGTCCTCTGGAAAACCCCGTCCTCTGAAGGAAGTCAAGAGTCCACGCCACGCTTCCAAGAAAAGGTGAAAAATGCCAGAGGAACAAACATTTTCCAGAGCTGCAAGGGAACTGCCTCCCTTCTGAGCCACAGCCTCTTCCACCCTGCGAACCGAGAGCCTCTGCCACAGCCTCACATCCTGCCCTACCCGAACCGAAGCAGCACTCAAGCCAAAACTCCACTGCTGGAACAAGCTGAGCAGAGAAAGCCAAGCTGGACCCGATGGCTTTTGGGTCTCCGGAGCCAGCCAGGACTTTGTCACCTCCAGCCACTGCTGCACCGCACGGCACGGAGACCTTGGCGGTCCCTCTGCACCAAGGAGCTGACCTACGACATCACCTCGACAAGACCTGACAGCACTGAAGTTACCTCCTCATAAAGAAAACCCTTACAAACATCTTACCAAGATTTAATGTACATTTATTCTTAACACGTGGAACATATAGTATAAAGATTTCATACTGAATAAATGATATTCATTAAGCCAAAAAAGGAAAAAAGGGAGGAATTTACATCAAGTTTTTAGCTACATCGTCTGAAATACAAATATGCAGAATTCATCACTGAAAAATCTCAATTGTGTTTCTTCATCAGGAACTTCAACTGAACCTAGAACTTTTTCACACCTCGATTAGAAAGAAAAACAAAACAAAACAAACAAACAAAAAAAAAATAATAAACCCAGGAAAAAAATAAAACTATAAGTTGATTGGCTGCTGGAGACAGCAATGACTTTATACACAGAGACCTGTACAGCATCCTCCAGGGAGGGATGTCTGGCAAGAGATTAAATAATTGTGTCTCGCTTTTGCAGGTCATCAACTCGTTAACTCGTCATACTATAAACGGGCAGGGAGAGGGGGACAAAACTGCCAGGGATCTCAGGGTATGTGCAATGTACAACGTCATATATATATACACACGTGGCAGCGCTTCGGGCTGCGCCTAAAGGTTAAAACCAGTTCTAAGAGGTGATCTCAGGGTTATTCATACAATCAAGGAGGAAGAGAGAAAGAGGTCAGGGTGTTGTAGGTTCACACATGATACTTTGGGGGAAAAGCCTTTTTTTTTCTCTTTTTTTTTTTACTTTTTTATTTTTTCCTTTTTTTTTCTTTTTCTTTTTTCTCCTCAACATTAACTAAAAACATGTTTAAAAACTACAGCTCGCTGCTGATCCAGCTTTTTTTTTTGTTGTTTTTTTTCTCCTTTTTTTTTTCTCCTTTTTTTTTTTTTCCTTCCCATGTGAGACGTTATTACAGTATGTTTACAGTTTAAGGTGTACAGTACATGAAGTTCTACACGCTACTGCACAGGCCTCCCTTGGACAAGGGCCGTTCACAACCGGTTCAACTTCTTGGTTCCTGCGAGATTGTGAATGTACAAGGATTAAACCACACCGAGTTCAGCAGTCACTTGTGTCCTTCAGAGTTTTACCATTAAAAACAGTTATGAAAGTGGTGCCTGTCAACGCGATAAACACGGCAAGTCGTTTGTTTTTTTTTTCTGGTTTGTGGGGT
>JANVCC010000120.1:3570470-3630631 GCA_025345505.1 Todiramphus chloris collaris | reverse complement strand
TTTTTTTTTTTTCCTTTTCATATTTTTTTTTTTTTCCCCAAACTCACTGTAAACGACAGTAACTTTGGTTAAAATAAAAATTCCAAAGAAAAAAAAAAAAAAAAAAAAAAAAAAAAGTCTTCTATGTAGACAGAACTTTTTGTCTCCTTTAATAAGGGATTCAGGACAAATCTGAAGGGCAGGGGAAGGGGAGAGGGGAACGGGGCCGTCTTTCCCCGAGGGAGAAGCAGGACAGCGCAGGGCAGACAGTGGATTCTGAGGTGGTTTTGCATAAATAAAGGGCAACAGTCAGTTTCTAAGTTCTCCACTCACGCACACGCACACGGGGGCTCGGATCCCACAGCTGTCATGACTGGCCAATTAAAAACAGTACGTCACAAATCACTTGTGAAACCAAGGAGTTCATCAAAGGCGACACGGAGATGTCCAACAGCCGCGACTCGTATAACGTGAACTCCGAGTGGTTCTCGTCCACCTTGGCCAGGGCGAGCAGCGCCCGAGCGGCTCGGCGCATCATGTCCACGCTCGTCGACTCAAAGGGTGGGTTCTGCATGTGCATCAAGCCCGCCTGGCTCTGCTGGAACTGCGTGGCGGCCAGGCTGTCCTCCAAGAAGCCCAGCAAGTTGCCAATGCTGCCCTTCTGCACAGCAATCGCTCTTGCTGCCAGGCTGTCCCCCTGTGCCAAGTTGGCCAGTAGTACCACAGCCATCTCTCGACACACCAGGTTCTTTCTGTCACTAAGGAATCGCACCATGGTGCTGTACAGCTTCTCCAAGCGACTGAAGGGGGGAGTTGCAAGAATCAAATCCACGTTGTTGTCCTGGATGCTGAGTTTGCTGAGTGTTTCCAAAACCAGTCTCTGAGGGGAGAGGACCGCGTTGGGCCCCAGTGTCGGGAAGGGATCCTGGGCCTCTGCTGACGGACACACTGCCCAGTGGAGGAGTCCATCCAGGATGGGCAAACAGATGCTTTCCGGGTAAGGGGAGAGGTCCAGCTGGCCAGAAATGTTGGCCAACGTGACCAGTGTATTTTCACGCAGCATCTCCAAGCAGTCCCACCACCACTCCACCTTGTTGCAGCTCACCCCTTGGTCCTGCTCCTCCTCTTTCTCATAGGTCAGGGGCGCCTGTTTGCGTTCTGGGTGCTTGTGGTGTAAAAGAATCAGTTTCCCTAGAATCAGCAGCAGCCCGGGGTGTTTAGACATTTCAAAGTCATTGCCCGGCACGAACGATAAACTCCTGATGATGTTGGAGACGCAGATGCAGCGCTTCGCCAGAGAGTCCTGCCAGTCCAGGAGGGTGCAGAGGGGCGTCTCGTCTTTACTGTGAGGTTCATCCTCCAGAATTTTTATATTTCTGTGGCTCTGAGCTGGGCTAATGCCAAAGGGAAACTTGCCGCTTTCCTTCGCCGCTTCCGAAGGTTTCACCTCTTCCTCCTCTCCTGCCAGGGAGCCGGGACGCGCCGAGAGCATGTCGTCCATGGTGGCAGTTATCCTCTTCTCCGAGGAGCCGTCGGACGGAGGAACCTCTCCTTCCCTAGTGCTCGGGTTGCTCTCGGCCACGGAACGTTTCCTCAAGACAGAGTTGCAGGAAGCTCGTTTGTGAGTCAAAGGCAGCTCCGTCTTGCTCTCGAAGTGGGTCTGGATGTGCTCGGTGGTGTCCCCGCCGCCGATCCGCCAGTGCAGCAGCCCGCTCTCGAACTCCTGCACTCGGCCCAGCTTGTCTGAATAATCTACCACGAACGGGTCGTTCTTCTGCACCACCTTGACTGGAAGCTTGTCAAATTTACTCACTAGTTTTTCCTCGCTGCTCTCTAGAGGTACTTTGTCCTTGCTTGAAAACGCAGCCTCTTCCTCTTCCTCGTCCTCTTCTTCCTCCTCACAATTCAGGCTCTGTGGTTCATCCTCCTCCTCCCCTTCTTCATGAGAGGAAGCTGAAGATTTGCAGAACCTCTCAGGATCTAATAGTGTTCTTTGCCCTGGGTCTCCCACTTCATATTCCTTCAGGATTCCAAAGATCTCGATCAGGCAGCGCCGGAAATACTCCACCAAGAGCTCCAGCAAGCCTGGCAGCTACAAGGGAGGAGACAAACAGGACAGGAAAGAAGGAAGGGAACAGTGATCAGAAAACAACTTTAGGCCCACACGTGCAACTGGGGAACTAAAGGGCTAAAAATGTAAGCAGTGCTGTTAATTAATCAGTACTTTTCACGCTGGCGATGAGCTGTTTGCAAAGAGCTTTCTGTCCTCTGAGAGCAGGCAAAGTGACAAAAGCAGACACTGGCCATCAGCCGTCGAGCTGCCCCCCTGTACCCGAGCAAACACAGGGGTGCTCTTGGCCATGCCTCCCCTCCGGGCAGCGTTAAACACAACAGCCCATACGGCACCGCCGAGCAGCTCTTCCAAGAGCCACGGAGACCCGTGGCAACCAACTGCCCTCTGGATCAGCGTCCCGAGCAGAGCCAGAGGTGAACGAATGCCGCCGACACCGGAGAAGGAGGAGCAGCCACCACCAGCCTCTCAGGCAGCAAAGGCCACCCCACTGTTTCTTGCTGTCCCTGCTCCAGAGGCAGCGCCTCTCAGCACAGAGGAGAGGAATTTCCACAAGTGTGGAAATTACACGGGCCGGTGAGGAACCTGCACACAGCTACCCAGACCCCAGGCTCTCCTCCGACCTCGCCTGCTCTGCAGGTACGGGGATGTCCAGGAGTCTCGCCCTACGAGGGCACGAGCTGTTTGTTGCTCTCTCACTGACAGAAAACCCCATGAAATTAGCACTTCAAAAGACCTGCATCAGAAAGAGCATCTGTACCCACCTGGCTGAGGTTGAAGGTCATTATGCTGTTGTCATCATAGAGCAGGATGTTTATGGTATCTAAGGCCCACGTACTTTCAGCTAACAGCCCGGACTTCAGAGACATCATCACTCTCCAGGCTTCAGGAGTTCCTGTAACATAAACACATGATACTTCCAGCTCCTGGAGATTAAAAACAAAAAGGAGATAACCGATCCTGGGGTTTTTTTGTTGTTGTTGTTTTGGTTTGGACCCAGGAAGAGCAGAGCCTGTTTAAGGTGAAGTGCAGGCTGCACGCACCGGCAATGGCCCCGCAGACAACGCCGAAGCGATGCCCGAAAACGCAGCTACCCTGCAAAACTCCCGATTCCTTCTGAGCCCGCAGCAAAAGCGGGACCCATCCCCTTGACAGGCCCGAGCAGGAAAGCAGGAGCTTCCTCTTACCGATATCTTTCGCCGTCAGCCGCCTCCTCTGCTTCAACACAGGTTGCGTAGCTTCGACCGATCCCGGCGGGAAGGTGATGTCTCGTCGGATCATGGGAGGCTGGACAGCTGCTGGTGTTATGTGCGAGGCGGGAACGGGCGGTCCTGCCTTCTGCATTTTCATCCCCGAGTGCAGGAATGGAGATTTGCTAGGAGAAGTGCGATTCTCCAGAGGTCTGGGCAGAGGTGCTGGGCTGGATACCTGAGGAATGTGATTCTGCATGCTGGGGGGGGTCTGGTAGTTAGACTGGGGGGGCCTAGTCATTGGGGGTACGGGGGCAGAGGGACCGTAAGGAGGTTGCCGGTTCCCGTGGGAAGGCCATGGTCCCTCGTGGTTGACCCTCTGCTCTGAATGCAGGATTTCATCCGTTCGAGTCACTCCGTGGTAGGCAGGGCCCTGGGGCGCGGAGCCGGAGCCCTGCCGGTTGGGATAGCTGTACCCGATTTCGTTGCGCCCCTGCCACATGGCCCCTTGCTGCGGACCCTCCGGAGCAGACTGTATGGGACCACCCATCATCTGAGGAGGCATGTTCTGCTGAGCGTTGGAGCCCGGGGGAGCCGAGACCCTGTCTCTGCCAAATTGGAAGGGGAACTGGTTCTGCGGGCCCGCGGCGGATCGACGGTCAGCAGCGGGGTACGTGCTCCCGTACTGGTTATACAGGTCCTGCTGCGGAGATGGTTGTGCAGTTTGCTGCTGGCTCGGTTGCTGGGTCTGTGCTGGAGGCAGCTGCTGCTGCGTCTGCCCCTGCCCGGCGCTGTACGGGACGTTGTACATCTCCCCTTCGTGTCGCTTGGCGGGCGGCCCGTAGCTGCCGTCCATCGGCCGCTTGTAGTTCTGCAGGGAAAAGAAAAGCATCAGCAATAGACTCATCGTAGAGTGAGGGAATGGCTTGGGTGGGGAGGGACCTTCAAGGTCATCCACTCCAACCCCCCTGCAGGGAGCAGGGCCATCTGCAACTAGAGCAGGGTGCTCAGAGCCCCGGGCAACCTCCCCTGCAATGGTGCCAGGGATGGGGCAGCCACCACCTCTCTGGGCAGCCTGGCACAGGCTCTCCCCACCCTCAGCATCACCAATCTCTCCCTTCTCTCCAGTCTAAATCTCCCTCTTTTAGTTTAAACCCATCCCCCCTTGTCCTGTCCCAACAGGCGCTGCTCGAAAGTCTGTCCCTCACTTTCTCATAGACCCCATGAAGTCCTGCAAGGCCCCCAGAAGGTCTCTCCAGAGCCTTCTCCTCTGCAGGCTGAACCCCCCCAGCTCTCCCAGCCTGGCTCCCAGCAGAGGGGTTCCAGCCCTCCCAGCATCACTGGGGCTCCTCTGGCCCCGCTCCACCAGGTCCCTGTCTCTGCTGTGCTGAGCACTCCCGAGCTGCCCCAGCACTGCAGGGGGGTCTCCCCAGAGCAGAGGGGCAAAATTCCCTCCATTGACCTGCTGCCCCAAGCGTGAGATCATCTACTTAGAAACAAGCAACTCAAACCTCAGTGGGCAGAGCTGCTCAGAGCCAGAGGATCTGCCTTGTAAGAAGAGTGAGAGACTCATTTCCTTGTTAGCCAGATCCGATGTGAATCTGGATCAGTCTTTCAGTTTCACAAGCCAAGACCAATTCCTTGTGGCTGACTGGGTAGTTTCCTTGTGGATTCTACCAGGATGCCCTGGGGACAGAAGCCTGACCACAGAAAGGACTTTACTGCAGAAAAGGCTAAGCTCTACATTCACCACAAACCAAACCATGCACAGGTTCTTGTTTCCTTTTGCATCCAGGAATTTTATCAGACCCTATTTCTCTTGTATCTCCTAGAAAACAGAGGCTGCTGCTGAAGCATTGGACCAGAAGCATTAAAAACCATTGTACCTCCTGCTTCTTCCTTTCCTTCAGACTTCAAAACACGTCACTGAACCGAGCTAGAACTATTCTTCCCCTACTTTTTTTAAGAGCAAATGGAAAAAACAGTCAATTGCCAAGAAAAAATTAAAATCCAAGCTCTCTCTTGACTCCAAGGGTCCATGCTCTAGCTGTTTTAGTCTACTCAGAAGCTCCACAGTCATGACTGGCTTCAGATAAGAGCTCTAGGGCTTCAAAGATGACAAGTACCAGAGTAACTCGAACTCTTGGCTCAGAGCCCCGTGGCTCTGGTTGCAAAGTCAAACTGCAGAGCAGTTGGAATTATTCTTAGCACAGCTCAGTGAGTGCCCTCTCTATATTCCCCTAAACCAGAGGACTCAAAACTATCAGGAGAACATTACGGGTCCTGGCACAGATACAAAGAGCAAGTCATGGGTAAGAATTATGGCACGAGATAGATGCTCATTCCAGCTTTCCTCAAACAAACGTGATGTTTTTGAGAAGAGTGAGCAGGAGGCAGCGCAGGCAGGTCTGAAGCCTCTGTCTGCAGGCAGTGCAGGAGGTCTGAAGCCTTTGTCTGCAGGCTCAGCAGGCAAAGACACACCAAAAGAAAGCCCTGGGTTGTGTGGAATGACCCACCTGAAGCTGCTCCTCTGAATGATCAAGGACTTACCCCAGACTCACTCATCTGATCCCTTCGACCGAAAGCGTTACAGAACCATGATGGGATTCAGAAAGTTTCAGAGGGGCAGAGAAGCCCAGTAAAGCTTCCTGATCTCCTGTGGCCTGACTAGAAGCCACAGGTCTGCCAACTACACAACCTCCCTTCTCCAACACAACGCTCATTACAACTTAAAATGTTTCGACAAGAGAAAGAAAAAAGCCTCCTGTACAAGGTACTGAATTCTACACATTCATGAAGCAAAGACACAGCCCCAAGAGTTTCCATCCTCCCCTTTTCCCAAACGTCACAGGTAAAATCCTCGTGTCTCAGCTGAATAAATCCAGTAATTCCCGTCGATTTACCTGCTGCTGCTGTTGATAGATGGTAGTTTGCTGGCTGGGGAAGGGGCTGCCCGAGGATGTGCCTTGAGTGGAGAATTGATTGCCATAGGAATCATGTCTGGAGAAGAAAGAGATGCGTTACTGGCCCGGATCAGATATGTGTTCCACTTCCCCAGTCTCAGAGCTCTCCCTAACTGGGAAGGGCTGGTTATGGCAACACCCCACACAGACCTTTGCTGCTGCTGCTGCTGCTGCGGGTAGCGGCTGGGAGAGTACATCCCTGACTCGGGGGTGGAAGGCATGATGTTTGGCTGAGGAGTTCCTGCTGCTAAGTTGCCCTCAGGTCCCATGCCGGGCTCTGTCCTACATGGAAACAAAGAGAAAAACCCCACATGTCCACTTCGGTTCACTCTTGCTCCTCAAATGGAAAAGGATGACCACAGTAGTGAAGAGAAAGCCATCATTTCATGGGAGTCAAGCAAATCTGGATCTCACCAGGTTGAAGCACCCACCTCACTCTGTCGTAAGGACCTCCGTAGGAGTAGTGTTGCCGCTGTCCCATGGCCATGTTACCCATCCCTGGACCTGCAGCACGATTGTAAGGGTCACCCATACCACTGTTGGGGCCCTGCCCTGAGGACATGAAGGGATCGCTTCCTGGAGCTGAAATATTGAGAGAAGGACCAATAAATGAGTCTACCTCTGCCTCAGAAAGGTATGTGCCATTGTTGGGGGGACGAGAGGGCAAGCAGAAGGCCTCCTACAGAACGTTCCAGCATACAGCCAGATACAGGGATTAGCACTCAAGGAGAAAAGGGAGAGGAGCACACAAGGACTTCCTCACCTTTCCTCATACTGCTGTAGGGATCTTTATTTGGCTCGTAAGACATGCGACCCATCATGTCAGAGGTATTCATGCTGGGCTGGTACCCTGGATTTGGAGTCATGGAGTTCCGTTTCTGGAACGCAGGATCACTACCATCTGCAAAGGCATCCTGAAGGCCCACTGAGTTACTCCTGATTCAAAAACAAAACCCACAAACAGCGAATTATAGATGCTCCTCAGGGTACTTTTCCTGGCACGTTCCCTCCCAGGTGCTGCTGTCCCCTTCAAGGATCGTGCTCCTCCAACAGAGGTGTGAAGAGCTGCCCTTCTATGATACTGCCTTCAGACCCAATCCCAAAAGTAACGATTATTCACAGGGATGCAGAGTCAACAATGCTGCCTTGGGACATTAACAAAGGAGCAAAGCCACGGAGCCCTACCAAAACCACTCAAGCTCCTCAAGTCTCCAGCTGTCTGCAGTGAAGACTCGGGAGTGAGCTCATGTTCACTGTTTACATCCAGTGTAGTGGAAGAGGTTGCAACGGTTTCATACCTGATGCCTGGCAAAGGGGGCATCTGACTGTGTGGCGTAGACGCTGGAGTTGGTGGCTTCAAGTCTCCTCCTTCTGCCATAGAGCTGCTGGTGGACTGAGGTGTCTGAGGACCCTGCATTGAGCCTGAACCCGCTGCAAGAACAGAAAGGTGGTGTGAGCAGCTTCACACCCTACAGATGCAACCCAGAACCTCCCAGAACATCAACCTCAAGAACAGAGAGCAAAGGGTCCTTCAAGAAAGAGGCAGATAAAATATGTCCAAAAAGTACACAGAACTCAATGTTTCAAGGACATACTGGGTCAGATTTGCCAGAAGAACCACGTACAGTAATCTAAAGCTCAGAGGACGTGTTTGTTTTCATCACAGCTTCAATCTCAAACACACTCCCTTTTACACACCCTGCCACCACTGTGGTACTGGGTCAAGGTTGCCCAAGCTATCTAGCTCCAAAGGTTGATGTTCTACAGTGCACCATGGGGCTGGGAACACGGTGCTTCTTGCCAAGGGGCAACTGCTGACCCATCACCTTAACTTTCTACCCAGAAAGAAGGTGGGTTTGAGCCCTCTCCTGGGAAGTCTCACAGTCTCTATAGTGATAGCAACTCCAGAACGTCAGGTGAAGTCACCAAGTGGCTCTGAACAAGGCTCCTCTGCCCACTCTGCCCTTTGAGAGGGGTCAATTCATCCAGGTTCATTCAAGCACCACTCCCAAGGATTCCTGGAACAGGGAATGCCGGAGATGCCGGATTCACTCAATGACAAAACCCGTCCGGCAAGTTCCCTGGCTCTGTAGGGGTTGCTTTACACCGCACTAAGCTTTCATCCAAAATCCCAGGCCACCGTGTGCAATCCAGCTGTGCCATCGGCTCCAGGAGCTGCTCTCTGCCCTGGGATCACCCTGCCAGTGTCAGCTCTCAGGTTCGTATGCTCCTTGCAGCTGGCAAGAGCTGAACTCTTAATTAATGTTTCCATTAGTTACCATCCCCAGCACCCGATATCCCTCAGCTTCAGCCCTGCTGCTTGATGAGTCATTTCAGCTATTCATTAAAATCCTCCGGAGGTCAAGTCCAGGGCATGTTTGTTTACACCCCACCTTCCTGGCACCCTGTCCTCTCCTCCTCGACTCCCTCCCAGCCCGGGGAGGTCTCTGGAGAAGGAAGGGCAAGGCGAGCTCAGCGGGGAGTTTCATTCATGGGCCCTCCCCGCCGTTCTCCTTCCCCCGTCGGCAGCGGTTCAGCTCCACTCGCTTCCCCCAGGAATTCGCCGCTCGTCTGGGTTTGGAACGCTGGCATTGGCAGGAAGAGGCCTCGAGACATTCCCCGCGTCGCTGCCATTTGGTGTTTGTCCCCACCCCCCGCCGTCCCTCCCACTCACAAATTTACACACGGTTGGAGCCGGGCCAGTTCCACGCTCTGGGAATGAAAAGCCAGCGGAGGGTTGGTGCCGCTTCCCCGGGGACGCGGCGCTCGAGCGAGGACCCGGGAAGGTTTGCGGGGAGCCCGCACCGAGCGCCCACGGGCCCAACTGCTCCAGCCAAGGCTTTTCTGTCAGTGCTCTTGTTTTCTGAGGGTTACACACAGAGAACAGCTCTGGCAGCAAGGGCTCTACCCGGATGATTGTCCCGCAAGGTCTTTGCACGCTCTACAGCCTCAAGAAGCAGAGAATGGGGAGATGCGCGGCGTGATCCTCAGCGTTCAGCGAGTTAGGCGGTAGTTAATTGGACTGAAAAGGCAGAAATGAGGAACGTGCCAATGGCAACAGGTTGTGATGTCTGCGAGGAGAGCAGAGCACGTGCATCTGAGCAGGATGCCAGAGCCCTTCGCCCAACGACGGGACTTCGCAACACCCCGCCGTCATCCGCTCGGTTATCAAACGGGGAAGTTCTTCCTAGGGGACAGGCCTCTGGTGTGCACAAGTCTGAAGGATGCTGCTTGAGCTGGGCCTCAGCAAGCCCCTGAAACTCAACGCTCCTCTAAGGCTCTGAAGCCTGGAGGGAGTTTGAGTCGTGTGCCCCTCACCCTCTATTCCTGCTGATCCAGGAAGCGAGAGAAGGGAAGGAAAGTGAAAGAGCAGCGTGGACATGTTGAGTGACATGGCTTAAAGGATCAGGGCAAGCAACCACGCTTCACTGCTGCCTCTGCTTATTCCTAGTGGCAGGAACCGGGAGTAAGAGCAGCGGAAAGCCCAGTTTAAACACAGCACAGTCCTCTCGTAGCAGGAATCAAACCTGCGGATGAACTTGGAGCTGCAGAAATGTGCGGAGTTTGGGATATCAGCCCTACAAATTCCTCCTCCTGCTGCTGAAGCAAGAGATCACCTGAACTGCAGCCCAGAAGGCAGACTCACAACCTTCACATACCAACAGTCGCTAAAACAAAGCAAGAATTAATGCACTGTCAGGCACCTCGCGCTACAAAAACTTCTAAGTGGCTTCCTAAAAGCCTCAGCTGTCTCCAAATAAACTCCAAATGCTTATCTCCAGATCTCTGTTCCACTGCCTAGTACCTCGGGGAGGGCTGGTAGGGGGGAAAGAAGAGGTTTTGGAAAGAAAGCTGGAATGGATTTGTGGTCTAGCTGAAGCAGAACTCAGACACCACTTTCGACAGAAGTTTAGTCTAATGACACAAAAGTTGCTTTATCTTCCAGGATACACCAAGGTTGAAGCTACACCGGGACAGGCTTCCTGCCTAGTGAAAAGAACTGATTTAGTTCTTTAAAATAGTAAGACTCAGTAACTGGGAGGAGAGAGAAATGTGGTTGCCAAAGGAATATTCAGACACACGCGCTGGCGATCGAGGGCCGAGACAACTGCAGCACAATCGAAAAAGGGGTCATTATTCCACTTCCCGGGAGCTAGACAAAGATGGTGCCAGGTTTCAGAACCAAAAAGGCCTATTTTCTTTTGGAAACACTACAGGAACTGCAAAGCAGACGAAGTTTTTGTTTTGCCTACACGAACAGGCTCCTGAGCAGAAAAAACATCTCAAGATTTTACTTATAAGAAAAACTGGGAAACTGAAGCGTAGAGCCTTGGAGAGTTCAGCAGCAATTCAGGCACTGAACTCAATGCAAATGAGACTGGAATGGTCAGACTTTCTGAAGACTAAAGAGCACAGCACGCACAGCTAGCCTGGACATTTCCTCCTGGTTGGTTGGTTTGTTTTGGGGGGGAGGTTAACAGATCTGGATTGAACACTACGCTTAAATATTCAGAAACCAGAGCACCCAATCAGAGAGGAAACAGCATCACAAGGTCATTTTCAAGGGCTTGAGCACAGAATCGCAGGTTGGAAAGGACCTCTGGAGATCATGGAGTCCAACCCCCCTGCCAGAGCAGGGTCACCCAGGGCAGCCCACACAGGAATAGAGCCAGGGGGGCTGGAAAGGCTCCAGAGCAGGAGACTCCACAGCCTCTCTGGGCAGCCTGGGCCAGGCTCTGGCACTCTCACAGGGAAGAAGTTTTTCCTCATGGTGAGGTGGAACTTCCTGTGCTTCTCCTTGCTACCATCACCTCTTGTCCTACCCCAGGGCACCACTGACAAGAGCCTGGCCCCTTCTCCTTGCCCCCCACCCTCCAGATATTTGCAAACATTCATCAGCTCCCCTCTCAGGCTTCTCTTCTCCAGGCTGAACAGCCCCAGGGCTCTCAGCCATTCCCCACCAGAGAGATGTTCCAGTCCCTTCAGCATCTCTGTCCAATGTTCTCTCCCTGTCCCTCTTGAACTGGGGAGCCCAGAACTGGACACAACTCTCCAGATGTGGTCTCACTAGTGCAGAGCAGAGGGACAGGAGAACCTCCCTTGACCTGCTGACCACACTCTTCTTTATGCACCCCAGGAGACCATTGGCCTTCCTGGCCACAAGGGCCCATTGTTGTCCCATGGGGAACTTATTGTCCCCCAGGATGCCAAGGTCCCTCTCCACGGGGCTGACTTCTGGAGCATCCCAACTTGGATAGGCTCCCAATGCTCTCTGTGCACAAAGCCTCAGAAAGTCCTCGCTGCCTCCTGCTGAGGACAGAAAGAAGGAATTCATGAGGAAATTCGGTGCACCCCCACATCAAGTGTTTACTCCCAGAAGGCAGCACTTGCACAGTCAAAACGAGCACAACTTTTCTAGCAAGTCCCCAAAGCTGAGCTTTGTTAGAATATGCAGAGGTCACCTTGTAGGGGTAACTCCAGACTTCTCTCTCCACTGTGATGCAGCACACAGAGGTCCATGTAAATAGGTTCGTATATATTTTTGTGCTTTCTTTTTTTTTCTTATTAGTACAGAGGTGGGACACACAAAAACTGAACTATCCCAAGAGGGTTTGACTTATTCTTAGTATCATTCACTCCCACGTTACAGAAGTATTTAACCTACACAAGCAGAGAACATTGAACTAAGAACAGACACAGGGATTTGGTGGACGTTTGGAACCAGTCTGGCCCACAGCTCATGGAGTTGGGTGGCCAGCATCAGAGATCCTCTGGTTCAAACATTACCTGCACAGTGTCTAAACTCACCTGGAGATGGAGGCTGGATCTTAGTCTGAGACTTCTTTGAATCAGCAGCTGCAAAGATATCTGGAGGGGGGTCTTCACCTCGCTCAATCTTGCACTCAAAGGCATAGAGACACTGGATGTACTGCTTCTTCAAAGAACTAGCTGCGCTGCTGGACGTGCCCACGTTGAGATTTGTAGCTAACTCGCGCCACTTCTTGTTTTTGTTGACCTGCACAACCAAACAAGAGGCTCTCAACTCAAAGTCCCAGCAGCTTCTCCTCCAAGACATTTTCTGGGGAGAAATGGACACTTTCCAGCTAACACAGGGATACAGTCAGGGCTAAGCAAAGCAGACACAGTTGTGCTCAAAACCCAAAACTTAGTGAACTCTTCCTCACCTGCAGAAAACTTCAAACTGGGCCAGATTACAAATCAGATTAGCCATGGGTCAGATGGCAAAGACAAAGAGTCACCAATCTTTGCACTGGCCAAAGCAGGGGGGAAAAAACCCAAACACTTGAATCCCACCACAGACTGTTCTTAACCCGACAGTGGGAGAGCAGACACATGGCACAATTAAAGGATCCTGTCTTAGAAAAGCAAGAAGAAAATAAAACACAGCTAAATGGAAAGCCAAGGCTTACACCCAGCTAGAAAGCTGATCTGGAACTGGTTTGCCACTCAGCTTGTGACTGAATACAAACCACCTCTGGACGCTCACCTGAGTCAATCCTCCAATCTCCTTCACGGAGATGTAGAGCCGGTAAAGGTCCAAAGGTTTCCTGCCTACTGCAGGGAGGTTGGTCATGCCCATGGCCTTCTCTTCAGTGAAGGCCAGGTAACGATCAACCCAGATTTTCCTCTCTGGCTCACCACCCAGCTCATAGAGTTTGGTGATCTTCTCATTGGTTGTAGTAGAGGAACTGGACTTCTAGGAGAACAAAAGAGATACTGGGAATGAGCAGCATGAAAGCAGCTAGTTCCTATCCCAGATAGATCCAAATAAGCAGTCAGATAAAGAGTTTGAAGTTTTGCTGCTCTATTGAGAACAGCTTTATATCAAGCCTACACTTGTCTCACATCAACATCAGGCAAGTATTTCTTCAACAAAGGTATCACAAAACCAGCCCCTACCCAGGGAATTCACAGAACATGTATTTTTAAAAAGGGAAAGATTTCAGGGACGCTACAGAAACCAAACAAACCTCTCTGAGGCAACAGGAATTCCTGAATACACAGGAATCTGGAATATGAGTATCACACATCGGTTCCTACACATCTGATACAGCAAACTGTGGAAGTGTCTATGTAAGAGGTAAAATCTGGGGTCCTGCATCTCGCCTTGCTTCCCCCAAGTCTCTTCATGCAGTGCACGAGCAGGTTATTTTGCCTTTCACCACCTGGATCACATACAGTTGGAGCAAAGGCAGACATGGTTCTGATATTCCAAACACCCACTTGAAAATAAACTTCCCAAGTAGAAGTGAACTTCAAATCTGATGAAGTTCTAGATGAACCCCTACTCCCAAGACTGAGTGTATTCATTTAGCATACGGGATAATCCTCGAACAGTGCAGACCAGGAGGACAGAACAACCCTAGCCTCTGGTACCTCCTACCCCAAGAGCACTCAAGTACTTGTTTGTCGTAAATAGGAAGGCAGACGCCAGAACACATGAGCAGAAGGGAGAGATCTTCTGAATCTTCTTGCAGACTGCTGGTGGAACAGGTATCAAAACTTGCGGAGCTTTTCTTTTCCTTCAAGTACCAAAAAAGGAGACTATGGCTTCAGAAACTGCTTTTTTTTGGTGGTTCTTTTGAACTTGGTAGTAGTAACGTAAAGAAAAAACACTCCCTGAAGAACTTGTTTGCCTTCTTCTTCTGGCTTTAATACAGGATTAGTAACAGGTTTGTTTGTGAAACAACTGTAACACTTTTGTGTCCCACCTCCCAGCTGAGAGGTGCTAACTGACTCCTCCAAGCCTGCACCAGAAACACACTCAGGTTTGTTGATGCTTCTGTTGGCAGCCTCACCGTGGCAGGTGATAATTCCCCATACTAAATTGTTTTGCAAGTAGAATTGATTACTCCCAAAGGACTGGGAAACGCTCCCCTTCATTTCTGAACAGCTTATGAATCTCAGAAGCAAACCCCTCAATTGTTTGAATTGCCCTGGTGAGTCTTGAGGAACCTCTTGGAACCACTGGCACGGTTTGAGCACAGCCAGGGCTGGACACAAAGAGTAATTCATGTTCGATCTCCTCACACCAAGCACCTCAACTTCATGGTCTTTACTTTGACACTCAAATCCGGCAACGTCCAGTTAACTGTTTGTAGGATCCGGGGACTTGGATGAAGCTGACCCAAAAGGTGCATCTGTTCAGGTACCTTCTTCCCAGTTAGTAAGGCAAGACTAGCCCAGAACTGAAAGGAGAACCTTTAAATAAGGTGTGCGAGGCATCCATTAGGAATTCCAGAGTCATAAACAGGGAAGGATGTGTGAATTCTGATAGAAAAGTTCCTTTCCTGGCCTTACTGAGGCCAAGTTGGTAGGGGGTGGCAGAGTTCAGGCTCCTCAAGAACCCTGTTATTAGTGTATGTGCTGATGGATGCTGAGATTTATTGCAAACACAGCCAGAGCGTACTCTAAAAACACACATACATACGAGGTTTCAAAACACTTAGTTCTTTACTTGTTCTCCAAAACCTAACAGATCCCAAAAGAGGATATCCCACCACACTTGCCACACCCCAGAGGGAGAACCATGGTCACGAGGAGCAGGCAGATGACAGGCTGTGAGGACAACCACTGAGGAGTCCCTTCAGGGTAAGATAAGGGGGACACTACCAGGTAGATGCACTGTTCAAACCATGTTGACACACAACGTTTTTGTCTCCCTGGATGCTGAAGAGGATGGGAGTGATTAAAAACAAAACCCAAAAGGTTTTACCTTTGACTTGGATTCAGCTTTTGGCGTTCCGTCTGCCTTGTTGTTCATTTTAGTTGCAGGTGTTAACTTGACATCCCCAAGACCCATCATTTCAGGGCTTGCTGCCATCCCTAGGAAGTGAAAAGAATCTTTAGCAGTGATTTTCAGGCCAGCACAACAAAATCCATGTCGTGCCTATCAGCCAGGCCTGGCTTACCTGCAGAGTTGTTGGCCATATTCCCACCCATCGGATAGGGTGGGCCCTGGGGATTTATCATGCCAGCCATACTGTTAATTCCCTGGCCATAAGGAGGTCCAGTGCCCATCATTCCAGCCTGATTCATGTTGGGATAACCAGGAGGCCTAGAGAAGGCAAGAGAGAAACAGGCGCTTACTCCAAGTAGGAAGCGTGAAGATCTAAGGGAGCAGGTTTGCTCAGAGACCTTCTACAAAGGAAGTGCAGAAGGGACTTTCCTCCAGCTCGATTTTCCAGCAAAAGACCAAAGATCAGGTGCTCTTCTCAAGCTTAGCTACCCTACAGCCTCAGTTTTACTCTTCAAAGAAAAGGGGGTGCAAACTATTTTGAAAGAGGAATTTCCATTGTGAACGTTTTCACCCTTAATTTTTTTTCTACTGCATCCCCAAACTGAACTTTGTTGCAGTTGTTAAGTTGCCTTTCCATAGAAGAGCAGATCTGCAAACTCTGCAGCCCTGGGTGCTTAAGTGCTACACATTATTTGTACAGACCAACAGGGTTAGTGCTCCAGCCACATTTAACCCTATTCCTTTATTTCTTTCCTTTTTCTCTTCTTTTCCACCCCAAAAAGCCACTATTATTTTACATGTATCAGAAAACCTCATCCACAACTGTCGCTCGAATTTGTTTGGCACAGGGATGGGCTTTGATGCCTTTACTGGAGTCTGGGAACTTGACAGTCACAGGTAACATCAGACAGCAACTGCAGCGGCAGCTCTTGAGCGTGGACTCAGAGCACAGTGTCCAGTCAGAAAACAAATGTTATCTAACAGCTTAGCTGGGGAAAACCAATTTATAAGCCAGTTGATGGCTCTTGTGAAATTCTGGTAGGTCACACGCACCCCCTCTTAAAAGTGCAATAAAATCCCCTAAAAAACCTATAGGAACATTGCAAAGTTGAGCCTTGAATTCCAGCTCTCTTTCCCACAGCTGCTCATTAAGGACCTCACTCCCAGAAGGACATTGAGGGGCTGGAGCGTGGCCAGAGAAGGGCAACGGAGCTGGGGAAGGGGCTGGAGCAGGAGCCTGGTGAGGAGCAGCTGAGGGACCTGGGCTTGTTCAGCCTGGAGAGAAGGAGGCTGAGGGGATACCTTCTGGCTCTTGACAACTCCCTGAAATTCAGAAGGCTGGAACCACGTGGGGTTGGGCTCTGGTCCCAAGGAACAAGCAACACAACAAGAGGAACTGGCCTCAAGCTGCCCCAGGGGAGGTTTAGGTTGGAGCTGCGGAACAATTTCTTCCCCTCCAGGGCTGTCCAGGGCTGTCCCAGGCTTCCCAGGGCAGTCGTAGAGTCCCCGTGATCCCTGGAGGGGTTTCCAAGCTGTGGAGCTGTGGTGCTGAGGCACAGGGGTCAGTGGTGCCCTGGCAGTGCTGGGGGAATGGGTGGGCTCCATCATCTGAAAGGTCTCTGCCAACCCAAATGATTCTCTAATTCTAGAAGTTCATGACACTGGCCGAGTAACGCCCCGGTTCAGCTGAATGCTGCTGGGTGGCTGGTTGATAGATTTATGGGCTTTACCACACACACAGCATCATTAAAGTCACTCATGGAACAAAACCGACCAGAAAGTGAAAACAACTGAAAGGATTTCAGATTTAAATAGATTTCACCTATGAATATGAAAAATGCCCTAAGCACATCACTAAGGATGAGCTCCAACACCGCCCGTCCAAGCTTTATGCTCCTCCCCTTCAGACGCCGTCTCCGAGAAGGGCAAACCTTCCAGGAGTTCAGCACCACCTCAACTTCTGAGTTACTCCATCCCCAGCTTTTGCAAGCCAGCTCTGGTGGAGGGAAGGGACGTTTAACAGAGAGCAGGGGAAGTCTCAGCCCTCACCTGTTCTGGATGGAGTTGGCAGCAGCGTGCATGGCGGCGGCGGCCGCTTCTTGTGCTTTGCGGTTCATGCCGCCGGGCGGGGGGCACATCCCTGTCCCCACCTGAGGTGGCATATTTGCCATGTTAGGTCCATAAGGTCTGTTCCCCATGGTGGCGTGGCTCATCCTCCCCGGAGGAAGCCCACTGTATGGTGGCACACCAGTTTGCCCATGCATCTGGCTCCCTGCTCCCATAGGGTTCATGCTTCCTCCCATTCCCGGACTGGGATAGTTGGCATTGGACATAGCATTGTAGTTTGGCTGCCTGGGATAACCTCCTAAGGGAGATAAAAAGAGGGGAAGACAACATCATTCAACTAGTTAGTTTATGAATCACCATAAAAATCTTCTATCAGCAAATATTTAAAGATCACTAACAGAGATGAGGGGGAGTATTAACACCTCAACAAAAAGTCAAAGTACTTGGATATAAGCCAAGGAAAATGTGTTTTGACACAGCCAAGTAACAACATCGATTCAAAAGCTGCCTGAAACTCTCCCAAACCTCAGTGAAGCAGAGTGAGTTAAATGGTCCAGGACAGGATGTAAAAAAAACACCTCACTTTAACCTTTCCAAAACATACAACGCTCGATTTTCTTCCCCTCCAAAGAGAGCTGGCCCTTCTTCTCTGTTACACTGGACTAACAACTTCTTTTTAAATGAGGAGGAGGGCTGCTACATTTAGAAGTGCAACTAGTTCTGAAAGCAACGTACTTCATCAATCTGAAATCCAGGCTGGATGGAGCTTGGAGCAACCTGCTCTAGTGGGAGGTGTCCCTGCCCATGGCAGGGGGGTTGAAGTAGAGGATCTTTAAGGTCCTTTCCAACCCAAAACATTCTATGACTCTATGAATTTCAACATGAGCAAAAAGCACAGCTCTTTCCAGCTCAGGAGTGCACTGGTTTGCATCGCCCATACATTAAGAGGGCACAAATAAAACCAGTTTATCAAAGCCAAGATGTTACAACAGAGAGAGAGGCCTTTTGCATTGGTTGAGCTCAGGAAGCTGACCATGCCTCACCTTGAGGTCCATACTGCCCACCCTGGGGTCCATAGCTCCCCATGGAGTTCTGCTGGTATGGCCCCATCCCAGCGTGCATCTGTCCTCCAGAAGACTGACGGGGAGATAAGGCTGAGCCAGGCTGGGGTGAGCTGTACTGGGGCATCTGAGGATTCCTCTGCATGTAACCTGGTCACCCAGTGAGTGAAGCAGACAAGTATTAGCACAAAGTATCCCGAGGTGTCACTGGACACACACGTTCTCAGGTAAAAGCCACCCCCAGAACCCTCTGAAAATCCTTCCAGCAACGGCCTGGACAGATTTTACAGGGGTTGCTATTAAGGAGCCAGTGTTATCTGCTAAGATCCAAGTTTCTGTTTTAACCATAAGAAAACCCCACACCTTAGTGTCACAGCAGCAGACAAGACACTACAAATCTTAGGGGCTTCTAGGTTTGTTTGTGTTTGCTTGGTTGGTTTCTCAGGATGGCAGCTATGTACCTTCAGCCACGAGAGCTGAAATTTTACAGGTACTTTTCCCCCACGCTCACTTTGCTCTCTTTCAGGCAAAAGCCAGCATTTTTGTGAGCACCCCTCATTTTGAAACTTAAGGTCAAGGACCTTGGAGAAGCAATTCCCAGAAAAGCTTGCCAAAAGCCAGAGAAAACATCTTCTGAGTCAAACTCCCACCTTGGATGGAACATTTAGAGGCCAACCAACCACCAACTGCTGAATTTACCGCGAGGTACCGAAACACTTGCGGCTTATAAACCTGGGGCAGCGTTTAAATGCTACCTCACCACAGAATCCACGTCACCAGGCCAGGTCATTTTTAGCCACCCGTTTAGCTTTACAATCAACTCTTTTCACTCGTGTCACACACCTCGATCCTGCGCTATGCTCGACTGGTTCATGGAAGGATGCATGATACTGTCCGACTGGCCACTGGGCGGTCGGGGTGGCATCTGATTGCCTGCACCGCAAAGGGGAGAGTGGTTAATCACCAAAGACTGGACACCACAAAACCCAGGAGGCAAGAGTATTAAATAGCAGCACTACAAACAGCTTCAGGAGGAGGGTACGTTAGCCACAAAGGAAAACAAAGAGCAAGGTCAGTCACATCAAGCCGCCAAAACGACACTGCTGGTTTACCAGCCATCCCACCCACCTTACAGGTATTTTAAAGCAAACAAATGAGCTGACAGGATCTCAATAACCACATAGCACTGACAGCAGCCAGTCCCTCCCTGCTGGCCATGGTAATTCACTCTCCAGCTGCCTGAGGCAGCCCCACGGACAGATCAACAGGAGTAGAGTTACCTGGTACTGCAGCAGGTGAAAGCGGACCAGAGCGGGACTGAGCAACACTAGCTGGAGATCCAACTGGGGATGGGGAGGGTCCTCTGATGCCTGGCAGGTGAGGAGAGGTATGTGGAGAGAAAGGAGACTGAGCTGGGTTACTCTGCTCTCCTTGACTGCTGGAAATCCCTGATGTGCTTACTCCAGGACTCAGGGCTCCTTCTGTACCCATGGGTAGATCATCTATTGAACCAGACAGGTCCTGCAATACACAGAGAAACAGATCAGGCAAAAAGAAAAAGACATGGGACTGTTCTTTCACACACCACCAAGGAAAACTGTCCTATCTCCCTTAGATGCACTACGAGCAGAAATCAACGAGCTCTGTTGGTGTTATTGTTGGTAAGGAGGGGCTGCTGCAGACTGAGGTAACTGCCAAAGGTGTCTCATCCTGCTGCTGGTCTCTGAACCCACGAGTTCCTTGGCTGGTTTGCTTGTTGATGGTCCAAACAACCAGCTAATTCTCCTACTTTCTTCTTTTAGAGGTGAGAAATTAAAGAATGCATCAACACTAGATGTAAAACCGAAAACAGAGGACAGTCCGTGTGATGATGGCTTGGAAGAGAAACATGGCTCAGCTTCTGAAAGACAGAAAACTCCTGCCTCACCATAATTAATTCATAAACCTCATATGAGCTGGGAAACTGCTCGCTTGAGATGGATAAAAACAAACTAAACTGAGATTTAAAAGAAAACCATAAAATACTCTTCAGGGTTCCCATTTCCCTTTCTTCAAAGGCAGCCAAACTTAGGGGCTGATGCTGTAACTGGTAAAATTCAGCTTTTCTTGAAGGCAAGGCTAGAAAACACCCTTCCTGCTACTGCAGGTGTCCACCCTGGAGAAGGAAAGCAGGGAAAGCCTAACAAAGTTGCACACTCCAATTGCCGGAGTGGCGACCGCAAAACAGCAGCACCAAAATTCAGCTGGGAATTCCAAAGTAGGGATGCTTCCAGGAAGGTGACGTGCAGCTCTACTATGCACAGTTGTCCCAGCTCTTTGCTGAGAAGGTGCAGCAGCTCTCCAGCCTTGGCCTGGAGTAAGTAACAGTTCAAGACAGAGTAAGTGGTGACACACTTGAACAGCAAGCTGGGAAGTTGTAACTCTTCCAGAGATTCTGAGGATCGCAGCAGGTGAAGAAGTGGCTGAGCAGAGCTTACCAGGACTTGACCTAACCTCTCTCTTGAGTCTTTCAGAGCAATCAGCCCTGGATCAGAAGGGTTCTGGGCTGAACCCTGAAGGCATTTCAGATCAGCTCCCTCTGCACCAAATTCAGCTGCCCAGCACGAACAGAGCCAGCCTGGTTTAAAACACCACACAGGCCCTGACAGCACATCCCCACCATCCAAGCTGGATGGAGAATGCTATGTCACCGTATCCTCAGAAGCAGAAAAACTGGAGTTAGGGAAGAATAAAAAACCACTGAGGAGATATCCAACCACCTCACCACAGCTGATGGATAAGCCAGCGACATTCAAAAGGACAAAGAGGAGCACTTGGGCATCAGCTGCGCCACGTTGTCTGCTGCAGTAGGGCAACACTGTCTATTTTAACAGCAGAATTTGATCAAAATGCTTCTAATATGCTGGCAAATGTTCCATTTGAGCTGAAAACGCCAGTCACTTGTTGGGATGACTTTGTACATTGCATGTCATTCCTCCCCTCCCATTACTGCTGCTGTTTGAGAGATCATTTCCTGCACAACAATCTCAGAGGTATATTTGTTTGCTGCTGAAGTATTATCTTCCTGAGAAAAAAAGAAGAGCTTTGTTTTATTTCAATGAAAGCTAAAAAACTGCAGAAAAAGCTTAAAAATAGCCTCTAAGAGCTCTTGCAATTTTCACTACCTTCCTATTGTAACATCAAAAGCATTGTTCCTTTATGCAGCCACTTGGTTTTTTTGTTTCTCTGGGACAGTTTTGACAAACCCCACATTCCTATCACGGAAAACATCTGAAGCAGGAGTAAAGAGACAGTATTTCCAGTATTTTCCATTCAAAAGGATCAACCAACACAAGAGCAGAACACCTCTCTCCCTGAGACTCACTGCCTCTAACTTCACCACTCTCAGTTCCACATCTATGTTCCCCTTTAAGTCAACGACGGGACCAGAACATCCAGAGGTCAATTCAATCTGATTTAAAGTTGGATGGAAATAGTGTTGTTTCTCTTAAATACATGAAGGTCCTTTCAGTCTGAATCAGCCAAATGCATCCAAACACTTGTTTGCATCATCACCGAAATGAAGTTGGAGGCCAAAACCACTGGCAGCTTTAAAATCCCCACCACCTTGAGCTTCTGTGGGTAGAGTGCTTCAGAGCAGAGGGGCAGAGCCTATAGCTACTTAGACAAGAGATTTTTTAGGCTCAAAGGGGAAAAAAACCCAAGCCACATTATATATGTACACTTGAGCCAAAATACTGGCATGAAAGGAGATACAGAGAAAGCAAGGGGAAATGTGGGAGGTTCCTTCTGTTCTCAGGGGTAGAAGTGATGTGCTTATCCTCTCCAAGAGGCAGGAGAGGTTTGCCTCCAGGACTTGAGGAGGTCCCTTCTCTGCTACATGGTACCAGGAATATTCACACATGAACTGGGCAGAGTAAGAGGATCTGACTTGGTAATGCCAGGCACGAAAATATCTGCAAGATATAAAACGAAGCAAATGTTAAAAACTGTTTGAAAATTAACTCCTAAGGAATTAGATAACAATCTTTCAAGCTGATGTCTTCGACCTTGCCTGGGCATCAAAGCTTAACCTACGTACTTCAAGCCACTGAAAATAACGTTCTGTTTTAATTAAGCAGGTTAATATGGAGCCAAGCCCCCTCCACATTGCTGGCATACCACCACGGACCTCACCGAGGAGCACTGGGCCTTCAAGGGGTGAGGCTGAGGATCAGATGCTCAGATCACCAGGTTAAGGAAGTGACAAGTGAATTACACGTCAGCCTCTCCTGGATGTTAGGGCAGGAACTGAAACAGGACCGTAAAAAAGCAAGCAACTCATAAAAGCCACTTTCACCTCTGAAGATCCGCCGGGTTTATGAATTCTAACAAGAAAATGATCTTCTTGAGGGTGTCCTTCAGCTGGACTAAGTTTCTCCAAAGTGAGACCCGTGCAAAGGGAGAAGCAGGGACTGGGATGTCTAAGTGCAAGCAGCTACTGGGGAAGGAGCTGCTCTCCACCTATCAAGTTATCTTCTCAGGGTGCCAACCATCTAGGCACAGAGTGGTGGGATTTTTGGAAACCAAACCTAAAGGACTCCAGCTCTGACCCCATTTACTCAAGCACACCACAGACTAGGAGAAAAAAAAAAATCCCCAAACCCTCTCCAGCTCTCTCCAGACCTTTTTAGGGACGTCTGTGGCAGAGAAGCCTTGAAAAAAACCCAGCAAACCTCACTGAAATAATGGAGACCTGCTGCCGACAGCGAGTTCTGGATCAAGCCCAAGAGGAGAGGGCCAGTGAGGTTTTATTGGCCTCCCACAGAGCACCGGGAGGAGACCTGGAAAGACACGGCAAGCCCCAGGAGAAGGGCTCTCCTCTCCCCTCCTCCCCGCCAGCGCAGCCAATCGAGCCCAGACAGGAGGTGAGGCTCCACAGCAGTAACTCTGCCAACTTGAAGGAAACGTCAGGGTCTGGAGAATTTCCTCACGTGTTTCCAATGTGTTTTTTATGCATTTTATTGCTCATCTGCCATGCAGATCAAAAACGCTGGAGGGATTCCAACTATTTCACACAGAATCTCACACTCCAGGCTGGCTGCAGCCCCAAAGCCTGAGTTTCTTCACTTGAAATACTGCCCAGTGTTATTTTGGGATGTGACCTGATAGCGGAAGCCCACGGGGACCCTGAAACGATAACCGTTCCAGCTGCGATTGGTTGCCCAACCCTTGCCGATGCCAGCATGGGTTTGTCAGTACTGCTGACAAACAAGGACTCAGCAGCTAACACCTTCTTTTCACACCACAACAAAACCATGCCTGAAATCACACAATCTGGTACCCAAAGGAGGGGACAGGGGAGTTCATCTCGCTCAGGGAAAGGGCTGCAAGTCCTGGCATGACCAACACAAGGTTAGTTGATGCTGGAAACAGCAGGGCTTCTTTTCTAGGAGAAGAACCACCACCAGTTCACTATCTGATCTGAGCTCATTTGTTAAACAAACATAAAGATGAAACAACACAAAATGCTTCAGATGAAGGTAAGAAAACCCCAGAGGAGAAGAGATTCAAGGGTGCGCTCTGGCCCATCGCACCGAGCCGGATGAGCAGGAAAAATGACCAGAAGCCAAAGTGATCTCCTTACTGGGGACCACAGCCTTCCCCTGCCCATCCCCGACCTAAGTGCACATGAGAAGCGTGGGGGGCAGAGGGAAGGAGCCCAGTGGGGCTGAGATGACTGTGGGTACTATCAGATCACTCGACAGCACTCAAGGGAACCAGGATCTGGAGACGAGCACGTGGTGGAGCTTATAAATTCCACCAGGCCAGTTGTTCCCACCAAGATGCGTACAAGCAAGACCAGAGAACAATGGCTAAATTTATTCTCTGATTCCTTCTGAAAGGGAAGAATCCTCTCCACTTCTTCCAACTAATTGCAATACCTACTTTCTGTTACAGTTTCTCTTTTTTCTCTGCAGTTTCTTTTCCACATATTCAAGAACTAGCAACGCTTTCAAAATCACAAGCTTGTCCTTCCCTTCCCCTTTTATTTCCACACCCAAAATACCTCAGTCCTCTCTATCACAAAAATTACACAGCTGACTGGCAAGCTGGGATCTCCCTGCTATTTCAGGGAAACAGATAGACTCCTTCCTTCTTCGACAGCACAGACAAACCAATCTCACATCTCATGCCTCACAAAGCACTCTATCTCCTAACACGAAGCGGCCCGGAGACCTCACCATGCTCCATTTACACCAGACTTCCAGATTCACGTCACATCCTAGAAGACACCTTGCAAAGCTGACTTGAGAGTTCCCCGGAGGTGATGGAAGGGTCTGGAGAGGGCTCTGCCACCCCCTCCCCACTTGCTGCGTGTGCCTCTTCCAGGTTGCTTCCCCAGTAGAAACCAGAAGCTGAAGCTTGGGAGCACAAGCCAAGCTACAGCAGAAATCCAGTTGATCCCTTTCATCTACAGGGAGTTCTGATCTACTATCTTGACCATTCTCAGCTTCCCTCCACAGCCAGGCAGCTTTCACCTCTTACTCTCCAAGGCACTGAGAAGTTTGGTTTGGTTTAGTTGAACAGGGAAAGATGAGCTCCTCCTGGCATGGGAATGCCCAGGAGGGAGGTCACGGCCACACGAGCTGCACCCTACGCTTCTGTGTTTTATGAAAGCTTTTGAAATTCATGGCCTTGCCTCTTCTCTTCTATCCCCCCTTCAAAACAGGACAAGAGCAGGAACAAAGGGATCTAATTCTGTAATGAAATCACGGGGTTTGGCCCCTCAGACGTGCCCCTGGAAGCTCAACCTCTGCTCTGGGCAAGGACCACGTGCGAGCAACCAGAAACCAGTCAGTTCTCAGGTTCTGCAGCAAGCTCTTCTGGAGAAGAAGCCAACATCCTGGTGACAAAACTAAGCACACGGAAAAACCTTCGAGTCCTATTATGTGCCACTTACTCATCCAAGCAATCCTTCGGTGAAGGAAATAAGGGCTTGACTTTTACTACTCCAAGGGAAAACACCTGCCCACTAAAACAAATATCAGCAGAGGAACACGACGGAGGCTGCAGCCTCTGCTAGGTGGGAGTCCATATTCCCTTCCCTCGCGAGGAGTTTAAGCTCCTCTCCGGCATCAGCTCTGACAATTACAAACCTAAGATGGGGACGAGAACAGGCAAGAGAGATCCGTGCAGTTTCCTTGCTCAAAAAAAAAAAAAAGAAATAAAAGAAAGAAGCTAAAAAGCTCCTTCTTCCAGGCTGGCTTTAGTGAAACTGGGAGAAGCTGCTGGCTCGAGCTGCACTGCAGGGGAAAAAAAAGAGCATTTGGAAAGGAGGCTGGCGGGAGGAGGGGCTCCCTGTCACACGCGAAATTTTACTCCGATTGCAAAAAAGAAGCCGCTGTTCTCATCCACCTCTGTAAATCGAGGTGAGCCCGGGTGTTTGGCAGAAAGCAGGTACAAAAGAAAGGAAAAAATAACCAGAGAGGGGACGATAGACGGCAGAGCTGCTGGCTTTACTACATTCCTGCAACGGGAGACCTTGCAAAACAGCCGGCGCTGCTACCGCAGCAGCCATTGATTTTTCAGAGGTCGATACTCCACTCCCACAGATCTACTCGGTAGGAGCTTTAATCACATCTACTGCTCCTACCCTGTGCCACCCCCTCCTTCTCTTCCCCCTCCAAATAAAATTAGAAAAAAAAATATATTAAAAAAAATTAAAAATGGGGGGGGAGGGGATAGCAAGGGGGTTTTGCTCCCCCTCCAAACACTAAATAAAATTCCTCTTCTGTCTCTGGAGAGGAGAGATTCAGAAGCTGTAGTTGCAGCACGAAGTAGAGATGGAGTAACATGATTCATTCACCCAACAAGATGTCGCCGAAGGGAAAACCCACCGCGCGCAAGGCCAACGTTCCCACTCGGGGAGCGCTGGGTGCTGAGCTCCTCCACAGAGCCCTGGGAAATGCAGCAGCAAAACTCTTCACTAGTTTCCATTTAACCCTTTGAAGGCTGCAGAGCTCCTCAGAAGTACTCCCAGGTTTATTTAAACGTTGAGACAAAGAAGCATCCCGAGCAGCGGGGCCGAACGCTCAACTTTTGCTCGACGGAGCATCATTTTGGCTAACGTAGACGCTGACCCAGTGCTGACCACGTGAAAGGATAAAACCTCCACCTTCAACAGCAACGCTGACCCTAAAACAAGTCACAGGACAGGAGGACAGAGGAACCCAGGCACAATAAGCCACAGCACCCAAGGATGCTCTCGGAGGGTGCTGGGGATGCAGGGGGGATCTACAAGTCGATCAGATCGATCAGAAGAGCTGAGCTGACATCAGGCCTTCGTGAGAAATGAGTGCAGGGCTCAGATGACAGACCACAACCCATTTATTTAAAGAGCTTTTGTTTTCCTTCCAGAGGTTTTTAAGTGTTCTACTTCAGTCTGAAGACAAGCCCCAGATCACATGAAAGGCTAAATCACGTAAGAGGCAGGAAGGACCCTCCTAGTGCCAGCATTAAGGATATTCCAGTTCCCCAGCAGTGCTTCTTCTGGAAGGAGCTTTCCAGTGTTTAATTTAGACCCCAAAGGTCATCTCGCAATGTGCTGGTGCCACCACGAATCAGGGTGGGCAAAGAAACATAGCAAAGTCGGAGATAATGCAATGGTAAATAAATAATAAGTAAAATAATAATTCAATAATAAATAATAATGGCCTGCTCGGGGCTGTACTTTGGGTTTTAAGCCAGTGCAGGTTTTAATATCGTTATCAGCCTCTTCGAAACAATTTAGAGTGTCAGAATCACAGAATGGTGGGGTTGGGAGGGAGCTCTGGAGATCATGGAGTCCAACCCCCCTGCCAGAGCAGGGTCACCCAGGGCAGCCCACACAGGAACAGAGCCAGGGGGGCTGGAAAGGCTCCAGAGAAGGAGACTCCACAGCCTCTCTGGGCAGCCTGGGCCAGGCTCTGGCACTGGAACAGGGAAGAAGTTCAGGTGGAACTTGCTGTGTTTCAGCTTGCAATTTCTAAAGCAGTGGCAGGAAGGACAATTTTAGGAGAGAATGAGGTTTAAGGTATTTAAGGTATCAGGTATTTGCAAGCCTGAAGAGCCTGGTGGTCCTCTCACCAAAGAAAGAGCTGAAAACTGCCAGCTCCTTCCCAAAGTCCATCATCCGCCTGAGGAGCCAGCAATGGAGTGAGGGGAAGGGCCATGGCCGAGCCCCTGGGCACCACCGGCATCTCCAGAGAAACCAGGCCCAGCCAGGAACCCCCCTGTGATACCTCTGATGGGGACGGGACCGAGAAACCAAAGGCAGAGTTGGAAAGATTCAAGGCCCTGGCTCAGAGCGGCCAGCAGGCACAGGAAGAGGCAACATAACCATGGAAACCTGGCCCAGGCCAGACGCTGACGTAGGCCTGGTGCTACCCGTGGGGTCAGGGTGACAGAACAGTCAATTCCTAGAGATGTCACTTCTTGTCATTTCAGGAAATTCAACCCTTTTTTCATTTTTTTTTTTCTAAATACAAGAAAGGTTTCTATTTTCCTGGCTAAGAGCTGACTGAAAATGATAACAAAACCCAACGACACAACTCCTCCAGCAACGAACGTGGACTTGTCTGGGATCCCGGCGTGACCCTTGCACCCAGGAAGGTGCGCGGCCGCTGCGGGAAGGGAGCCCAGCAGACAGAGCCCTGGGTCCCCACCACGCCCCACGTTTGAGCTCCACGTGGGAAGAGAGTTTTCTCCACGGCGTTTACGAGAGCGCACGTCTCCGAGGCGAGTCGAGCCAGCGTGCCAAGAGGACAACAACAGGAAAATGATTCCCGTAAACTGAAAGCTCAGGTGTGGCAGCGTTTAAAACGCGTGCAGCCCGAGTTAAATGGCTTCGTGTGCCCCTGCAACTGCTTCCACGTGGCTGATGAAGGACAAGGCAACAGGGACTCACCCTCCCCTGCACGCTGTGGCACCTCTGGCAGGGTTACACACGGATGGAAAGGGAAGAGGATGAGGCCAGTACGACCTACATCAACCTGACAAGAGGCTTCCACACATTTAAAGGGTCTCCGATGACACCGAGTCAGCAGCAAAAGGGAAGTGAAAATCTGCTTTCCCTGCCCTGCGACAAAGAGCTTCTCAAAAGCACGTTCAGAAGCAGAGGGTCACCTCCCAAGGAACGGCCCCGCACGTCAGGGCCGCGGCAGCGCAGGGGATGCGTGTGGCGGAGCACGGACTATTGTTCGGGATCCAAGACCAGAGCTGCTCATCCCACAGCAATTTCCTGCTTCACCACCGACCCGCCTCACCGCTCCATCCGAGCCTACAAGAACAAGAGCCCGTCCTCCGGCCGGCCCTGCCGCGCTCCCGGGTCACCATCGCCTCTTTCCGTTGGGTCCGTAACCAAAACTGCTGCTAAAGCAAGGCAGGGCTGGGGGTTAGGGGAATCTGTGCGAGGCGTGCAGGCAGGAAGCAGAGCTGAGCTGCTCTCGACCAGAATAGAAACAGGAAACGAGCTCGGCCTCGAGCACGGCGCAGGCTCCCGCCGAGCGGCATCGTCGGCCTCGTCTCAGAGGGACGAGCTTCTCGGAGCAGAAGGGCTCCAGGCAGCCCGGGCACTGCAGCCTGCGTGGGGAGGTTCCTCCCCAGCACTGGGTCGGATTAGCTCGGTCCAAACCCGGAGGAAAGGGTGGGAGGAGTGGAAATTGCCACATGGATAAATAGCTGAGCAACGCTGAGAAGGTCACAGGCGTGAGACATAGAATGGTTTGGGCTGGACGGGACCATGAAGATCAGCTAGATCCAAAGCCCTGCGTGGAACTGGAGTGGCTGGAAGATCAGGGGGGCTCTGCAAGCAGCGCTCCACGCTCTCCACTATTAGCAAACTAAAAAGAAATTATAATAAAACAAGGTACAGCCTTCTCAAGAAACCCCACAGAAATGACAGCCACAGTCACACACCAAGAAAAGCTAAAGCAGAGGAGCCTTAGTTAGGATAAGAAACGTTCCGAATCCCCGTAACTCGGGAGAGAAACACCACAGCTTGGGATAGAAACCTTCGTATCAGTGTAAATTGGAATGCACCAATCACTCTTTCAGGTATTGGGCTCCACGGGGAAGCCTCTGGGAGCTGGAGTGTTTATCTGCATATCGCCTGGGATGCCCAAGCACCACAGCATGAAACCACCCTGCTTTGAAATGCAGACAGCACTAATCCCTCTCTTAAGGCAAGCAATAAGACAAGCTCAAAAGGGCAAATACAAACCAAACAGAAGCAGGAAGTCCCATATGGAAAAAGGAAAAAAAAACCAAAATAGAAAAGCAAGCTTGAAGTGACCAGTGGATTCAATAGTAAAGGTTCTTTCCCCACCCCACCCCCCCTGCAAAATGATCAGTTTTAAGCTCGAAGAATTTTGAAGATGACATTTATTTCCTGGGTTGCACCTCCCTTCCCACCCATGGCAGCTCTGAGGCAGGGGTTTTTGCTGCATTTTAGCCTGTTGCATTGATTATTTCCAGGTCAGGGGACACAGCTGACAGAGCTCAACTTTATTCCACTTCAAGTCCCTACAGACTACAAGCTGCAGTGATCGCTTCCGAAGAACAGAAAATCCAAACGGTGTTTCTCTGACAACCTCCAGTGTCCAGATTTAGAAACTACTTAAGAAAGGAAGAGGTAATCAAAGAAAAAATACCCCCCAACCACCAGGGATGTTCACAGAAGGGTTCTTTCTGCACAAGCCTCCTTTTTCTCCCCTCCCTACAAAACCTCATTTTGGTAAATCCCGTTTGCTGGGATTTTGTCAGCAAAGACCCAAGACCAGAACACACGTTCAAAAGTTAAACACGGATGAGGAATTCCTCTCCAGTTGGTTATAATCCTTTCTGCCATTGACAAGACACTTTCAGATCTGAAGTCAGAGATGAACCAAAGCGAAACGCAGCCGAGTAAGCAAAACAGTTTTCTAACAACGCAAAATACTGAGATCAAAACGATTCCCACTTCACATCAAGATGAAAAGAAGTTGCCCAGAGCAGGGATGGGGTTTCTCCCTCAGGCTACGCAGCACACTGACCAAAACAAAGGACATTGTGGGGTGGGAATTCTGAAACTTCTGTCCAAGCTTCCCCAGTTGGCTTCATTATGTATTTGCTGCAACAAAAACTCAAACGCAACCTTGCAACTTCAGGACCTCCAAAGTCTCACCAGTGTTTGTCTGTCCTGCTTTGGCCAGAAGTCACATCCCACACAGAACCTTTCCATCAAAAGCATTGCTGGAAACAGTAACTCTCATGAAAGTTCGGGGTTCCATACACAGGAAAGCTTCACCGAAGAAATGCCAGGAGGTCCAGCAAAAAGCAAAGCCAGTACATACTGGTATCAAATCAGTTTTTCTTTATAAATGGCTTTTGGGGCCAACCTGGAAGTCCTAACGCCACAGATACCAACCTTGGTGGCTGGCAAGGCACAGGCAGCCTGGTGTGGCAACCACTGTCACGATGCTCGACTCCTCATCCGTCTCAAAGGCATCAGGAACTTGCACTCAACTCCTCCCAGGCAGCCCACAAGACAGAGACAGGGGCAAGGTAGCAATCCGCTGCGTGCTCCGTCGTGAGATGAAAACTTCCTCCCGACAAACAGAAAACTTGGAGAATGTGGCAGCAGAACTGACTTGCGATCCAAACCCGAACGGATTTCCCTCTCCTATCTGCTTTCCCTCTGCTTGCTACCAGCACCTTCCACCTCTAAGCAGAAGGTAATTAATAGCTGGAAATATCTGACTCCTACAGACTCAGAATTCAAGCCTCAAAAGGTAAAGACACCGAATAAACTGGATACAACTTGCCAGGAGGAATTCTTTGCTGAGGAAAAGAGACTAGGGAATCTCCTGGGAGAAAGAGGTTTATACTGAGGATTACCAGTCCTCACCACACAGACACAAAAGCCTGCACTTCTCCCCAACACACAACCAATCTAAGGCCAGTTTAGCTGCAATCCTGACAGAGATTCCCTGGGGAAGCAGGGAATTCTTCACCTAGCGTGCTCGGGGTGAGGTTATCAGCCAGGACATGCGGGTGGCTGTGTTCCTCTGCAAGAGGCATGGGTGCGTTCACGCCAGCAGCAGTGTTCTCCCCCAAAACACAGCAGGAGCAGCCTTCAGAAAGGGAACAGCAAACCAGGACATACTGCAGCTAGAACAGCCTCTGCCACCAGCAGAAATGGAAAGCCAGGCATTTTAATACTCAGAGCTGAGCAGACAAAGCGTTAGAGAGATCAGTAATTTGACTCTTCTGCTGTTAGAAAAAGTCTGAATATGGGAACTTAGGAGAAAGTTTAGTTAGTGACACTGAAGTCATTATCAGGAAGGTATCCTGAAGACCCCCACCCAGAACAATCGACGTGACATTTCTCAGGTAGATCCTAACAAGGGCACAGGAGCTGAACAACTTGACAACATCACCACCTAGGAGATCACCACCTCCTGAAACAAAACGCTGACAGGGTCAGCCCAAGGAACATCCCCCCTTTTCATTGTTTAGAATTCCAACATTAAAGCTGCTGTGCAGTATTCATGTGTGACAGGCACTGCGTACATACATTTAACACTTCCTAAGAACCGAAAAAGCAGCAACCTCCGTTTCCTGCTGGAGCTGCTGTCTGTTTAATTAAAGATGATGCATGGCACGGTTTGCCCCGATTCCAAGATACCCAGTGAGCTATTCCACACAGCCCACCGAGGCTTGGCACAGGGCTCAGAACTCCACAAACAAACAAATAAATAAATAAATAGAAGCCCACAAACTAACTATGCTGGTGTAAGTCATACATAATGGCAAAACAGGGATCGAGGAATCCTCCCGAGAAGGATAAAACTTTCTAAACCAGACAGACTGAGCAATATAAGGAAGATAAAAAGCAATCAATAGCACCCTTCCACGTAATTCTTTTGTTTCTAAGCATCCCCAGGCCAAACTTGGTGCAAGAGATTTATCACTGGAAGAAAGAGTTGGCTCCCACGCACCTCAGAGGTCCTCCCTTCCAACCATTCCAGAGCATCACTGCCTGATGCATTTCTCAGTTTACAGACAGGGGTGCTGGTTGTGTCCTGTAAGATCCTAACAAGGAATTATGAAACATGTACAAGAATAAGGGTGAGTTTCTGCAGGGAGTCGCCTTTTATTTTATTTTTTCCCTGATTTTTGCCTACCAGGGAAGAGAAGGCCCAAAAATACCCCAGAGCTGGGTAAGCTGAAGACAGACCGATTTCTTAAATGCCAATTATTTCATGCTAAAAATCAGGAAACAAGCTTGTTTAAAATAGAAATAGAAACGAGCTTTATAGTCAGCCCAATTCTAAACGCTGAACCTCTTTTTTGCACCCTGGATTTCTCTCCAGCAAGCCTCTGAAGTAGCAGAAATTGCTGAACGTTTGGAAGTTTTAAACTGAATGAAAATTCCCTGGTTTCTAGGTCCCTTCTCTCTTACAGCAGAGATGGGAGATCTTTTCTTGAACTGCCTGGGGAAAGGGAAAACTTGAAAGGGGCCAAATACATTTAACCACAAGGTATAAAACAAACTCTCACTTGGTGCTGAGAAGGAGCCACTTCTGCTAAGCAGAGCAACTAATTCCTATAATCTGAGTCAGAGGGCACTGATTGGAAGGATTCATGAAAGCTCTATCAACAATGCTACGGAACAGGACTTCCCACCGTTCCGAGCAAGAGCAATTTCTCCAATTACTTCAGTGGCTTCACTTTTCCTACATGCTTTGCCAGAAGATGGGTCACATGGAAGATCTTGTGGAGAGGCAGCGTGGAAAGAAACATGTTATTTAAAAGGATTTCCCCCCCCCCAGGCCTCAGAACAAATTAAATCATTGTAATCGGGGTCCAAAAGGGGAAAAAAAAAGAATTCACAAAGAAACAACCCACAAGTACTCCCATTAGGTGGTCAGAACTAGAACCACTTTGTATTTTGGGTGACAATCTGTACCTGCAATCCAAAGGAATTATTTCAAGGGGCCCACAACAATGCTGTTCTCATTGCTGAGAGCAAAAATAACTTTGCTACATACACAGCTCGCTCTCCTCTGACCAGTCCAACTGGAGCTTAGAAAACTCACTTAGCCAGTGGCCAAATGGAAAAATTAGAAGCTCACTCACTTCCTATTGGTTACAAGGAAAGTAACCAGCAAAATCAGAGCTCAGCAGCCCAAAACTTTTCCTCCCAAGTCAGACGTACCAGCCAACTTGTGCAAACTGATCTGAACTTTCAGCCCATCTCTGTTTTCTTGAGGAAGTTTTAACCCAAAGTTGAAGTATTCCAGTCCAAAAACTGCTGGAACTGATCTCATACCCAACCGTTCACTGTACGTACAGCAAGCAGATTTAGAATGCAAAGGAAAATATAATTCTCCATCTGTCAAGGAAGGAACTATCTGTGACTGATCTTCCTCACTCCAGGTACTAATAAACTTGTATTTTCACCAACTGTTCAGTCAGACTGGACCAAAGAAGCTTAAATCAGCAGTTTAAGGACCCAACGCCACAGAAAGGGAACTGTGATGCTGGTTTGCTAACCACCAGTACTACAGCGGGCCAAGGAACGAGCGAATACAATGAACACGAGATGCTTTCTCCTGCAGGTCAGGGTCTACTCTAGCAGCAGGCCAGAACTTCAGACACTGCAAATAGAAAGCTCAACAAGAAATTAATCTTTCAGCTAGAACACATGGACCAGAGCATTTAGGGTTAAAGTTTACTCTCAAATCCATTACTTTTGTAACTTACATTTAATCTCCAGTGGGAAGCCAGAAGCTAATGACTTAGTCAAAAGCACAGGCAGCCTCCATCATTCCCATTTCCATGTGGAATAGTACCAGTGCTAATTTATCCTGCTGTGCTTCTGATTGCCCTCGCCCCGTTCACTTCCAGAGCAGCTCACCACTCACCGGCAGGCTAGAAGGTCTGGACTGAAGATTCAAGTTCATCTCTTCTTGCCCTTTGCTGGAAGCCATTGAGGGAGCAGATGACGCCTGGGACCCAAACGAGTCTTGAGATAACTCCTGAAACATCAAGAAACACCAAAAAAAAACAAAAAACAAACAAAACAAATGGGAATAAAATAAAGACTCTGCTGGAATCACTCTGGTGTGTTCTCATATTGTGGAAGAATTATGTACTTTCAGTGACATTTGCCCAAAACAGGAAATAAGGCGGCAAAGCGCCGGGGCCAGCACACCCACTGCTCTGCGGGAGGACCGCGTGGGGAGAACTCGTCCCAAACGCGACAACAGAACAGTCACTCTCCCCCCTTCCTTTATTACTGATCCTGAGAATAAAGACAGTCTCGGGAGACTCCCTATTTCTTGATCTTCTAACATCTTACAAGCTCTAAGCGCTTCGTTACACAAACAAGGCAAGTCAATTGAAATCTTTCAACTTTTCCAGCGCTGCCTTCGACGCACTGCAAGGTTTGCTGCAAGGTCCCGGGCTTGCTTTTCATACAGCTGTTAAAATACTATTAAGCCTTGCTGAAAAATACTATTTCTGAAAATAATTCAATTAATAAATGCGATCCCTGATTTTTCACGATTTCATCTTCAATTCCATGCACTTGCTGCTTTCTTTCTCCACCCTAAAGCCATGTTTTACATTGAAGAGCAAACTCTTTTTGTCACCACCCATCGTGTCGCTCCGCAAAGCGCGTTCTGCTATTGTGCTGAACCAAGCAGCTCTGGAGGCCACCTGGAGAACTTCCGTGGGCCGCAGCGTGAAAACCATTCCATTAGGAAACCCTTTAGACTGGTAGTGCCAAGTCAGAGGCATGTACTCAACACTGGTCTTCAAAACTACAGTATTAATGCAGCTCAGACTGTTACCACCAAACATCTCTCTGAGGCACAAACCTGAGCACGACAGAGAAGGCAGCGAATCCATGACCGTAATCATTCCGGCTCGCTGACGTGTAGCTCAACCCAATTTAAGGCGCAAAGAAAATGATTTGCCTACAATTTCTTTTCCAAAAAAAAAATGACTTACGGATTGAAAGGAAGCAGGAGAGCAGCCTACCTGAGGAGGGGGGAAGCGTTGCTGGGAGTAGGCTGCCTGCTGCTGCTGCTGCGGCTGCGACTGAGGGTATGACGATGACTGCTGCGAAAGAGCCGAGGAAGCCGTCTGCTGGGTTTGCTGCTGCTGCTGGTAGGGTGACTGGGACTGCTGCTGGGAGTAGGGAGGCTGACTCTGTTGGTGCTGCTGGGCTGTGGACTGCTGCTGAGGGTACGGAGTTGGGGACTGCTGATGAGGCGGCTGGGACTGCTGCTGGGAATACGCGGGCTGCGATGTCTGAAGTTGGGGAGGTTGGGACTGAGGCTGTTGCTGCTGCTGATAAGAAGGCTGAGAGTGAGAGGCCTGGGATGGAGGCTGCTGAGAATATGGAGGCTGCTGCTGCTGGGGATGAGGGCTTTGCTGGTTGTAATATGGAGTCTGGCTTTGCTGCCCATATGCACTGGGGCCCTGCTGTCCATAAGGAGGAATCTACAGGAGAAGGAGGTAAGAGTTATACCAGTTAGGAAGGTATTTTACACACACACACACACACACACAAAGATTATGCCCAAGAAGAACAAATTCAGAGATCTGTACAGAGAAGTTAACTGGGAACATACTGGAAATGCCTCTCTGTAGGTACTTCCCAGACAACAGCCAAAGTCACTTGGAAATGACATTATTCTTGGCGGTAACAAAATGTTAACAGGAACAGTTGCTAAGTTTTTAGGCATCCCTATCTGGCCACCTTTCAATGACAGTAACACTGAAAGGAAAGACTGCTTGTTCAAAAAAAAATAAAACAAAAATAGAAAGCAGCCTTTTGAATCCTGCAAATGGTCCAGCAGGAGCTGCTTGGGTCATGCAAGGAGCCAAAACTGACCCGAAATCCTTTCTTCTGTACAAAACAACTGTGTCTTTAACAGAGCTCAGCGGAAGGAACACCTTACTCCTCTCGCTATTTATTTTATCCCTTGATTCACTGCTCTACCAGTGCCTCTCTTGGAAGCCAAGGATTCCCCAGGTCCTCACACCCCAATCACACCTGGATCCACACAGCCCTTTAGAAAAACCATTTAACCGAAGCAACCGATTCCAACCCGGCTGCCGGTGACCCCTCCAGAAGCCCCCATCCTTTGTAGCTCTTCTGCCTGGCCCCCGCCGCAAACAGACACTGGAGAAGGTTGGGTGCTCTACCTGCTGTGCATATGAGATGCCACCCATTGTACTCTGCGTCCTGCTTTGCATTCCCATGGGATATCTCTGGGGAGTCTGGGGCCCGTAGGGCTGCCCTGGGTAGCCGTGTCCTTGCTGCGGCCCGGCCTGAGGTCCCTGCTGTTGCGTGTACGGGTTGTTCCCTCCATACGGCTGCGGCCTCATCTTCCCCATCTGATCCATTGGGCTTGAAGGCTGCAAAGCAAGTTGTGACACACCATGTACATCGTCCAGCTACACACGGCAATGGTTCAGAGCTTCCCCCAAAACACCAGAGGAAAAACTTCCAATGGGTTGTTGCAGAGAAGCAGGAGCTCGTCTCTCTTGGCAGGTGCTAAAACCCACAGTTAGGTTCTGACTTCCAGCAGGATTCCTGCTGCCCTTTCAGACAGACGGATGTTTCACAAAGAACAAACCCAATGAGAAGTCAGTTTTATGTTGACGTTATCTTCCGTGGCCGGAGGACAGAAAAGAAGGGGGAAGAATCATCAAGAAAGATGAATTCTCAATCTAAGCAGCTTTCCCCCACAGTAGGTAGTAGTTTCAAGTCAAAACATTGCATAACAAGGTAAATTCAGGCTCAACATTTAAATATTCACGAGAAATGCTGCTTCTTTCCCATCTAACAAGGTCTCCCCAAACAGCACAGGCTGTTAATTTACACTTAACGCATTTCAATTAATCCATATTGATGCACTAATGCCGGGCAGCGCTACCAACGCTCACAGTTCAAGGCTGCAGTTTCATTTTTGCTTTTCCTTTTTTATTTTTTTAAAACATGTGCTTTGTGTCTGCTGCCTTTTGTAGAATAAAGGTTTCTAAATCCAATTTCTTTGGCAGCATGGAAAAAAACCCAAAACCAACCCAAACTGTCAGTCTTGAAAGTCAGGTCCCTGAGTTTTAGAGCAGACAGGACGAGACCAGCGAACAAACACAACTTTCCTAGGACTTCCTGATCTGTACTACCCCTGCCTGGAGCCAAGACATAAGAACAGTCAATCGAATTTCCTGAAAAAAAAAAAAAAACTATAAACCTCAAAACACAGTTTTTCTACCTCAGCAGTACAGTTTGCACAGGAAAGCAAGGACTGTTTTGGCTTCGTGACCTCTAAATGAATCCCAGGCCCAGTCTCTAACCTCCATAGCTGGGACTGAATAAGAATTGTTCACTGATCTCCTGATGACCTAACTAATACCAATTAGATGTTTTCCACCAGATCACCATGACAATGGACTCTATTACACCATTCCTTCCTGCAACTAGCCCTAGGCTGGTATTTGTACAGATCCACCCTCTCTTTGCTGAGATCAGGTGCTCGAGGAGTGGCACTCACAGGCCTGCACAAGCAAATATCACACAAAGGCAACTCTGGCTGGAAACCCAGAAGAATCCTGGAGCCCAGAACAGTATTTCAGTTATGTTTGCAGAATCCACCCTCTTAGGAAAAGACAAGGGGGGGGAAAAAAAAAAAAAAAAAAAAAAAAAAAGGAAAAGTTTGTGCAGTATGCTACACTTCAGAAAATCCTACCCCAACAGCCAGCACAGCTTGAAGTCCCAACACACAGACCCTGAAAGCATTTGTTTGACCAGCTGTCTGCTGCATCTCGCCTGCCAGGAGAGTCCCAAGCACCCAGCCCACGCCAAGCAGAGCCAGCAGGGCCTCGATGGGGAATTAATGGTGCTGCTGTGGGGCAGTGGGAGCCAGGCCGTGGGGGGAGTTTAATGGAGATACTGGGAAAAGCACCCGGTTTTGGTAAGGGGGGAAACCCACTCCACTGAGACTGGGTTCCCCTGTGCAAACTTCAGAGAATCCCAGCACGGTGAGGGTTGGCAGGGAGCTCTGGAGATGCCCTGGTGCCACCCCCCTGCTCCATCCAGCAGGGGCACCCAGAGCAGGGGCCCAGCAGCGCAGGGTCCAGCCGGGGTGGGAATCTCTCCAGAGAAGGAGACTCCACAGCCTCTCTGGGCAGCCTGGCACAGCCTCCCACACCCTCACACCAAACAAGTTTTTCCTTAACTTGCCACCAATATGGCACAAATCGACTAAAACCAGCCCAAAGTCTGGTCCACATCAGTTCAGCCCCAGACACCCCTGCCAACACCGTTCCTGCCATCCTACCAAAGTGTTTCACAACTGGCCACGTGCATGGCGCTGGGGTGATCTCCTCTGTCCAGGCAGATTTTAGCTGCCCTGCCGTGCTCAATCTTTCCATTTTCATCCATACTGACACTAAAATCATCGAGTTATGTTTCTAGTTCAAGTTATCACAGATGCTCCTGCTGAAGATTAACACGGACAGAGGCTGCAGGACCTCAGTGGAATAAGCTAAGGAAGCCCTAGATCCTGCACTCCTGAAAAGCTGTACCCCACAGAGCACACCAGGTTTTGTACCACGCTCTGAAAAGGAGCTTCCATTCAGGGGGTCACAAAACAAAAAAAACCCAAACCAAAAAAGAGGTCTTTGATGGCTGTAGCCCCAACCCTGAGAGCTACAGTGACTTACCTCCTGAATGGCAGCACCCATGTGGAGCTCTCCTACACCCTCACTGATGCAAATTGTGTTTACATCTTTCAAGCAATTGTCCCTAATGCTTCCTGAGTCTTGTCTTGTGGGTATCACCTTAGATTAGGGACATCTTCTCCCTCCCAACATTATCTTCTTTGGTATGTAAACACGGTGCCACCAGGAGCACTTCCCAGCCCCTGGCTTTTGACAAAGCAACCTCTCCTTCACTGCCACCCCCCCAAGCCCACACCTCCTCCCTTCTTCTACCTGATCAAGGGCAACTTTGGGGTTCCTGCCTAAACATTTCAGCATCTTTTCCATTTGTAACTCGCTTCCTCCTGGTTGTTACCTCACCCTAGCGAGGGCAGCTTCTCAACTGCATTCCTGTTCGAGGAGTTTTTTTAATAGGCTGGGGTTTTTTTATTACACACACGCCACATGCTGCCTCCTCTGCACCGATTTTCTTGTCTGTGGTCACCCGCAAATCTAACCCTATCTTCAGGAAGCACAGAAACAAGGTGCAGATCCACTTTTCCGTGACTCCTACAGGAAGCACGGACGACTGTTAAAAAAAAACTTCAAGAAACACTTGGAACTGTTTACACAGCCATTTAAAAAAAAAAAGAAAAAGGAAAAAAAGGAGGAGGAAAGAAAAAAGGGGAAAAAAAAAAAAAGAAAAGCAAGAAAAGCAAAAAACAAAGCCCAAAACTATTTGCAGGATGTCACCGAGTCATCACCTTGACTGCTCAGCGTAGGAGTACACGGGGTGCCTCCAACACTGCGCCGCTTGAACCGCCACTCTTCCGCCGGGCCCCAGCGCGCCCAGGATGCTAAAAAAAACCACCCAGAGCATCCCTCTAAATTACTGCCTTATAGATAAAAATTCTATAAACAGAAGAAACGTAAACGCCAATTAATCTCTAATGAAGGAACGATTTCGTACGCGCGCTCCTGGCTCGCTGCGAACCGACGGGCTAATTCCCACTCCCCGGGGCTGCCGCGCACATCTCCAACGCGGCCGCGCTTTGTTTCTCCCTTCCGAGTCTCCCATTAAAGACACGCAGCTCTTGCACCAACAGGGTTTCAAATGCTCTCGTCTTAGCGACGTGGCTCTGGTTTAAAGAGCCTGCCACCAGGAAGTCTACTTGAATCTGCTATCTCAATCCTTTTAGGTAATTTCGCTACACGTGCCTCAAGAAAAGAGCAGCCCGAGTCGAAAGGCGGCGAAGCGCGGATCGATCCGAGGGCTGGCACGAAGGCTTTGGGAGGGGGAGAGGAGATGCTGCACGAGATGGGGAAGCCAAGAGGAAGAGACGCCCATTCGCTTGCAAGAACACTGCAGGATAAATAAGGAAATACCAAACTCCGACTGCAAAAGGCTGGAGATTCTTCTCCGGACTGATACATGGGAAATCCTTTCAATAGGAAACCACAGGAGTAGATTACTGTGATTACACTTCAAAAGCAAAGGCCCTGCCACAGAGAGACATAATTGAGAGAGAGTGTTGCTCCTTGATGACTGAAGTCCAGACCCCCTGCTTACACCTCCTTGCATTCATAGAAATCTCTTCTATTCTCCCTTCAGCCGCAGCATCTGCTGGTTTAGAAGGCCAGTAAAATACCTAAACCTGGCAAAATGCAGTCCTGCCCCCCATTAAAACTTGCCAGAGCAAAACTGTTTGGTAGCGTGCGTGGAACGAAAGCGGCTCTGACAGTGCTCCAGAGAAACCCCCTGAGTTGCTGCCAGGTATTTCTAGACGAAGAGGTTGTCACGGCGCTTACATCGCCGAGTTCAAAAGCTCTCCAGATCAGCACACGGAGTGCGGAGGACGTCAGACCCCTAAAATGAAACTGCCCCGTGAAACCAGCTGCTCTTCAGAAACAATGCCAGAGTTTTCCTCGAGAAAAGAATTAAAAAGCTTCTAAGCAGACACAAGGTTTTCACATTTTGTCTGGGAGAAGAGAAATTCGGCCTCTCAAAAGAGCAGTTTGGTTAAATTGGAAGGGACTTAGTGGACCCAGCAGGAAAACGAGTAAAGGGAAGAGGGAAATCCCACTTTGGAAGAAAGAGCCAAACCCTCCGTAGCTGTACAGAAAAACCTAATTCTGACTTTCCCGATTCATTTACTACATCTTTGTGTTTTATTATGCCAAAGAAAGAGAAGGGAGGGCAGTCATTTACTCAACTCTACAGTCTCAAATCAGCGTCATTCAATTACTGGCAAACGTGGGTATTGGCTGCAACTGGATTCCTCAGCTGCTAAAAAAAATTAATAATAATAATAGAAAAAAACAAAACCCCACACACCAAAAAAAAAAAAAAACCAGACAGGCCAAAAAAAAAATATTAAAAAAAGCCCTAAGCTCTCACCTTAGATGTGAAATCTCTTCCTGACCAGATCTGTTGTCCATTTTTTGTGATAAAACATAATAAAAAGCATTACAGGCTGTTTAACCGAGAGAAGCCCTAATTGATTCCCACAGTAATTAACCTGCATTTTACCTCGGAGAGTGGTAGTTAAGGAAGTCGGCACTGCTATTTATAACTCATCTCAAATTGAGGGCAGACTGCCTAAAATCTAACACATCCCAGCTGTACTCCTGTTTGAACTGGGGCCAAGGGAATTTTTTAAAGCAATCTTGGCACTGAATGAATGACACCAACAGTACGAGCGCGCGTGCGGTTGTGTTGTGGTGACGTAGCGGTGGAGGTGGAAGGGGAAGGGGGGGACACACACAACCCGCCGTAATCCCTCTCCCAACCCTGCTCCTCGCGTAGATGCTCAACCCCGGCCGGTCCGACGCTCCGGAGCCGCCCACCGTGAACCAAAGACAGGAAACGTCTTTTCCTGTGGAACGCCTTGAAGTGAGAAAGCACATGGCTAATCTGCATAAAAGCAAAGCCACGCCGTTCCTGCCAGGAAGGTTAGTGCTCGTAATCTCTGGCCGCGGAGCTGGCTGCCTGCGAGGACTTGGACCCGCGCCTGATAACCCAGAAAGAGCCGAGAACAGATGGGCAAGGACCCCGGCAGAAACAGCCCCGCGCACGTGACTCGCCACATGGCCCCGCCGGCACCGACTATTGTTTGGCCGCCGAGCGCCGGTACAAAGCCGAGCCCGAGCGGCTGCTCCCCCGTCGCCATCGCCACGCGGGCCGGGGACCACGGGGAAGGGGGCGAGCGGAGGAGATGCTGCTCGAGGTTGACATCCCGGAACGAGCCGCTCACCGTCCCGAGGCCGCATCCGGATGGGATCTTACTGAAGCGAAGAAACTGGGTCTTGGTAGAGAGTGTGGTCTCTCCTCGTGGATCCAAGCCCTTGTTGCCCGAAGGCAAGGGCAAGTAGTGGCCGCAGCCAGGGAAGTTAGGAAGCAGGTTGCCACGTCGGCTATGGCTGGGCAACGCTGGGAAAGGGGAGTCATTTTCCCTAAGAATCAGTCAGCTGGGATCATGGTCGTGTTGGATTTAATCATTGAACCAGGCAAAAGAATAAAACCATCCATGTTCCCCCAACTTTGCTGTGCTGGTTCTGTCAAAATCAACAAACTATGAAGCAGAAAATCAACGACGACAGCATCAGCTTAACAGGCTGGTAACACCTACAGCAGCTCATGGAAAATACCTGGGTCCAAACCCAGCGTCTTTCCCTGCCCATTTTCCAGCCTGCTGAGAAGCACCAACCGTGCCCAGGCAGGGGAACCTCCACGCGAGAGCCTCAACAAATGGAGAATCACTCAGGGAAAATATTTAGGGTTGATTGCGAGGCTGCCGAGAGGCTCTACCCACGGAGCATTAACATTCCTAAGAGGCAACCCCAATAGAAGTGGAGAGGCTGCCCTGACCTTTGCCATTTCTAGGGTGTTCCGTATCCTCTGAAGCCACCAAGACCTCTGAGGCTGCTGAGAGACGTCAAGGCTGGGTCAAGTCTTGGGAGGTCCCAACACCCAACCCCACTAACACACTGCCTCCAGGGATGAGGGCTTTGACCTCCCACCTCCACGCCCTGCCCGCAGACTAAACCTCTGCCACGTTTTCAAGTTCTAAGGACGCTGTGAGAGTTACGCTGCCCACGGCATCAAGCCCCCAGTGCCCTGGTCAAGGCAAACCCCACTGTCCTCATACTCACCGGCACGAAGGCGTAATAGGGGTGATAGCACCTGCACACATGGCACAGGCACTTGTAAACAAACATGATGAAGCAGAGCTGGCACGAAGCCTCGCAGACCCACCAAAACCAGCCAGGCTGGGACGATTCACACCGACTGGAAGAGCGAGGCAAGCAGTGACTCCCCTGCAACGTCACCCAACCATGGCAACGCCATGATGTCACTGAGGCAACAGAACTAACGGGGAGGGGGCACCACAACAGCCAACAGAAGGTGCTTCAGCAAACCCTACTCTCGGCCCCGGGTCACTCCCGTGCCTCAAGCTGGCACTTTAGACACTTTGATGCCTGTCCACAGCTCCTGAAACTCCAAGCACAAGAGGCTCCAGTTCCTCCGTAACCAGTCGAGAGAGTTCAAACTGAGAAACGAGCACGAACTAGCAACCCTCCTCGCTCACAAGCAAACACGGTTCGTCCTCCAGCGAGGAACTCTTTCATCTGATCTATTTAAGGTGCAACTGGCTGTGCTAAGGTCAGTATCCCAGCCTGAACTCGCTGCCTTTTATAGCCTTCTGAAGGGCCAGCGCCCTGGGTCACACTCCATCGCCTCTCTTCCTCTGGTGGTCTGCTTTGAAAGAGAGACAGAAGAGGCTGAGGGGAAATTAAAGTGAAGATAAAAAGAAAGATCCTCCTCCGCAGTAGACAAAGGTGCCCCCAGAAGACAAAACACCTAGAAAACCCTGTGTAAACACCACGCTGATGCGTATCAAGCATCTTACCAGGACAGTTTCAACAACAAGCATCTTTTCCTGCGAACACAGCATCACAGAAATACGTGCTTCCCCCCCTTTTCCCCTCCCTTTTCTCAACTGAGAAAGCCACCAACTTCCGTCAGCAGAAGCAGGACAACAGGCCAAGCCCGCACCGGTACTGGGAGCAAACCAGCACTCCAGTAACAAGGCATACTGGGCTGTTGTGCCCATAAGCTTGGGGTACCAAAACCTGGCTTTTGGCCTGTCGTTCAGGATTAGTGTCAGGGTTACAAACACTCACCTTTCGGAAGCTTGCAGGATAAACCAATTTTTCCATAAACTACAGAAAAATAAACCACCCAGAAACGCTAGGATGTTGTATTCGAATACAGAGCTGAAAGGTGATTTATCATTATCATCTCGTTAGCAATGGCCAACGCAGATTAAATTCCTTGGTGCCAAAGCATTCCTGTAACTGACCTCTGCTCAATAGTTTCCGTTCTGCAACTAGAGGGAGCCTTTTTTTATATATTCCTTGACTTTTTCCAGTAGGTCAGAGCTTGACTGAAGAAACTTTCTATTCCTCTAATCCTCTGATAACACAGAGACCTCAGAATAAACCGACACTACGGACAGAAGGAAAACAGGACATTTCAGCATTACTTTGGTCACCTGCTTCTAGACAAGTTATGTGGAGCTCTTCTGCACTTCGAATGAGCCTAGTTAAACGTCGCTCCTTTCCTTGATTGTACAATTAGACCGGTTCCTTTGGGGAGATTTTCTGTAAATCCAGGATACTAAATGTTACTAGTGGAAAAAAGCCGAGGTGGTTTTCTCCTAGCAGCTGTACTGTGAACTCTCTCTCCCTGGCTCAACGCAACTCCGTAATTACCCTGTTAACATTTCTCAGCAAGAGGCCAGTCCGTGCATCTCGGAGGACTTTCCTAAGCACCACTCTTACTAATACTCTTCACATTGATTAAAAGTGACCAGAGTTTTTCTTACAGGATGGATCATAATGGAACGGTTTGGTCCTAGAAGAAGTCAGGCAGAAGAAGGTGATTTGGTGCAGAGATGAAGTGAGAGCCCCACCTCAAACCTGGAGTGGGAATAACCCACCAAGGTACGAGCGCTTGTGCCCGAGGACGAGCAGGGATCCGAGGGGTTTCTGTTGTTTTGGAAGGTGTCGAGCCCGCCTGTGTTCCAAACAAAGTGCATGTGTTGATCTCATCTTTCCTTCCCAGCCTGACTTTAAAACCTCCTTAACAAATGCAACAAATCCAGCTTATCAAGGCTTGGGATTACAGCCCCTTTCCTCAGACAGTTGTCTCTGACACGCGGCCACGCTGCTTATCACACCACATTATTTAGTATCTCTCGGGACCCTGGATGCACTATTTCAACCACCAGCCTATCTCAAGATGACACACAACTGGTTTTCTGCACTCTTCAATGGCAGATGCATGGTCAGGTTAACGGGATATTTTTCTGGGCTTGGGAAAAGCTGTGGTACAGAGAGGCCTGAGGAAGGTTTAGGTTTTAACTGAACACTGAGACGGGGCTAACCCGGCAGAGGGGGAAACCCTGCTCTGGTTTACCACCGAGTTAGCACCAGGCTGAACATCACCCACAGCACTCCCATCCTCTTCAGATGCACCAGCTACACGACAGCGGGTTCCTTGGGGACACTTCTCCTGTCCCCAAGCTGGGTGCATGTCCTTGTGGAAAGAGCACAAGGGAACCTCCACCACCTGAAAAGTAAAGAACACCCAGAGGCTTCGTTTCCCTTCTCTCCCTCCATCTGTCTTCTGCTAGCATGACACGGATGATGGGACTGAGCATCCACATTGTTCCAAAACAGCCTTTGCAGGGCTCTGAGCAGCAGGGAGGAGCCAAGCCCAAGCCTAGGCGTAGTCTGGCCATGGCACAGCCTGCTCTCAGGGACAGGCTGGATGCCACACGTTGTCCCTATCTGCCAACCCAGCCCAGCTCAAATGCCTGGGCTGGGCAAGCGGTTCCTTCTTTATCAGACACTGCTCTGGAAGCAGGAGCTGACAACTACCCCCATGGTTAAACTAACACAGCAGGAGCTTCTGAGAAACACTAGTTACTGAATTAAAATGAAGTCAAAATTAACAAAGGATTGTAATTTTTTGGGGTAATAGCTGAAGACTGGTGAAGTTTTCAGACATTTCACGGGGAGTCAGAGCCAGATTACACAGTCTGGGACTTAGACAGTGTGACCTCTAACACCTCCAATGATTTCAACTTGCACTCAAGGGTGAAAACAGAATTTCCTCCTATCCAAATAATGAGTAAACCAGCTATTCTCTCACTCTGAGACTTCCACTCACTGTTCAACTCGCCCCAACATTTCTTTCCCAAGTGCCACTGTAGGCTCCTCCCAAAAATCTAAGCAACACCAAGATGTAATGAAAACCGGGAGATGATCCCAAGGACCGTGTGACAGTTGTAATGAGGTGGCACTCCTTTTAAGATGGAAAGAAACTTCCTTCCTGAATATTAAACCAGGCTTTAAGTTTAGCCAACCTCCTACGTCTGCTCTAATGAACTGGAGGCAAGTCAACAACAAGACGGTGCCGTGTCCCGTTACAGCGTTTTCATTCCAGACCTGCTTGCACACTAGAAGGAGCAAGCAAGCAAGCTCATGTTGTACCACAGGAATGGGAGCGGGCCAAAAACAAGCCATTAAAAAAGAATAAAATAAAATAAAAGGCAGGAGGAAGGGCCAGGATGGGAGAGCAAAATTATACTAAGTGTCACCGCTATTTAAGCGATCTCATTTCAATCAGTAAGGGAGCAGCTGTTCCAGATCACTCGCAAGATGCAAAATCTTTGCAGTAAGCACACTGAAAACCTGCAAAGGCTCCAGAAGGCCCATAAATACACCGAGCCAACTGCAACCTGGGGCAGGCTCCAGCCACCCAGCTAATTCTCCCTAACCTCGCTTTCCTTTAACACGAGCTCTGCTGAGCTCACGGACAGATGTCTTTTGCCACGGAACGCGGTGGATGGTTTCCAACACTTGAAGCCTGAAGGAAGAACCACTGCAAGAGGTTCACCAGACTTGACTTTGCAGGCTGTAGCTGGTTTCATCAACTCATTAAAAGCCTTTTCCGCACAGAAACGCGATGGGTCCCGGTACACGCTCGAGAGTTGATAAAGCACCTCCAGCAGAGTCTTCCAGCTTTGTAGAAACAATTTCTCGCTAGCTCTTCATCCATAAAATGCAGCACTGCAGGTTTCTACCCACCTCTGTCTGTCTGAAAGCTCCAGCTGTATTTGAATATCTCATCACTTTGCAAATCCGTCTCGTTTTGCACCAGAATAAACAAACGATAGCTGAACAGACTCAACTGGACAGGCAAATTCCCATGACCTCTTACCACTCCAGGTTGGTGAGGACCCACCCCAGAGACATCTCCAGATCAGGTCAGGGCTTTCAAACACAACAGGTCTCCAGCGGTCCCAGCTCTCCCAACTGCACACACCACTTGAGATGGAGGAGGAGGAGGCCATGCTCACGGCCAAGAGCGAGGGGACAGCTGTCAGACGCTGCCTCAGCTCAGCGGGCAGAGCTCTGTCTTCTCCAGAGCAGCTGCTGGTTTTAATAAGAGCTGCGTGTCGGGGCCTGCAGCTTCTAGAAGCCACATTTCAGAATTGAGAGAAGCTTCTCCCTTGCTTCTGCAGAATAACCAAGTTGATTGAAAAGCATGTGGAAAAAAGCGAGACCAAAATCATCCAAGAAAAAGTGAGCTTTGGAATGAATGAGGAGATGGGCAACCTCTGGTTGACTCAGCACCGAACTCCGTGCTCCATCACCCTCGCATCCCAGATGCTGAATTCCAACTTGGAGGTCATCAGTGGACATCCCCTCTGCTTTGGGATGGGGTAACGCAGGTCAGACAGCTGCCACTGCCCAAAGACACCCCAAATTACCCCAGCCAGGAACCATCTGCTCATTACTTCAAGAGTATCTCAAACATCCCTTGGTTCCAGGGTAGCAGTGACCTCCACAGCACATTTTTGACTGCACCAGGCTGAGCCCGAGTGTCACCTCATTAGGAAGCAACTCTGCACACCCTAAACCCTGGTCCCTCCCTCCTGACCCGGTGTTTTCTAGGAGGGATCCGACACGACACGAGGTAACGAAGCTGTGATTTGCTAATAGGCAGAAGAAAAGTTATTTCCCTTCTCATTACAGCAGCTGACAAACTCAGATGCTATTTTTGTGGATTTTATTGAGCCTTCTCTTATTTTAGCCTTAAAAATTCAGCCTTCAAGACTCCACTTCAGTTCCACGGAACCAAAAATATGTGAAATTTCAGTAACGAGTCACCATCTGCATTCACCAGGGATGCGCTCGGTAACTCCGTAGCAAGCAACAACCAAGCTCCAGGATTTACACCCAAACCATCTATTTGCATCCCCAGAGCCGAGCTGCTGTCACGCCTGCCTCGGTAAGAGGAGAGGAGGTTGGGGGAGATCAGAAGCCTCTGTAGGCAAGAAACTTGGAGCTGCAGCCAAGCCAGCTCCCAGAGAGCAGAAGACAGGCAACTGGAGCCTTCATCAAGCCAACGCTGTTGCGATCCAGGTTCATGACACTTGGCAAGCCCGACAGGAATCCCAAACCCCACAGTGACCAAGGTCATTGTTATTTAATTCTGAAAAACTAAAGCCCACCAGCCCTTGACTGTAGTGATTTTTGAAGCCTGGGTCCACTGCACCAAGCTCGTTTCTGTCCTTGGGCTTTTATTTCATCTCCATCCAGGAAAACCCAGCTTTCTTTTAAAGCAAAATGCACAACGTGGGGAGTTGCTTAGCGAGTTAAAAGGACTGTGTGCTGGCAGCTGGTGAGAAGACAGAAAAAATCCCTAAGTGTGCCAATGCCATGGGGGGAGGAGGAACAGCCAACGCTGCAAAGCCTTCCCTGGTTTCAGGAACAGGTATAACGAGAAACTGTAAGACAACTCGTATGAGAAAAAGAAGATGAGACATGACTGTGCCTTGACAGCAGTGACAATTCTGAACGGTTTCTTGCCATTTCCAGGTTTAAAGCTCACCTCAGCACGTGCCCACCGTTTGTTCAGAGCTGCCTCGACACCGTGTGCTTTCAACGCACTCTGCGTGTACCACTAAAGCCAGGAAATCTACCCTCTGAAGCCTGGCAGCAAGTTACACCTGACACAATACACCCGAGCAGTTATTCTCCTGGACAACAGATCCAGGACCTTGCTCCAGAGGAGAAGGGAGGGGAGGGTTAAGGACCAAAACACGGCTGAACGCCGAGAAGCGCTCAATTACTCTGGGATATTTCAGAGAACACTAATCACTTCATCTGATTTTAATTCCTGACACCAAATCAGCACATAGCTTTTCAAAGGAAATCTTGTCCTAGATTGCGAGGTAATCAATCACAATTAACGTGGAAACAAGCTTTTGCAGCGCTGTCATGCCTTGGCAGCCAAGCAGGAAGGCCAGAGAAGGCACTTTCCAAGTATCTTTAAAGTACAAGCAGGGAGGATAATTTGGGGTAGGTCTGTTGGTCTCTTCTGCACATCCAGAGAGCAGATAACAGCTAAGCAGGCATTTTGCTTCTCCTCCAGAGCACGAGCATGGCTTTGTAAACTGTTCTATCACCAACTCTCACCTCGGATTAGAATGCTTGGCACCTGAGAGTCTCTTCCCCCCTGCCATGCCCTGTTCCAGTGGAGCCACGTTCTGCCCACAAACAGCCAGAAACAACATTTCTAGCCAGATGATTTTTTTTCTAAAACCAGAAAAAATGAAAGACTGTTCCTGGCACACCCCCACGTCCACGGAGAAAGTACAGACTAGTACAGCATCAGACTCGATTTTGAGAGAGGGGGCTCCAAAGCACCTACTCTGAAGGCTTCCTGTGCTCCCAGGCACGGGGTGTGGAGGCAAGGAAAGGCTTCTGCAGTGGGGGGGCTATCACAACGCTGTCCAAATTATCCACACACCACCTTAAACCAGTACATGTTCCCATCTATTCCATGCCTCGAGTCCTTTCCAGGAGATCCAAAGCGGCACAATTACCACAAGCCCTCCACGTCACACTAAGCAAATGAGTTTGGGTTTGGTTTTATTAGTTAAAGAAAGCAACCCCCTCACCAAGACAGCTACCCCAGCCCGGACTCCTCAGACCACCAGCGAAACACGTGCAGCCACAGCACAACCAAAAGGCAGTTTCTGGGGACACGTGATCACGCTGGGTAAACTGGCCTTGAATGGGAAGCCTTTCCCTTCGTTAGCCACGCCAGCTCCAAAGACAGAGAGATTTCATTTTTTTTGGGGGGGGGGGGGGGGGGGGGGGGGGGGAGTCAAGTTTTAACTAATTCCAGCACTTCCACCGTTTCAACCTGTCTTCTGCACAGAGGCAGAAACTTTTCTTCCAACTATTTCACAAGGAGAACGTCTGAGGGAAGACCACCTCTAGTCTGGCACCGGTTTAATTATTTACATACAGTTAATGAATACCAGATTCTCCTCCTAAGCTTGTACAGGGTGCATAGTCCTGCAGTCATTTGGACTTTAAATCCATCATCAGACTGTTACGAAGTACAAAATTCCAAACAAGGATCCTACACAGAGAAGCGAGCCCGGTCAGCTCCGGGGCCCTAGAAGTTCAGGTGGCAGAGCAGGGCAGTCCAATCTCTCCTCCAATGCAACCCCCAGTCATCTGGAAATAAAGGGAGATATTTTGCAGTTTAACTTCCAAGTTTATCTGGAGGAAATGGGGGACAGGCAGGAAGCCACACGTTTAAAAGCAGGTTACCAGGCACGGCAGCCTCTCTTCTCCATACCAAGAGAAACCAGGAGAACAAGAGAGGGTCAGTGAAGATGATCCAAGTTGTAACTGCTTGATGCCAAGGGTAGCAGAGCACTGCAACAGCCTGAGGCAGCTCCATCCCAGCCCTCACTGCCTGCCCTGTGCTCGGATGCTGCTCACCCCACCCTGAAGCAGGACAGCAGGCCAAGTGACCCTTCCAACTCTGCTCGACAACAAAAATACAGTCACCTGCAAAGACAAGGCAGGCAACGAGCCAACAGCGAGGTTCTGCAGGCACCACAGGCTACGCTGCACTCTCCCCTCACCAAAAAGAGCAAATGCAGTGCCACAAACTCAAACCAGAACAGGGCTTTTCAGAGCAGGTGCCCTCCTTCTGTGCCTCATGCTTCTCTGACTGTATTCACACCACTAAAACTATCACTCGGGACATTAATAGTGTTAAAAAAGTCCAAACCCTCTTGTCTACAGCTTGAGGTGGGCGTGTTGATGCACTGGTGTGAGCGTAGCCCAGAGCTCGGGGCGTCTGGAGGTGTAGCTGCAGCTGGGGCCTGAGCGCAGGATCTGAAACATTCCTGGTCGGTTATGCACAGGCAAGGTGCCAGAACGGTGCTGACATCAGAAGGGAAATGGTAATTTTCAGGGTTTCTCTTAGTCAAACCTGAATGAAATTTCACAAGTGAGTGGAGGGGAGGAGTGGGGGGGGAAAGTTCTTGTTTAACCGAGTAATTCTCCCCAGGGGGAAATTCCAGAGTCCTCCCAACTTCAAGAACTTCTCTTTGAGAAGAGTCACAGAATCTCTCAGGATGGAAAGGCACAGCCTGCCGTGGGTGACGGCCAGGACGCTCTCTCCTGCCAGCCACATCCAGGACATCACTGTCACATCCCACCAAAACCACCAACGTGTTCTTTGCTCTCCTTGGCCAAACGCACCCAGAAAACACGGGGGCTGCCTCACGCTGGCCACAGATGCTCTGAAAACTGCTCCCCATGTCTACCTCGCAGCTTCTTGGGATGGCTGAGGCAGAATATTCATTATCCAGGAGAACTAGGAAGTTACTCAAGTTTGAAAGAAAAAAAAAAGGGGGGGGGGGGAGTTCCTAGCAATTGAATCTGTCCTTGAAAGGGTTTCAATGGCTGTAGCTAACTGACGGAAATAACGCCGTGCTGGTTATCGCACGGAGCGCCAATAACTGTAATGAAGCAGCAGCTTTTCCAGAGTTATTTACACAAACTGATTTTGCACAGGAATTTCAGAGGAATTAGCACACGAACGCTCCGGCTCCACTCTCTCACCCTCCCATAAAGAAATGTCTTTATCGTATTTACAGAGCAAATTATTAGGTTGGTTTTTTTGCTTTATTTGCTCCTGACCACTTCTGTCCCTTCCCCCCCCATAAAGAACATGATTAGAGATCAGATTCTCAACAGTTACCATTTTACTCTGATAAAGCAAAAAAAAAACCCTATTTGCTGAGAAATTCCCAAGTAGCTTTTACCCAGTTTACCTATCATTATGTAGCATCCTTTACATTTCACTACAGAACACTCACGTTGTGCAAGTACTTACTGAGCTGTCACTTCAACTCAGAAATACTCCAGAAAGAAAACTGTGGCAGACCTGGAAATGCTCTTTTCGAGGTAGTCCAAAAAAAAAGACCACCCCCAAACCTCAAAAATGCTCAAGCTGCAGGACTGAACTGCTGAGTTATAACACCAGGAGTGCAGGTGCACAGAAGAAGGGGAAAAAAGAAAGTGAACCCCTCCCTCATCCATATGTTATTATATGTTAGCATCTGATTAAGACACTACAGGAACTGGTAAAGTATGTACATGAGCTCAGTCCTCAGAGAAGCAGCTCCTCCTGTTCCAGCCCCACTGCTCTTGTTCCATGAGCCTCCGAGGGCAGGCCTGGGTGCTCAGAACTCTACTGAAAGGGTCTTAATAATATATTTGGCTAAAACCATACACGAGGGAGGAAAGACGGTCTCACGGCACAGGATGAGGCTCAGAAGACCAGTATTCCACTCTCCACCCTGTCCCAGTGCCTCACCTTGGCAAGTTCCCACATGAGCATCTCAGCTGCTTCCGCTGCAAAACAGGCATTGTGAGAACGTCAGACCTCACGTTCCTCCTCTGCGTACCAGGGCGAAACGAGAGGCTGCCTGAAACTGAGCTACAGAATTTCAGGCTTAAAAATGAAAAGCATAAGCTCGAGACAGCAGAGATGATATTAAATTTACGATCGGAACGTTACTGCAATCGATTTATTAGCGCGGCGGGGGCTTCCCGAGCCCGCAGGAAGCACACGGGGTCTTTTCTTCAGGAGACCCAACTTCTCTGCTTTTCCAGTCGCTGAAACGAAGAACAAAAAGGCATCGACTCCTCCGGTGTCATCCAGGAACAGGCGGCCAGCGGGGCCTCAGACAGAGCGCGCGGCAGTTTTGGTCCGGCGTGCCAAAGAAAACGGCTTTTTTCCCCTCCAATCCCACCTGTCATTCACTTCCAGCTGGAGATTTACGGCTTTGGCTACCAGACATCCCGTATAGTTTTACCACTGCACACACAGAACCTCCAGATAAATTAAAGGCTGAGCTTCTTGACATCAGCACATGGACAGTAAAGAAAAAAAAAACACCCAAATCAAAACAAAAAAACCACACCAACTTTTGAACTTCTGCAGGACTACCCCTCAACAACCTTTTTTCCCCCCCAAGAAAAACACTTCATTTTTTCCACCAGAATGAAAGCGAAGATGTTATTCTGCTAATGGTTTAAGGACCCTTCCAGAAGAAAAAGCAACTAGCCACAACAGCAATGCCAAATACTGACAAGCTTATCTTTTCTTGTTCCCTCCCCCCCGCACAATTATCCTTGCTTGCCTCCAGTTTCTGCGTTGCTACTGCTGCTGCTTGAGAGTTTCCAACATTCTTGGCAGGAGCTGGGCAATGGCATGCCGATGAGCTTTTCCCCAGAGCAATCCATCACACAGGAGTTGCAATTCAAAAATAAAAAGGGGGGGGGGGGGGGGAGAAAGAAAAAAAAAGAAATCCGACTGACTTGACAAAGAATTTCAAATACACCGAGTAAAAACCAGAAACGGCATCTTTCTCTTCTCATATTTTAATTACCAAGATCACAGCTTCGAGATTCATAGGGTAAAAAACTGGATTTCCAAGTTGGTGGTGTTCTTTTGAAAGAAGGGTAGGAAGAAAAACGGTGGAGAAGCGGCATAAGAGATAAAACAAAGAGCTGCACTATTTAGCCTAACATTAGACACCAGTTTCTCTCTGAAGGAAAGCTGCTGGGTTTTTTAACATAGTCTTTATGTAAGACCCTTGATAGGGTCTCATCTAATAGCTCTGTAAGGTGCTGTGCATTGACTGGTGGTCTCAAGTAAGACTATGGGGAAAAAACCCAAAGTATTATGAACATAGGAAGCTTAGAAGAATAAGACACAGCTACAGGAGAGAGCATCTGATTCTCATGCTTCCCGCAACCCCAGTTTCTAGTAGTACTGAAGAAGAAGGAAGAGGTTCTGCCTGTTTGTTGAGCGGTCGCTTCAGGAAAACATAACTTGTATCAGGTTAAAGGAATTAAACCGGTCAGTTTTAGGAAACCAGTAAGTATTCCAGCCAAAAAAACCCGCCCCTTCCAAAAATCACATTTCTGTCTTGCAACCAACAACGCGATTACAAGAGACCTGAGATGTAGAAACCCTCCCCTAGCTCAGATAATAAATAAGAATAGACAGAGCATTTCATTTATACTTCATAAAAGGCAGGTCCGTGAGCTCTGCTAACCCCGTTTCACCGAGGGAAAAAATACCACAGAACAATCGTGTGGTTTGTCCCAGGTTTTCCCAGTAAATCAGTGGTGATAAGGGCAGGGGAACAAAAAAAGCCCCAGCCGAGTCAGCGTTGAGGTTTACTGTCCTGCATCCTACGTGTATCCTGCCCGGAAACATCGGTCGCCTCAAAACTGAGCATCAAGGAGATGGCATTTCAGAAAACAAGGAGATGGTATTTCAGCAAACAAGAGGTTTTAAGAGGATCTGGCAAGCCCTGCTCTACTTCAGACCAGCACAGGCTATTCAAAAAGCTAAGCGAGCAAAACCTCCAGTGCCCACACCAGAATTAGCTCCATCTCAGCAACAAAACTGAACCACCACAATTGTCCTACTTTTCTCTACATCGGACAAGGCCTAAGCTCGCTCAGCTGGCGGAGGCAAACCCTAGCGTGGAAAAAGATGGACCACTCTCTCTTTTTGCTGTAAAGACCCGGCACGTGCTACACCTCGCGAGAGCTCCTAACGTTACGGCGCGAGGCGAGGAAAAAACCCCACGACACAAGCCAACAGGAGCCAGGTCTCAGTTTCTGCTTCCAAGACAGGGCAGCTCACTGGCAGCACGGAGCCGTTCCGTGCCAATTTACTTTAAAAAAAAAAATAAAAGGCAAATAAAAAAAAGCCACCAACCTATTTCCAACAACCTTCTTCATGCCTCGCTTGCTGTTAAAAGTTGGGATCTAAGTCAACAGAGAAATAGCTGTTGTATGGCAATGGGCCCAAAAGCAGTTTTTTATTAATCTACCATTTTTCAGTTGCCTTCACTGAACTTGCAACCTAGAGGTGTCGGGGCACCTATGGGGAGGTTATCCAAGGTGTAAATGTTTAATGCGATCCAAAGACATCGTTTGGTGTACCACGAGAAGGGCCCATCTATGAAAGGGAGGGAAATCCTCTCTCTTCAGCAGTTTCCTTTACGTCCCAGGACGTGGGGAAAGCCAGCACGTTATTAACAACTGCTCCACACTCTGAGGGAAGGGGGGGGGTGGAAACAAACACATGGCACAGTTGGAAAAACTGAAAACTAAGATCCCTGGCCTGGTTTCTTCCAAGTCATTCCCACAGAAAAACCACAGATTTCTCATCCCACACGCTGTACAACAGCCACTCCGAGCTCCTACTCCACATTCCCCAGCTATAAAGGTCAATCAGAAAAAAAAAAAACCCCAAACCCTCAAGAGTTTGACACACACGGAGCATGTCTGTCTGCACGGGGGCTCAGCACCATGTCCTGGGCCTGGCCCGTGCTCCCCGAGGGCTACAGGCTGGGGTCCACCTCTGCACCAGTGACTGTACTCTCATTACAGAAAGTATTCCACCCAAACAACTTTCACGCCAGGAATTGGTTCGCTTTTCTCGATGAGCAACGTGACAGAACTCTCCTTGCGGCACCATTCATAAATCCTGGAAAGTGTCAAGGATTCAAGGTGCTTCCCTCCTGCACCATCCTGCCTCCCGTCCCCGAAACCTCAGCTTTGCTATCCCAAGGCTTCCCGAGTGGAGAAACCCCACATTCTTCCCCCATCACCTTCTCCAAGCCTGCACCAAGAGATGCTTCTCTTTTTAGTGTTTGCTCAGGTGAATTCTATTCTCCTCTTGCTCTGCCAGTTTTTCAGAAGTTAGTGGGCAAGTACCCGCTCTGTTGGGCGCTGCGTGAGACAAAGGAAAAACACAAAGCTTTAAATTCCCCTGATCTAGAGACTTGCACAGAATACACACCAAGCAGAGGCTGTCACTCAGGACTGGAATATTATTATTAACCAAGCCTTTCTTGTGGGCAGCACAGATGACATGTGGAAGCTTTTTTTTCATCATGCTAGGGTAAGTCTGTTCTCTTCTTTTTTCCAGCAAGAAAAAAAAAGAAGAGGTTAAAAAAAACCAAAAGGGAATTGTCAGTTTGAGCCTAATAATGCTGGGGCACCAAAAAAAACAATGCTGGCCACCTTTTCAGCACAGGGGGGGAGTTGTTGGTTTACTTCTTATATACGCTATTTGTACACCCTAAAGTTCAACTGATTCTCAGAACTATTCAGTCATAATTCCAGCTGACAGGACAAGTTACTCGGATATTATTAACACGCTATCAGCAGCTCGTGGAAATCAAGTTAAATTCATTTTCCAAGACAAAATAAGCTTCTTTTACAGATTCCTACCGGAAAGCACACTTTGGCTGAACACGCGCCGCGGGAAAACACCGGCTCGAGAAGTTCAACGCGGCACCGTATTTCAGCACGCCTTTCAGCTAAATTGAGACTTTATTTCTTTTTTTTTTTTTCCAGGCTCCAGAAAGAAGCCCCTTCAAGGAACTCCCCCCTTCTGCCCGTGACATCCGTGCGAATGCGGTGCAGGTACCCGCGAACACGTGCCCGCGGAGCTGAAATCCTCCCCGAGGATAATCGAACGCTCTCTCCCAGCTACCGCTGGACAGGCTGATGGACCACAGCAGAGATAAGATCCGCTCTCTTCCAGAGCACTATTTCAATCTGACAGCAAAGACAATGAAGTAATTCAAGCCGCTGAAGGAGCCGTTGCTTTCGGTAATCAAGGAACGAAAATTAAAGCCGTTTTCGGATCGACACAAGAGCAGCACTGAGCAAGAAGGGAAACTCTGGAGGCTGCACGTCACGCTACGCGGTATCAAATGTCTCCGACCCAGGGCCTGAAGTTAGAGCAAAGTACACAGAATGAAAAGGGAAGTCTGTCCGTCCGTCCCGCACAAGGCCTCACACGCTCGGGTCTCAACACAGGTAGCAACCTGACTCTAACCAGGGTTTCCAGGTATCAGACACCAGCCCCTCTTTTCCCTGCACCTAAAATGTCTGATGCGCGCGCTGTGTTTCTTTCTCCTCTGCACGTTTTCTGGCCGTCCACGTTCCAAGCAAACGGGTTAATTCCACACATACAACAAGAAATACAATCCTCGGGCTCCTTCTGCCTCCGTTCGCTGCTCCGTACGGCAAAGAGCGGTGATGCTGTCGAGCCCGACCGCAATCAGCACCTGTACGTCTCTACTGAGTCCCTTTATTTAGGAGAGGAAGGAGACGCATCGGTGCTTACTCTAAATAAGTCAAGAGGTGCCTTAAAACGTACAGCTAGAGACTCAGGCCTGGCCTATGTTAAAGCACTACCGAATATAAAGTGATAATTCACCATTTTCAGTGTTTTGGCCACAAGTTTGGGTTTGATTTTTTCGTTGTTTGGGTGATTTATTTTTTATTTTTTCCTTCTTAAGGCTGTAACGTACCCCAGAACCCCCCACATTCTCCATCCGATAAAGAATCCAAACAGCCCCAGCTTTGAAAAGGGCCAAGATTAGCCAGGAACAAACGCATCCTCAGATCCATCAAAGAAATCATTTATACCAAAGGCAAAGTCGCATAAACCAAAATAAACAGCAAGCCCATTGTGCAGAGCAGCCCTGCCACTGTTCCGACAACACAGACTCTATTCCAGGCTGCATAAAACATCACAAGCAAAATAAACCCAAGGTACAAACAAAATGCCATCGCCTCCTCTTTTGTCTCAGGCACAATGCAACAAGGGCAGGCTGTCTGGGGCTCTGCTCCCGCCGATGCCACCCAACCAACCGCCTCAAGGTCACGGCCGGTTCGGGCGAGGAAGGGGACGAAGAAGTAAAAAAAAAAGGCGAGCGAAGCGGCTGAAGCTGCCGTGGGTCCGGGGCTGGCAGCAAAGCCGAGTGTAAAAGTTTATGAGCTCATCAGGATTGTTGTACCATTACATCAGAGGCAATTATAAATGGCCAAGAGCAGGAGATGGGGAGCCAATCAGATCACAGATAGGATGTCAACCTAAGACCAACTGTCTCCTGGCTTTGACAGAAGGATTTTACCTCCATAATTCAAATCCCAAACCAAAGCGATCTGCACTCGCTGCTCCCATCGCCGAGCTGTTTACCAGCGCTCCCAGCCACAGGCCCCGGCCCACGGCCCCACCGCCCGCCCCACGGGGAAAATGGCCCCGAACGCCCCGGCCGAGCCGTGGCCACCCGGGCGGACCCCGCCGGTCCCCACCGAGGGGTGCGGACCCCCCCTGGGCGGGGGCGGCCGGACGGGGGGGAGGGAACCGGGCGGCGGGGCCCCGGACGGCGGCATCGCTGCCGGGGCCACGCGTTGGCCCGGGCGGGCCCGCCCGCAGCCCTGGCCCCCCACGCCCGGCCTCGCCGACCCCTCGCCGCCCTCCGCCGGGGGCGGCCGACCTTGCTCCCCCGCCGGAGCCCCCGGAACGGGCCCGGGCCGCGGGGAGGACGGCGGCCGCTCACCGGGAGCCTCGCACAAAGGCTGGGGAGGGAGGAAGGGAAGGCGGCGAGGCAGCCATTTTAGAGCGAGCGAGCAAGCACAGACAATGGCAGCTCCCCGGCAGCGCCGGCCCGGCGGGGGGAACCCGCGGGAGAGGCACCGTGTACCCGACCACCACCACCCCGGGCCACTCACCTCCCGCCGCCCCCGGCCGGTCCCGGTCCCGTCCCGGTCCGTTCCCGAACCCGTCCGTCCGTCCGCGTCCCGTCCGCCCACCACCCCCCCCCCCCACCCCAAGGCCCGGCCCGCCCGCCCCACGCGGCCCCGCCGTTACCTGCTGGCTCCTGCCGAGGGACTGTCCCGCTCCGGCGCCGCCGCTGCTCCCGGGGCTCATGGGCGCGTGGTGGCTCCTCGGCGGGGCCCCGCCGGACGCCGCGGCCCAGCCCTGGCTGTTGCCCCCGCCGTACTGCGAGACCATCTCCGCTGCGGCCGGGCCCTTGGCGGCGGCTCCCCCGTCCTGCGGCCCGCCGCTATAGTCGCCCCCGGGGTACCCCTGGTAGCCGCGGGCGGAGCTGGGGGAGGTGAGGAGCTGGTTGAGGGTGGGGGTGGCCGTGGGCTGCGGGGTGGCTCCCCCTCCTCCTGCACCGCCGGCGGCCGAGGGCCCCATGACCCCGAAGCGCTGCTGCTGGAAGGCGACGGCGGCGGGAGACTTGGCGCCGGCGGCCGCCGGAGCGGAGCTCTGCGCGCTGCCCCGGGGGGAGCTCAGGGCGTAGGCCTGGGGGGGAGGCGGGTAGGAACCGGCGCTGCGCCCGGCCCCGGCCGCATAGTAGGAGTTGTACTGGTGGTTGGGGAAGCCGTGCTCGGCGCCGCCGTGCGAGTTCTGGGGTGGGGGCGGCCCCGCGGGGGCTCCCGCCGGCCCCGGGTAGGACTGCTCCAGGCCCCCGCTCTGCAGCGCTGCCATGCCAGGGCTTTGTTGTCCGCCATGTTGGTGGAAGGCAGCGGCGGCGGCGGCCGCAGCGGCGGCGGCGGCAGCAGCCTGGGCGCCCCGGCCGTAGGGCTGCCCGAAGCCGTAGGCTGGCGGGGGCAAGGCGGCCGGGTGGGAAGGGGGAGGCTGCTGCGGCGGCTGCTGCTGCTGCGGCGCCCCCACCCCGTCGCTGCTGCCGCCGCCGCCACCGGGCGGCTCCGGGAGGTTATTGTTCAGGGTGGCGGCGGCAGCGGCGGGCCTGGGGCCCGGGTTCCCGTTCGAGCTCTTCAGGTCGGACTCGGCCCCTGCGCCCCCTCCGTTGCTCTCGGCCCCGTCCTGCAGCTCCTTCCCCGTGGGGCCCTCGCTCTCCGCCTGCTTCTCGCCGCCGCCGCCGCCGCGCTCCGCCGCCGCCTCACCCCCCGCCTCCTCCGGGGGACAATCCCGCTGCTGCGCCTCCGCTTTCTTCAGCTCGGATGGAGCCGGGGCGCCCAGGCTGCTGGCGGCGGCGGGGGCGACCTGAGCAGCCATGATCCCCCCCCTCCCCACCCAGCCACCCCCCCCCCCCC
>JANVCC010000120.1:3555774-3570370 GCA_025345505.1 Todiramphus chloris collaris | reverse complement strand
CCCCCCCCCCCCGAGCTGCTCCCTGCCTGGCCGGCCGGCGTGAGGCCTCGCTGCTCTGCTGCTCCCCGCTCAGGCGGCGGCGGGCTCTTCAGGGCAGCGGGGGCTCATTCCCCCCCGGCCTGGTTGGCGAGGCGGGGAGGGCTCCGCTGGGCTGGGCTTCCCGGGGCCTGGCCCCGCTGTACCTCCTCGGTTGCAGCCGGCGGAGAAAGGGGAGGAGGAGGGAGTGGGGGGAAGGAGGAGGAAGGGGGGGGGGGACGGGGGGGGACCCGGGACGGGGCTCCCGGTGCGGGAGAGGCGGGAGGGAGGGAGGGGGGACACGGCGGGCGGGCGGGCGCCGTCCCCGGAGCCGGGCCGAGCGGCGGCGGGGCCGGGCTGGGCGAGCCGCGCGGCAGCTCCCGACTCTGGTCCGCCGAGTGGGGCTCACTCCGACACGAGGCTCAGCACTGCCATTTTACCCAGCGCCGCGGCCGCCTGCCAAACCCGGAGCGGAGCGGAGCGCGGCCCGGACGGGAGCCTCCCCCCCAGTCACAAAGGAGGAGCGGGGCCGGCCCCGGCCGCTGGCGGCTCGGCGCGGCGGAGGCTGCCGCACGCAAAACCCGCAGCGGATCCGCGGAGCCGAGCCCCGCACCCGGGTCGGGCCGGGCAGGGGGAGCAGCGAGGTGGTTGGAAAGCGGGGGGGGGGGGGGGGCGGTTGGTGCTGGGAGCCCGAGTGAACGGCGGGGGAACTGGCGGCGCTGAGCGGTTGCGACCCGGCCTCACTCACCTCTCCCGGGCTCTTCCCGGGACAGCCAGGCGACGTCCTCCGGCCGGAGTCCTCCAGGAGAGCGGCGAGGGCACGGGGCAGTGGTGGCGGCGGTCGGCGGTGGGGTTTGGTGTTGGAGCCGGCCCGTGGGTTAGCTAAGCGCCTCTTCTTTGTCCCTAGAAATTCCATTTAGAATTAGGCTTTGCAAACTCTTAGCGGTTGTCATTTCCTCTCCGCTGGTCGAGTCCCTCTGGAAGAGGCGTTGGCCGCACGCCAGAAATGGAGCTGCACACACGGACGGCCAAGAAAGTCCGGTTCCCGCTCCTGCCAAAGCCAGGGCAGTGGGCACCGACCCAGGAACTCCCTCAGGGCGGCTGGATGGGGAGAACCAAAACCACCTGAACGTGTCTAGACACAACACATTGAGCAACGGGACAGGATGCTCCGGCAATCGCAACGGGTAACGCGGTGCTGAAGCTCCCCGGCTGCCAAGAGGTGAACTCAAGAGTTAGGCCATGCTCTTCTGCAACCTTCCTTCGGGTTATATCAGAGCCAGGCTCCCACCTCCCTTCTTCCCAGACCAGGAAGAGGGAGGTGAGAAATGTACCTGGAACTCCATCCCGGACGCGGCCTGTCCTGTGCCAGTGGGGTCTGTAGCTGTGTGTTTCACTTCAGGTGGTTTGGGTCTGCAGCTGAGAATGGAAGATACAAAAAGATGAGGGTTTTGGATTATAAAAAAACCAAGCTGTCAGAAATTAGGACACAGTTACCTGATAAAAGTGGTGGCCACAGTACGGTTTACATCTGGGTCCCATATACTGGATCCAGACAGGTGTCTCCTTGGGAATATGCAAATATTTGGAAAAGTGAAGTTTAAGTAAATACAACATTAAGGAGACAGAAAATACCAGAAAACAAGGGGCGGAGAGTCAAAAGATGCTCCCGAGGCTGCCATTTTAGAACATGGCCTCAAAACAAAAAACGGGGCAGAAATAACCCCAACTACCAGCTGTACAAAAAAAAAAGCACAGGGCTTGGCCTGAGCCTAATGATCCATTGGACACGCCACAAGAAACCCCGTTTTAACAACACCGGTGACACTGGGGAAAGTTGAGTCTGGAGCAGTGTGTGCCAAAGGGCCAAACATGGCCAGCGCTCTGTTCCTGGTGTGGAGGAATGGGAGATTTTGGTGTTTACTGCCATCAACTCAACCCTCACACTCATTAAACTCCTAATAGAAAATATTTGTCATGTAGAATGCAGGTGGTGGAACAAAGGGGTTTATTCCAGAGCTGGGGATTGGGAGGGGAGATGGGACAGGTCAATAAAGAGACAAATTTTAGGAGTATTCTAGGGTGAAAAACTGCCAAACAAAGACAGCTTTGCAGGTTTACGGTCTGTATGGCCTGTGCAACGTGGAGCAGGTTCCATCTCGCCACGTTGGCTGGTCGGTCTTTCTCCACAGCCGTAAATAAACTACTAGAAAGAAAAGGATGATAAATGATGGCACTGGTGTGGTGACAATACTCAAAGGTTGGGAGTCCCAGCACGGTGCTAGAATCTCACACGGGAGGCCCTGTGGCTTTACTGGTATCTGTCAGCAAAACCAGCCAGACCGTCTTCTTCAGAAGAGTTCGAAAGCTGCGGAACACGCTAGAGCAAAAATCTGATCTACGTGCCCCCTTCAGAGAGCTTCTGTTCTTTGATCAGACCCTGGGTTCTAGAAAGACAAGCAGAGGGAGAAACCTCAATGCATCAGGCCAGACCCTCACAAGTGAGGCCCAGTGGCCTTAACGTCCCTGGTGGGCTACAGTTCACCACAGCACCAAAATACTCTTCTTCAGATGTTTTGCTTATGATAAACTTAAAAAAAAACCAAAAACACCCCAAACTGGAGATAATTCTGCCATTTAAGCCCAGAACCATCTCGAGCAACCATCTCCCCAACTCCAAAGCCACTGGAAAGCTCCAGGAAGCGAAGCCCTGCCATCTAACCGGGCACCCCCCCAAATGTAACGGCTACACTTCAGGAGCTTTGGTTGGAGCTCAGGTGCATCCAGATAAAGCCCCCGTGCTTGCGACCTCTCGACACGTGTCAGTCTTTTGGGACCTTCTTCAGAGAGCACCATGGCAGACTACGATGGTGCTGCACGGAGCAGACCGGATTCCCCGGCCGCCCACACAATAAGGAGACACTCACTTCACCAAATGTTTGTGAAAGCTGAAGCAGATTTTGGAACATGCCTCGTCGAGGAGGCCCTGGCGCTTCACTGAATACTAAGGCATTCGATTAAATTCCAACTATGGGCTTTGGGAAGCAGATGACAGTTCGGTTCTTAACACCATTTCCACCTAATAGCTGTAAATCCTCCCGCCGGTCACGTCAGCCCGTGTGGTAACCGCCGCCTTCCAGCTCCGCAGAACCGGACGAGACTTTTCACTGCGACGCGTCGACGCTCTTCCCTCAGCCAGCGCGATCCCTGCTAAGCCGCAGGCAGCAGCCCTCTCCTCCCCAGCTCCCGAAGTGCTGAGCACGCTTTTCCTCCTCGGCAGGCTCAGCCCCTGCCTGCTCAGATAGGCTGGGGAACCAGCTCCGAGCTCCCACATGGCTCTGCAGGCCACCGCCACTGGGCTGGCTCCTCCGGAGTGGAAGTCTCCTTCATGAAGGTGGCCATGCCATTTAACCCAACACTAAGGCAGTTTAGGAAACCTGGTCTAGATTAGAGTACTAGAAACAGGAGTAGAGTCTTTCCCCCCCCCCTCAAAAAAGAAAAAAAACCCAAACGCTCTGCTAACTGTGTGATGGCAAATATGGACTGAATCGTTGACATGGAAACCGGACTACAGGCAGCCGCGCTCCCTCACGCTCACACACACACAAGTTATCATTATCCCCAGGCTCTCCACTCGCTACAAACGTGGACTGGATTATTGCTTCGGGAATCAGGCAGAGTTTCTCTAATAAAGTATTAACCGGCACAACTAAGCCGGAACGGCACGAGCCGAGAGGCGATTGATGTAGTTGGGAGAAGGAGGATGCTCTTCCATTTTACCGAGCGGCACAGCGTGCTGAGATACGCAGACTGGACCCGAGAACAAGAGACCCGTCTATTATAATTCACGGAGCGCGCCGCAAAACCCGGGATGGAGTAAGGAAAGGTTGTCTGCTGCACCTCGGCTTATCTGAGAGGAGTTTTGCTACAGAACATCACATTTCCTGTAAATACAACGATGTTTGCCCGGCCCCTGCCTTGCAGTGTTTTAGCTGCTGTCGTATGTAGGTTAAGCGCTCTCCTTGCAGCTTCATAACCGCCAAAATTCATTTTATTTGAACTACTCGTTCGCTGCGAGCGGCGAACGTGCTGGGCATTGTGCAAGACAAAGCTTGTTTATCCTCTTTAAAAACATAAAATAAAATACATGAAATAACGTCAAGATATTGTATAAGCTCCCTGACAATGGCACAGGGGCAGGGAGAGGGCTCGGAGCTGCAAGGGGAGTTCAGCGGAAGGGAACTCGGTCCATTCGCTGACCGCAGTCGAAGGCAGCCGGGGATTGTCAGCGGAATTTTGCTGCTCCCCACCGAAGGTTCCGCAGGGAAGGGCCCGAGCCCCTGCCCGGCTCCAGCCTCCTGTTAACATTTGACAGGGAGCTGCGAAACTTTGGATGCGCGTTAGGAGAGGAAAAGGGGAGCCGGCCTGACTCACGGAAATACATTATCTTAGCAGCTCTCGCTGGGAGGAGGAAAAAGCGAAGCGGAGTTTGAGGAGAGGAAGGGACGCGGAGCGCAGCGCAGCCCCCGCGCATCCTGCGCGTCCCTCGCGGGGTGGGGGAAAGGCAGCGGGGCTGGGGGCTCGGAAGTTCGCTGCCCCATGGTCCCCTCTTGTCCCCTCTCCATCTCCCACCCGAGCCAGCCCCGGAGTGGAGCAGGAGCAAGTTTGGGGGCGGATGGGTGTGGATTTCGGGGCAGCGCTCAGTGGAAATAAGGCTGGAGCTGGAATAGTTAGGAAATAATTGAATAATTCCAGGAAAAACAGGACCGGTGTTTGGAAAGGGGACGAATCGCAAGCATAAAGTGCAGGGGAAGCAAAAACGGCGTTTATTTCCTACACACCGGGCTCCCCAACCGCCCTCAGACAGCAGCTCTGGTGCTGAGCGCTCGGAGAAGGAAGAGTAAATCTACTTAAAAAAAAAAAAGGGGGAGAGAAAAAAAAAAAAAAAAAAAAAGAGAAGAAAAAAAAGAACCAAAACGCGGAGCGGAGTTCGTAAAAACCCCTGCACTGGATCAGGAGCCAACCGCCTGATCTCCAGAATGCCAGCAGCTTTGGGACCCGTCGGGTGGGCTGGCAGAGCAAGCGCGGTACCCTGCGAACCCCGCTCGGAAGAGTTAAAACAACAACTAGGGGGAAAAAAAAAAAAGGGGGAAAAAAAAAAAAAAAAGAGGGAAAAAAAGGCTTTTAAGGCTGCGAAAAGAGAAAGCCCCTCAATGCTGGGCCTGGGTTTTCCCACTGAAGCTGAACTATTCTTCTGTTTCAAGTACTCGGGAAGGGTGCAGGGAGGGGAAAGCAGCAGCGGGTTCGCTTGGGAAGAGAAAACCCGGCTCCTAGGGGCTGTCCCTCCGCGCTTCCCCCACCCTCGCTGCTCTTTTCAGCGGAGTGGAGCAAAAAAAATTAAAAAAAAAAAGGGGGGAAAAAAAAAAGTAAAACCTGAAACTCTGCCCTCCTAAAGTGTATTTTTAGAGAAGTTTGAGTTCAGGCGTCACGACTAGGGCGGAGGGGAGGGGGGGTTGCTGCGAGAGAGGCAGGCGCTGAGAAAAGAAGGGGTTTTTTTCAGTTTTTTTTCGTCGAGCTCTCGCACTGCCATTTTCCCGAGGCAGGGAGGGAGGCAGAGCGGAGCAGAGCAGGAGCAGAGCAGGAGCAGAGCGACAGACAGACAGACAGCGCTTTGCAAGGAAGTTTCTCGCGGCAACTGCGGGCTGGATCTGGAACGGAGCCTTTTGTTCCGGGCAAGTTCAGCAGGAGAGAGAGAGTTGGGAGCCTGCTGAAGAGAGGAGAAAATAAAATTAAAACCAAAACAAACCAAAAAAAAAAAAAAAAAAAAAAAAAAAAAAAAAAAAAAAAAAAAAAAAGAAAAAGCCAAAGCAGAGAAATAAAATGGAGGGGAGCAGGAAGAGAGGAGAGGAACTGCAGGAGCAGCGAGCTCTGCAGCACGGCCTTGCTTTAGAAAGTTGGTGTGGTAGCCTCGGGCAGAAATCCCTTGGTAGGAGCATGGGAATGAGCGAGAGACCCAAGGACAAGCGGTGCTGTGCAGGAAGTGGAATTTTCCAAGGGGTTTACATCCTTCGGTGCTCTCGCTTTTTTCTTTTTTTTTTTTTTTCTGGCCAAGATTTTTATCTGCTGGCTCGATGAAGGCTGCCTCCTAGAGACGGCGGAGGAAAGGCCTTGGAGATGAGGGCTGTGTAAAGGAAATAATTAAAGGCGGGGACGCCTTCCAGTAGAAATTGCAGCGAGCTCTGAGGACCAGGTGGGACTCTGGGTACTCCCGGCTCCTCTCCCGTTCCCCTTCTCCCCAGGGAGTGGTGAAACACCACGTTACAACTGGCATCTCTGAACGGGGGGGAAAATCGCCTGAAAAAAGGCTCCCCCAACTAAAAATAAGACCCCCCCCCAATTAATAAAAGCCCTACGATTGAAAAAAGAAAGCTCCCTGACTCAATAAAAGCCCCTCCAAGTAAAAAAGAAAGCCCCTCCCAACTCAATACAAGCCCATCCAACTAAAAAACAAAGCCCCCAAACTCACTAAGTCCCTTCAGTGACAAGAAAACCCCCCAACTCAATAAAAGCCCCTTTAACTAAAAAAGAACCCCCCCACTCAATAAAAGCCCCTTTAACTAAAAAAGAGAGCCCCCAACTCAATAAAAGGCCCTTTAACTACAAAAGAACCCCCCAACTCAATAAAAGCCCCTCTAACTAAAAAAGAACCCCCCAACTCAATAAAAGCCCCTCTAACTAAAAATGAGAGCCCCCCAACTCAATAAAAGCCCCTCTAACTAAAAACAGAGACCCACACAACTCAATAAAAGGCCCTCTAACTAAAAAATAAAGCCCCCCAATTCTATAAAGGCCACTCTAACTAAAAAAGAAAGCCCCCAACTCAATAAAAGCCCCTCTAACTAAAAGAACCCCCCCAACTCAATAAAAGGCCCTCTAACTAAAAAAGAAAGCCCCCCAACTCTATAAAGGCCCCTCTAACAAAAAAATAAAGCCCCCACAAATAAAAGTAAGCCCCTCCCTAGATTTGCTGCCCATACACATACCCAACACATCCCATATTCACATAAACAATTGTGTAGGTGCACGCTGCCAATTCTTCCCTCCAGAACCACCCCTGCTCTTCGCCTCTGTCCAGACCCAGAATGCCCAACGCTATAAACGGGTCTGAATTAACCCTCAAATCGCTGACAAACATCGATCACCTAAAGCAATCACCCCACGGAAGGAGGAGCCGGACTTTAATCCCCTCATTATTTGTTATTTGTGGATTGGAAAAGCAAGAGCCAGCTGCTGGCGAGAGCGAGCTTTCCAGCCCAGTTTGGGGTTTTACTGCGGTGTTCCCGAAAATATCACTCGATTAAAAATGGGAATGACCTGCTGGGTTCTGAGCAGAGGCCGGGAGAAGCAGTTGGCGCTGGACAGGGCAGTGGCTGGGTGGCTAGGACAGCAGCTCAGCCTGGCACCACTTGGGGAATCCGAGTTGGGGATTTAAACGCACTCTTCCACTCGGGCCGGGAGGGACTGAGAGCCTAAGTAGGGGGGAAATAATAATAAATTAAATACAATTTAAAAAAAAAAAAAAATAGCACCACCTTTTAATGCTGCTCAGAAGCGACCTCTGCGGCTGCTCGGGAAGTTGAGCAGCCCTGAGCTGGGAGCACTGGGCAGAGGCAGCACCGCCGGCTCCGGGGTCGGGAAAATCAAACGGGGGAAAAAATAATGATAATAATGGCAAGGGGGGGGACACGGACCCCGACCAGCGAAGCGCAATTGGCTGCCAGGCGCTACCCTGCTCTGGGTAATGAGCAGTCCCACCCCAGCCATCGGAACTGGCTCTGGAGCGGCTCTTTCAACGTGCGGCTGAACACAAAGCTGCTCCGCGGGGTGCGCAATTACCGCGGCTGTGCGCGGTCCCCAGGTGCCGGGGACATCCAACGCCACGTTTCCAAAGGCTTCAGCCATGCTCGGCTCTCCCCAAATCACAGGAGGAGCCCCCGGGAAGTGGCTCCCGGCCCGGCCCCGGGTGCCAGCCCGGCGGTACCGGGCTCCACTGCCCTGGTGGGCGGCCCGGGGTCGGGTCAGGGGCGGTGGAAGAGGGGAGGCAGCATCAGCCGTGTCCCCACCGCTCCATCTTCGTGACTTTCTTCTGGAGTGTTTGAATAAAATCTCCTCCTCATCGGGGACCTCTGAAAGGCCTGTAAAAGTTTAATGGGCAAATGTCAGAAGACATCACGCAGGAATCTCAGTTTGTCATGGTTTTTTTTTTTTTATGGTAATGTTAACTTTTACGTATTTGTGAGTAATTAACAGTGAAAGAAGATTTCAAGACGACCTCCAGTTTCCTTTCTGTCCTTTCCTCAAATGGTGCAAAGCCAGTTTACCCCTGACACAACACCCGCCAGGACAGAGGTGAGGTGAAAAGTGCAAGCACGAGTTTACCCACAGAAGCAGGGAAGCATATTAAACCCTACCTGTTAATCAACACGGCCATGAAAAGAAATATCATAAAAAGAAATACATATTTTTCCTATGGTTATTTTTGGTTCTTCCCCCCCCCCCCCCCCCAACTTTGTTTCACTAAAGCAGGGAAACGTACACAGAAACCTTGCCTGCAGTAGATGGCTTTTTTTTTTTTTTAAACGGAGCCCAGATGCTGGTCAGGATTAAGGTTACACCAAACACATTCTACATTGCCATTTTCCAAACAGAATGAAGCAGATGGAAAAGCTGGAAGAGGATAAAGCAGGAACGGAGCACGGCTGCAAACTGTAAACCCTGCGCTGCCGCTGTAGAGGAGCGAGCCTGGGTGCCAGGAAAGGCAGAGAGAAACCAGGAGCATCAGCTGCCTATCGCCTTCCTCGCTGTTAAAAGAAGTAATTTTTTTAATTAAACTGCTGTCAGGATTTGTGCTTTAAACCTTACATTTAAAATGGGGGGGGGGGGAGCCCATTCAGCTGTGAGCGCTTCAGTGTAGGGTCCTTAGGGCTGCTGGAAGATGCAAAAGCTACTGGCCTGGGGCCATCGGGGTACTTCAGTATATGTGTAATTTTAAACATCAGCAGCCCCGGTGATTTTAAGCATATACTCCCTTAAAGTTAACCATGGACTCAGCACTTTGCAGGATCCGCCCAGAACACTCACACCAGCAGCTCCTAGCTCAAGAAAATGAGTATCTGTACCTCGGAGAAAACAAAGAAAATCGTCTTTTGGAACAGGCTACAGAGTTTTGTGAGGGGATTTCTAACAGACACCACTTCATCAGTACTGGGAATCAAATCTCTGAAAATAAAATCTCTGATCCAATGGAAATAAAATCTCTGATCCAATGGAAGTAAAATCTCTGATCAGCTGAAATAAAATCTCTGATCAAACGGAAATAAAATCTCTGATCAAAGGGAAATAAAATTTCCCAGGGTAGTTCACTGTATCCACACTGCTTTGTAAAATACCACTGTTGGGCAAATCCAGCCTAGTAGTTGAGGTGAAATTCTATGATAGCCGAGTTTTCGTCACTCGTGACTCAGTTGTACGACGTGCGTTGAAAATCTCCTGCCAAAACTGATTTTAAGAGGTTTTGTTGATATCATATAGGCACACGCACAAGACAGCAAGAACACACCGACTATTAAATATTCATGCCATGGGGAGAACACTCAGTAATGCCCCTTCACTGCAGATGTACAAAGGCAGGCACAAATAACCGCTAGAAAATTTCATAACACAAACCAATTGCAATATTCCCCATAAACAAGGTGTTGACCAGCTTTGAAACCTTTGATCATGAACAGGCCAGGCAGAAATTCTACTTATCTACCTTTCAGCAGTCACCCGTAAACGTGTATTTCAAAATCTAAATCCTGTAATGTAACCCACATGGGGAGCGTTAGGGCTCTCTGCGCGCGCACCGCAGGCTGCGGGCAGGGATGGGGCTGATTTGCTGCTTTTCAGGTCTCCGTCCTGTAAAACTTGCTCAAAGGTACATGGAATCAAAGATTCTTACGCACAGTGACATTTACTTGCATTCAAAACAAAAAAAGGAAGCACATGCAGAGTGGCTTTGCTAGAACTTTTAGAGTTCAGCGGTGGAAGTGTGAAACACGGTCATTTTTATCTAACGGGTACCAATGGCTTTCAAGAGGCCCATGGTGAAACCTCTGTGACATTACCTCCTTTTAAAGGCTGATACCATCACAGGTACCTTCAGGGAAACAAAGGCACGGGCCAGAAGTGTTCAGTTTCCTTGTAAAACAGAATCCTGAGCTCTAGACATACTGAAGAATCATAGAAAAAGACAGTTGTCAAATATTCATAAAAAGATTTGAGTACATCTCACAAAAAAAAACCCAGACCCAGAACAACAACAACAACAAAAACTCAAATTTCATGGCCTCACATTCCTATCTTTATCACGAGGTACCTGAGCAAAACCTGCTCAGAGAGATTCGTATTCCTTGGAGGGGCTGGAAGGAGTGTGGCTGCACACTCAACGAAAAAAGGTATTTACAAATATTATTTTTTCCTACCTTCAGGAAACGTAGTTAATGACCCAGCTTTTCCAGTGGCATGGGTTCAGATCACCCAGAGCACTGCAGCCTTCCCCGTGTAACCTTGACCCTCCCAATTTTGCTACCTGTTGTATTGTTTGACTTATTTTGTCTGTTCTTAGACTGTATTTTCTTAAAGGCTACCTTACACGTCTGCATAGAGCACCAGCAAACTTTTACTCTCTGTTTCCACACAGGAATGACCACAGTTAATAATGCTGAAGCACGAGTTGCTCCTGGATGCCAGTGCCTATAATTCTAATAAATAATAATCAATCTTATAATAAAAGTTGGGTTTTTTTAAAGGACTTTCCAATACTTCCAAGTTCATTACTTTTTCCTCCACCAAGAGCCACAACATCTTGCAAAGTACAAAAAAAACCCACCTCACCAACAAACAAAACCCAAACAAAACACTACACTTGGGTTGTGATGCAAATGAGGGATTTTTTTTTTTTCCCACCACCTTCTAGGGCTACAAAAAATAATCTAAAATTTACATCCTACTGTGGGGAGAAAGGGAAAAAAAACCCCACCAAAATCGAGCCAAAGACTTGGAAAGTAACGTCTGGACAATTAGGGACTAATTAGCCTGACCTCGGTGAGATGTACAACTTATTTTTGCCCTTGAAAGGGGAAAAAGATGTAGAGGAAAATAAAGAGATAAAATGCAACAAAGTTTTAGCAAAGGCAATCATGCCAGACAAATCTGATGGCTTTCTTTGATAAGAAAGCAGATTTTTCTTGGTAAAGGAAAACACGGTTGATCTCACCCACCTAAAATTCAGTAAAGCATTTGATCTGGCACCATGTGCTAAAATACAAGTTCAACTGGAAAACAGGAAGATTAGCACAAGAAAAGTTTTGTGGGTAAAAAAACCCAAACAACAAAAAAACCATGCTAAATTGTGTTGAAATGGGAACTTCTGGGCCAGAGAGCGAGTGGTTTAAAGGCTCCTCCAGCACCGGTCTCAGAACTGCTGCTGTTTATTGCTTTTAAGTGATGGAAGCATGAGGAACTGATGAAAAAAAGAGAGTTGCTGTAACTAGTTACTGACAAAATCCCAAAGCATAGATGCAGAAGACTGGAATATCCTAAGTGAAGACCTGGAAGAGGTTCTGGACCAGCACAGGAATCCCGAGGAACAGACTGGAGGAATGCAGTAATAAGATTAACGCAGATCCCACGGCTGCTCACTCAGGGACTCACAGCCAATATTCCTGTAAACTGGGAATTCCCCACAGTGAACAGAGAGGGATGGAGATTCAGAAGAATTATTTAGTCACAGGAATGAGCGGACATCACAAGAATGAAGATGACAAATGTGATGCAAAGACCAGGTAAGGCGTGTCCAAGGGTTACGGCAGCAGCTCAACTGCTGAATTTTGGGTTTATGTTCAAGGATGAGATGGAAAAACTACAACAGTCCCAGGAAAGGCTTTTTTAGGGTGGTTATAAGAGCAAAGAATCTGTCTTGAGAAAAGAGCAAGTGTAATTTCAGCTACGCCAATGAAAGAAAGGCTGAGATAGGACAGGGTCAGTTGGTATACACAGATTATGGCTTGGGCACAGTATTTAAACTGATGGGTTATCTTGGCACCAAATACATATAAAGGCCTGAATACCCTCGAGGTGATAATTAGAATAGATTGTCTTACTGTAAGAAAAAACAGATTTTAAAGAGTCCTTCTAGTGGTGCTACTGGACTCACAAGGACTGGTTTTACTCAGCAGCTTGGTGCCCTGATAGAAAAAATGAGATCTGATTGCCCCACAAATCTGGTGTGAGGCAGCCAATGGAGGCTCCTCAAACCCAATGTCAGGAAATTCCACACAGAGGGGGTCACCAGTACCAGCAGCCTCCTTGGAAAGGTCACCTGCAACCTGCTGGATGATTGATGAAGAAGATACTTACAATTAATCTACCAAGGGAAGATGAAAATGGGTTTATTGTTACTGTAGAACATACAGTGGAGAACTTTTGCATCAGTGAAACAAGAAGAAAATCTCTCTGCGATATCGTGAAGATCCACTGACAGTGGTTAAAAAGTACTGAGATACTTCAGTGAAAAGCACCATGGAAATCCATCATCATCATCACAAATTCTGCATTTACTGCAGCACTTGAGATTATACACAACAAAGCAAATATGGAAGTAAAACAGCAATTAACAAGGATAGAAAGAAAAATTGAAAAAGAAAAACCCACCTCATTCATTGAGATGGGTTTGAGATGGAAAGAAAGAGAGGAAGGAAAGAAAGAGAGGAAGGAAAGAAAGAGAGGAAGGAGGAATTTGATAATTAGAGACTTGGGGTGATGGTCCCCAAGTCGTGTGGAGAGAATGAGCTTTTCTAAGGGTAAAGGTGAAGTGTTGCACCTCCCCAGCAGACCGTAAACAGCTCGCAGGGCATTTCTAGTTCTTGTGAACGGCTTTTCCTTTCCATCATAACCACCATCACCAGGAAGAGGTATCACCTATTGCAGATGGAGAGAGGGGATCCTGCCCCTCTGCTCCGCCCTGGTGGGACCTCACCTGGAGTACTGTGTCCAGCTCTGGAGCCTCCAACACAAGGAGGAGGTGGACCTGTTGGAGCGTGTCCAGAGGAGAGTCACAAGGGCTGGAGCAGCTCTCCTGTGAAGGCAGGCTGGGAGAGTTGGAGTAGTTCAGCCTGGAGAAGAGGAGGCTCTGGGGACACCTTACAGCGACCTTCCAGTACCCGAAAGGGGCCTCTAAGAAATCAGAGGAGGGGCTGTTCACAGGGGTCTGGAGTGAGAGGACAAGGGGTAATGGCTTTAAGCTAGAAAAGGGTAGATTTAGGTGAGACATTAGGAAAAAGTTCTTTAATATGAGGGTGATAGATCAGTGGAATAGGTTGCCCAGAGAGGTAGTGGAGGCCCCATCCCTGGAGACATTCCAGGCCAGGCTCGATGAGGCTCTGAGCAGTCTGACCTAGTTAGAGATGTCCCTGCTTATTGTAGGGGGGTTGGATTAGATGACGTTTAGAGGTCCCTTCCAACCCAATACATTCTATGATCACCTGCTTCTTTCCATGTAAGGTCTCTCCAGACAAAACATACCTGCTTTAGCAATAATTTTCTTTAGCAAACCAACCATACCTGCCCTTCTCTTCTTAACTTTGACCACTGGAGATATTTTTGATCATTTCCAACGCAGAGTGTTCCACCTTATCAGAGACTCCTTTCTTGTGTCTGCCACCTCTTTGTGTTCCTACAAATAACAGCAGGCAGGAACATGAAGCTAAAAAGCATCTTCAGTTTTTGTTTTGTTTTGTTGTCCCCCCCTTCCTTATTTTTTTTTTCTTTTTTTCCAGTTCTCTGACCAGATAACTGAATGAAAGACCAAGAGGCCGCTTCACATCCATAAATTGTGTCTTCAGTTCATCCATGTTTTGGACAAAATGAGAATCCCTTTCTGAGTAACAACAAACCCCATTATTTCCATGCAATCTTGACAGCTGACATCATCTCACAGCCCCTCTTCTGATGGAGTTCTCAAGAACAGTGCATTTGGGAAACCTCCTCAGCTCTTCCTCTCCCTTGTTTTCAGGCAGGACATTTTCAGTTGAGGTGGTTTTCTTTTCAGGGATCAAGATGTGAGAATGGACAAGGGGGGAGGGTAACTGGCTGGGCAGCAGCACTGCACAGAAGGCAGTGGTTGTAATGGATCACAAACCGAATTGGTGTCAGCGCAATAAAGAGAACACATCACAGAACTTGTTAATGAGGCTGCTTTGCGTAGGACACCCGGGACAATTACCTTGCTAAACTCAGTGTTGGTGAAATCTCAGCTGGAATATTGTAGCCATTTTCAGGTGCCACATAAAAAAAACCAAAAACCACCACCAAAACAGATATAAGCCAACTGGAAAGAGCACAAAGAGAGGAACAAGAATGCTGGGAGGCTGGGGAATTCTAACCCCCAGGTATGAACCAAAATACTGGATTTACTTTAAAAAACAAAAAAGGAAAGGAAGGAAAAGGAAGGAAAAGGAAGGAAAAGGAAGGAAAAGGAAGG
>JANVCC010000120.1:3505547-3546086 GCA_025345505.1 Todiramphus chloris collaris | reverse complement strand
CCCTCCCTTTGCTGCCCTCTGCCTGCCGCCGAGCTCGGCAAGAGCCCGGCGCTGCTGAACGGCCCCTGGCTGCTGGGTGAGGGACCTGCTGACCCCCCCGGCACAGGGACGCTGCTCTGCCCACCCTGGTCCTCCCCCTGCGCACAGCCCCTGGCTTGAGATCACAGAAAACTCGCACGGCGTTTCTTGGGTGAAGAAATTGAGGACACGGGGCCAGCTCGCATTCCTCTGTTGCGTTTCTTGCTCGGAATATCTAAGCGATCCTTTCTCCTTGCTTCCAAACAACAGGTTTTCTTAAGGGGCTCAAACTCGTTCCTGTTCAACTCGGCTAAAGGATACCTGCAGGATGAGAGGGCTTCGGGGGTCTCTGCTTTAGTATTTGTGATATTTAAACGAGGCAAGAGTAAAAATGCACAGTGTGTCCAAGCCACAAAAAAACCCAACCCCACAAAGCAACCGAAGTGGAAAAAACAGGAGGGGAAAGCGAGTCCGATGATAAATGCCAGTGATACACAAACAAGGACACACAGCATCACTAAGTACCGTATGGTTCATTAGATACGGGCTTTAGTGATTCTGCCAAACAGTTAAAGACTCGACTTCCTCCCGCTTCTCCAGCTCGCTGTCTTTTACAAGCTCATCTCTCCAGCTCTGCCAGTTCCCAGAGTTTAGCACCCTTCAAACGTGGAGTTGTTGAGCCTCTCTGGTGTTGCAATGACACGCGCACACAAACCCACCCCTTCCTCCGCTGAATCCATGAGTTTCAGGGATGCTGGGACGACTCGGGGAAAAGCAGGCAACAAGTAATGAAATTATGTGGAAGAGAAAGATCCATTATAGCAAGTGGAGACCTGTAAATCCTGTTAGTGACCAAGCACCATAGAAATGTCCTGATTCGAGATGCCCAGCACCTTTCCTGCGCTTCCATTTTCCTTATCACCGTTCCTGAAGCTGTACGTGGCTTCATTTACAAACCTCAAATCCAAATGTAACTCGAGGGTGAAGGTTGTCCTCAGCCTCCTGATCGCTTTGAAGCTGCTGTCTCGTTCATCGGTTTAGCTCTAAATGATGTAGTTCAGGGTCTCCTGGAAAAAGCAGCCTCCAGCTCTTGAGGCTGAGGAGATGAACATTCATTGGCTTTACGCTCTTCCAACTCCAGTCAACTAAAGATGATCTGGGCTCTGGTTTAGGCCTCAGCTCCTTTTAATACCTTTTAGTTGGTTCTTCTCTTTGTTGCACTTCTGTTATTTTGGCCTTTGTACTCCGGTTGGTATAGAACGTCTTGTATTAAATATATGTATTTATTCTGTCACTCTTGCTCTGCTTCCCTTCTACCGTCAAAATATTAAACCACAAAAGCTCACTGCTTACTCATCAGCGGAATTTACACACAGGCCGCTTTCTCTGGAGCAACTCAGCAAATTAAAAACAACTCCTTCAAAAAACTTGGGCCAAGAATGGATTGTTTCCAGACCCCCCCCCCCCCCCCCTTTTTTTTTTATTATATTTTTTTTTCTCAATAAAAAAGGCAGGTCCTGAGGAAATCTCGTAAACAGCCGCTATTGCAAAGCCAATCGCGGGCCGCATTCTGATGCTGGTTGGTTTGGAGTAATCACAAGTGTGTGTTTAGATAGCAGGAGATAGGAAAACATCACTTTGTCTGCATGTCCTGTAAGAATAAATCATCCTGTATGCTTCAAGGGGATAAAGTGTCCACCAACAGAGGGCTGATTCAATAGTCTGGACTGAAAAGCTTTACGTTGCCTGGTAGATAGTTTAAATTATCACGGGAGGATTATTGAAAGCCTAAAAAAAAAAGGTAAAAATCCCAACACATTAAGACAAAGAACTCAAGTTGTTCTTGTCCAACCGCAGGAAATTCAAGTGTTGGAGAGAAAAAGAAAAAAAAACCCAAACCCAAGCCCACAGCTCCCTGATTTCGTGAACTCTTAATTGAGGAAAAGTGGTTTATTCCTAAATGTCCTTTTATTGTGCTCTACTCTGAGTAAGTTCTTGTTTGTCCTCTTGTTTTTATGGCAACCACTCCAGTATTGACCACTTTATATTGACCACTTGAGTGTTTTCAGTAATTCCTGAGAACTGTGTGAATGAGGAGGCAGATCCCACACCCTGGCACGGGGACCCTCAGCACGACCGTGCGAGACGGAAAAAACACACCTTGAAAACTTCCAGGTTCCGTGAATAAGTAGAAATCAATTATTCTGACTGAATTTTGCTCAATTACTGATGTTAATTGCCTGGCTGGCAGACAGTTGAGAATTTGAAACCCTTTCATAAACGATACATAAAGATTTTGCAGTTGGAAGTGATTTAACAGTATTGCTGATAGCAAATCCAGTACAAATCCCTCTCCTGCTGCTTTGTTAGCTCCCCATTGCCAGGCAGACGGGCAGCCCCGCTCTGGTAGGGAAAAAACCCCAGATAATCTGCTTGAGAATTGTACTTTATTTTCAATAATTACCAGCTCCAGTGTTGGATTTACACCGGTACTTTTCAAGTTCCAGCTGAAAACTTTTTGTTTGGTTGGTTTTTTTTAGTTTTAAAGTCACTCGAGTGAGCAGAAATCGCTCTGAATCCGGCCTAGCAGAATCTAGTAAAAAAGGTGTTAGTTTTATACAGCTGCCGTTGTAGCGCTGAGCTCACATTAAAGAGGGGAAGCTGTGGTTGATATTACTGAAATACACGGCTTTTCATCTCTCGAGCCTCCTGCAAGGCCTCTGCAAGTTTACAGGAAAGAGTTTTCCTTCCCAAACGGGGGGAAAAAGAAAAAAATCAGTTAAATGATGTATTTGTGAATCAGCAGCTGAAGAAATCTTGTCATGTGAAGGGAATCCCGCTAGCAAGGAAAGAAACGTGTCGGTGTGGAAAGCAGAGAAAGCCCTCGCGGCGCTGCAGCCCAGTCCCAGCTCCCAGCCCGTGCCAACTCACACCAGTTCCGTGCTCCGGGTGCAGGCATCAGAAACGCGGGGGAGCAGAGAGAGGATGGTGTCCAGCAAGCTACTCTTGAAGTTACCGGCGTCGCCTTCTCACCGGAGACTCTGCTGTGGGTCACAGGAGCGAAGGCCATGAGGGTGAGGAGAGATGGAGGTGACCCAGCCAAAGCAAACCCGCTAGAGAGGTTGGGCAGGTACAGTCGGAGGAGGAAATTTCAAGCATGCTTTTCAACCCATCGCACAACCTGTTTGGGATCCGGCAAGGCTGTGTTAGTCCCGAGGCCACAGAAGTAAAGCTCAAGTAGGAGATACGTGTGTCTCTTCTCTGCGTCTGCCAGGGAGAGGTGGTGAGAAGACAGCACAAGACAGAACATAATTTGCCAGGCTGGCATACTCAGTTTTCAGAAAACACCCATTAGTGGAATCGTTTGCTCAGATTTGACAAACCAGTCCAAGCCCACACACACTCCAGTTATCCAGCCTCTCATTTCCCAGACAGCTCAGTCACCTTACTAGCGTCTGTCTGTTGAAGGAACCTCATTGCAAGTTGTAGCTCCTCAAGCCAAAATAATTCAAAGTATTTATACCTTTTTTTTTTCTGTAATGAATGGAAATAAATGGAAGATACTCTTAGGTATAAGCTGAAGTCATGGTAAACACCAACAGAAGTGGCTAAGCTTGTTTTACATTTTCTGCTGATGTCGAGTTGCCCTCTTACTTACCTTTGTGCTCTTCTTCTGGCCTCAAGAAATGTAGAATGATATTTCAGAGGCCACTAATAAGACCGTCCAGGAGCTGGAAAGAAGCTGTGGATGGAGTTAAAAAGAGAGATAAAAGCAGTCTGTGCCCCAACCCCCGGATGTTCATGGTGCTTATGGGCTGGTTGTGTAAACTCAATGCAGAGGTTGACGGGGATGTTACGCTGCAATTCCACAGCTCTACTTCTTGCACATTTAAGGCTGTATCTGATTATGCATTGCATAAAATCATGTTGGTTGGAAGAGACCTTTCAGATTGTGGAGTCCATCCATTCCCCCAGCACTGCCAGGGCACCACTGACCCCTGTCGCTCAGCACCACAGCTTGGAAACCCCTCCAGGGATCACGGGGACTCCACCACTGCCCTGGGCAGCCTGGGACAGCCCTGGACAACCCTGGAGGGGAAGAAATTGTTCCTCAGCTCCAACCCAAACCTCCCCTGGGGAAACTGGAGGCTGGTTCCTCTTGTCAGTTATTGCCATCCTGTAGACTGAGGATCCAAAGCACCTCCTCAGGCACAGTCCCAAGCAGGTTACAGTCAAGGAAACAAAAAGTTTCAGGCTTCTCAGAGTTGAGGAGTTAAAGAAATCAAAGTGTCCTTGCTGTAAACGCAAGGTAAATTATTCATTCTCTCTCTCGCCCTCCCCCTTCCCTCCCTCTAGTTCAGTTTTTCTTTTCATGCTTTAATCGTTTTGACACCAAGCTGTACAAAAGTAATTTAAAATTAACATGACTGACACTTGGTAGATAGCAGGACCCAGCACAGGGCTCCTCCTTCTACTTGGGACTGTGGAGAGGGGCTCTGGATTGGCTGCAGGTCCTGAGGCAGCTGACGGGGACCGAGGAAAAACACGGCAAACAATTAATTTGCTAATTTAGTTTTCTGTTTAATTTGAAACCAGAAAATTGTTAGGCACTCATCAGCCCACGAGCAGAGCTGAGTGGACTTAGGGCAGTGCTCTGCTCCTGACAGCAAAGAGGAGACACATTTGATCAGCCAGCAAAGCGATTTCTTCTGCCGGTACCAATGGCATTTAATAACAGAGTATTTTATTTTGGGGTTTGTGTCACCTCCCCTCAATCCGGTGCATTTTATGCCTGTGATAACAACCTCTTTCACTGGGAAAGGTGCACATGCGTGGTGCAAAACAGTTGTGAAAAGCCAACACCTCACATGCAGAACATGCCCCAGCCCAACATTAACCTGGTACCTCCAAAAGATGCCTCAGTCAAGCGGAATTCTCATGGGGGTAACTCCTGTGCAGGATAAATGATGGTGAAGAGCAACAAAACTCTATCAGGATTGGTGTCCTTTGATGGAGGAAGAAACGCTTTAATTTGATTTCTTCCCTTAGCTGTGAAGGAGAGGATGTCATTTCAGACCTGCATGGAGCGGGCCCTTTACGCTCAGTTTTGGGCCTCTTTTTCATCTAGTAAATGGAATGATATCTATTTATTGCATGCACTCAGTTCAGGGTGTCACCAGTGGCTCATCAGAGCAAAAAGCTGCACATTCACTGGGACTGAGAAACCACCGCAGCCCTAAATTCCCCTCTCCTAGGTTTGCCGTTGTGCGCACGACAAGTTGGGAAGCCATTAAATCAATTGGTTCATTAGCAGCAGAGGGAGCGTGGGGCAGGGCTGGGTTCAGCGGGGACTCAACTCGCTCCAAATGGGACTGTCTCCCAAGGAAGAGCCACAGCACAACCCTCCAAAAGCAAGACTCAACCTGATTTGTTGCCTAAACCCTGATAAACCGAGAGATAAGATCGCGTTTGCACATCTGGGTCCTTGCTTGGCCTCCCTAATTCACAGTTCTCCTCTTCCCCCTCTAAAGGATGCTCTCCGGAAGTCCGAGTCGCGAGCTGGTACCATTGCTGTTGAATATTGACACCCAGCTTTTCGGGAAACTCACGTTTCTGATGAGAGCTCAAGAAGGGCCGTGCAGTTTGTCAGGGAGATGCGAGCGAGGAGTCGGAGAGAAGTAGGTCAGAGCTGGTTCCTGGGCTTCAGCTGTCGGAGGGGGAGCGGAGGGATGGCAAAGATTTCATCTGAGCTGGTTTGCTTCCAGGTTTGCTGGCCGAAGCATGGGCAGGGTCGAGCCCTCACGTAAACCCCTGGGAAACCCAGGTCTTGGTCAGCCTCGCTGGTGGTTACACGCAGCGCGGGCTCAAGGGGAAGGACAAGCCAGCTGCAGTTGGTGGATGTTCTGTTGCTCACTGACCTTGGTGCATGGGGAGCCAGGCTCCTGGCAGGGGGAAACATCATCTCAGGCAGCAAACCCCGACCTTTGCAGCACATGAAAAGCCAACCCGAGGTGAGCGACTGGTTGCACAGATCCCTTAACCGCTCAGAAACACCCTACAGCTTTCAAATGACATCATTGCCTGCATCCCATCCCTGTTAGGAGGTCACCAACTTCTCCATCACGGATGGTAACAAGCAGGTTATTGTGCTCAGCTCCACAAACAAGCCCCAGTCCTCCCAACTGCGAGGGGAACTCCCTTCCCCAGTTGGGCAGCCCGTGGAGAGCTGCCTGCCCTGCCTTCACTTGGGTTTCTATTAGAGGGGAAAGTCAGGCCAATTAAATCAGGCAGCATTGAATCTCTAATTGACATAAATGAGACAGACAGACAGCTGGGAAGACTGGGAGGAGGGGAGGGAAAGGGGAGCAGGTGCCCTGGATGAGAAAGAGATGGAAATCCAACCTAATAGTAGTGCAGCTTTTCTTCTTCTGTGTGTTTATATTCACTAGCAGCATCCTGAAAAGTGCCTGAGCTCCTGCTGGAGAGAAACGAGTGACATAAATACAAGTTACAACCATTGTGTAGTTGATTAGGGTGTTTCCCAAAACCTCCAAACAAACCCAAAGCAAAAAAAAATAAATCCCCAAATCTGAAAATGTCTTTTTTTATTTGTGTAGTTAAATAGATAAATAAATAAATCTGTTTTCCCCCCGTGCAGTTTGAACAGAAGGCCTCGCAGCTGAACAATTACAAAATAATTTTAAATCCTATTTGTTTAATTTTCCACATCTGAGCTTCGCTTCGGTAGGTATTTCCCCCTCTCTCTTTACCAGGGAGTGCTCTTTTCCCTTGAACAGACCCTTCAAATATTAATTTACACAGCAATAAGTTATTTAAATCCATACGTTTCAGGAGAATGAGGCACAAAGGGGAGGAACTCTCGGGAGCCCCAGACACCAGCCCCAGCCCTGCGATGGAACCAGAATTACCAGCCCTTCGGCGGGCGGCTCCTGCTGCCTCGCCCAGGGAGTTGCCCTTATGGAAACACAAACTCTTGGCCATTTTTCTCCAGCCTCTCTTCTCGTGCTGTGCCGGGCACCTCACGGGTTTTAGTACCGCACGAGCAGTCCCGAGCGGCTGCGGGTGACAAGGGGGAGGTGACAGATTCAGTTTGCCTGGGCTGGGAAATCCTCCAGTAGCACAAAAAAAAAAAAACCCAACCCAAGCAGCAACTCTTGCAAAGCAGAATGAAAACAACCCGGATCACAACTCCAACCCAATCAAGATTTGCACGTTGGGGTACAAAACCACTGGAAATGTTTTACACTTCTATTCCCAGAAACTTTTGAAGTCTCTTCCCAAATATTTCGACGCATTTTCCTTCGTCGTTTTTCCCAGCTGGGATCATTTTTGCCAGTACAGACAATTCTTCTCCGTATCCATGGGAATTGCCTCCGTAATTAGACGCGCACCCAGCGCACAGATCAGAGCGTTCAAACCCAGCAGCTGGAACTGGGAGGCGGGTCTGCTTCAATCTGCTCTGCCGCAAGGAGAAAAGGCAGCTTTAATGAAACATCAGAGCAGCTCCCTGCCCCTTCTTCAAACAGAGCGGGAAAGGGGACTCCTGTTTGACTTCGCGAGCCGCTGCTCGTCGCGCGCTCGCAGCTCGCCGAGAGGAGCAGCAAAATGATCTGGGGCCTGGGAACTGGGGGATGTGTCTCATTAAAAACCATCTAATTGCCAGCAGTAGTGTTTATTAAAGGAGTATGTGTGTGTGTGTGTGTGTGATATGTCTTTAGAAGTACAGGAAAGATTGGAAGCGTAGTAGTTGCAAACCTCGCTGGTTTAGGATAACCCCCTAACGAGGTCAGGGTCAGCTCGTACGTGTCTTGTGGAGGAACAACTTCTCCTCTGGTTTTCCTGCTCTGACCAGAAGCATCATTTGCGGGCGTCCACAAAAACCCACGCACAGCCAGCCAACAACTCTGTTGGTTTTGGTGTTTTTTTTTTTTTTTCATGGAAAGTAAATGATTTCTATTACTGCACACCCAGCCTGCACTTCACACTCAGAAAAGGGAGCTGGTGAAAGAGGCAGATGCTTGGATAGAAATTATGAATCTGCCAGGAACTTTTTTACCTTTAATTGATGCTTCCACTTGGTGTCACAAATCCCACGACTACTGGGAGCTTTCCTGCAGGCTGAGACACCGATGGAGTTGAGCGAGGAAGGCAGGCAGAAAATCACGCTGTAAACCTGCATTTCTTTACCTTCTTTAAAAAAATAGACCTGTGAGTTGGAGTGGAGAAGACACGTGAAAGTTATGAGTAGTTTGGTGGGTGGGATAAAAAGCAGCTTTTAAGAACCACTGATTTTTTCGTTCTGCTTACGGCAGCAGAGGACACAGCGGGTCTGGGGATCAAACATGGCTCTAGAATCACAGAATGGTGGGGTTGGAAGGGCCCTCTGGAGATGATGGAGTCCAACCCCCCTGCCAGAGCAGGGTCACCCAGGGCAGCCCACACAGGAACAGAGCCAGGGGGGCTGGAAAGGCTCCAGAGAAGGAGACTCCACAGCCTCTCTGGGCAGCCTGGGCCAGGCTCTGGCACTGGAACAGGGAAGAAGTTTTTCCTCATGGTGAGGTGGAACTTCCTCTGTTCCAGTTTGTGACCATTGCCCCTCATCCTATCCCAGGGCACCACTGGAAAGAGCCTGGCCCCTTCTCCTTGCCCCCCACCCTGCAGAGATTTGTAACCATTCATCAGCTCCCCTCTCAGGCTTCTCTTCTCCAGGCTGAACAGCCCCAGGGCTCTCAGCCTTTCCTCACCAGAGAGATGTTCCAGTCCCTTCAGCATCCTCGTAGCCTCCATTGGACTCTCTCCAGTATTTCCCTGTCCCTCTTGAACTGGGGAGCCCAGCACTGGACACAACACTCCAGATGTGGCCTCACTAGTGCAGAGCAGAGGGACAGGAGAACCTCCCTTGCCCTGCTCTAGTCTAGACACAGCTGCAATCCCCGCCTGCCTTAGAAGTTCATACGGCACAGGCTGAGGAGAATTTAGCATATCCTTTCCCTAATGTGATTAAAATGCAGCTCTCTGTCCTGGGGTACCGACAAATCCTCCAGTCTGTTGGCTTTCACAGCCACGTTACCGTTGCCACTGTGAAGGAGCGAGTCCCTCTGCAGCCCTGGCAGCAGACGAGCGACCTTCGCAGCCCCCCCAGTTCACCGAGGCTTCTTGAACTGGAGGTTGAACTCAGCCCTCCTTGTCGTTCTGTAATTGGAAGATCATTTCCACAGACCTTGCAAGATGCAGATGAATGAGCGATTCCTGGCTTGGAGTCAAATGCTGCAGTAATTAAATGTTTCTAAAACACTCTAAGCGTGCGAGGTGCTATTCTCCTAGACAAGGAACCAATAGACTATGGCAGATTGGAGCTGCATCTTGAGGCACACCAGCAAACACAGCTCATTTCTCCCACTCCGGCTCTCCTTTGGACTTGCTAACAGAGGATTATGGAGAACATTACCAGGTTCCTTTTATAATAACTAGAGTAAGTCAAGGCAGAATCACTTTCTTTCATAGGAACATGTGTGATTCTAGCGTTTAATAACCAGCCAAGGAGAAGGCCAGCTTCTGGTTTATCTCCTGAAGAAACTGCCCCCAGGGAAATAAGAAATTGCTGCTACTTCTGATCTCCCACATAAAACTGAAGAGGTTCCACCTGTTACAGGTTTCTATCACCATCTGCTGTTTAAAAATAAGACAGCATTTGAGCACAGCAGCACGCTGAGAGAGTTGGTGCTCCTTTGATAAAGCAGAAGCGACACCACCTAATCGAGCGGCTTTCTGTAATTGGCACGTTTCGCTTTTGTTCTTTCGAGCCCTGCGCATATTTCGACGTGATCTTCATTATGAAGTGAGTTATTTCTTTGCTAGAAGACCCAGAAACCTGACAGGCAGCCAAAAGCCAGATCCACATCACAAAACTTAAGTCTTCATCCACAGTCATGGGACCTCAACCATCTTCTTCACGTTGAAGCAGATTTTGAAGCGGTGCTGTTCCATTCCAAAGCCTGGCCCGAAGAACCTCCTTCCAAACTTTTTCTTAGGAGGAAGCCATGGCCTCCATGGGGCAGGAGGAACTGAAAAACAACTGTTCTTTCCATTAAAACCAAAAATATCTACCTTTTTGTCTCACGCTGCTGCCCTGTAGGACAGAATAAATACTCTAACCAAAGATTTTTTTAGTGCTTCCTCACTGAACATGACACAGATGTTCATCCCAGCCAAACCAGCAGAGCCCCAGCGTTCCGTTATCCACCCAAACCCAGGGACTCTCCGCCAACGCTCCCAGTTTGTGTTGCATGAATTAAAAAGCAGGGAGGTTTTTTTAATAATGACACTTCTCCTGAAAAAAATTGAAAGCTTTCCCCAAGTGGGTCCTGCAGAACCCACCCACTCACCCCCAGACAAGTTTTAGCACTCCAGGTTTAAAGAAAACTCACCCTAAATCTTCAAATTTGATCCCAAAGAGAGGGTGCAGCTACAAAACCCTCTCTAGTTGTCTCACATCCCCTGGTTTTCAGCATCACCCTCCGTATAAAACAGTCATAACCCCTCCCCACCCCCCCAAGCATCAGTTAAAGAGTCGGTGGCTCTTTTTGTAAGCGATCGGCTTCTTACCCCAGCACTTTCCAGGCACTTCTCGACAAAAGAGACCTTTTACATGTCAATTTATTTTCAGACAAGCATATCTGAAAGGGAGTTCCTCTCCAGAGCGGCATTAGTATTAATGGCAGGTGTTCCAACGCCGCACAAAAGGAGGAAGGCAGCAAGTTAGCTGAGCTTAAGTAGTAAGACAGCTTGATGTTTTAATAACCAGAGGCAAGAAAACCGAGTGGCAGCGGACCTCCGGCTTCCATCGCGTGAATGAAGGTTTTATTCAGACCCCCCCCCCCAGGTACTCGCCCAAAAGAAGACCTTGAAATATTTAAAATGTTTTCTTTGCATTCCGAGAGGGATTAAATTGTTGAATGTTACATGAAAAGTGCAGCGGCCTCCCCGCGTGCCCTGGAACGCGCTGGTAGTCGCCGAGTATTTCCGAAGCCTTGAGATGGCCACGAGGAAGCTGGTGGCACCCGGGAGGCCACTGGCTGCACCAATTTGCTGGCCACAAATGGCAAAAGATGCGGGAAGAAGAATTGCAATGAGCTGACTCGAAGGTGGGGACTTGCAGAGGGTTGTGTTCGCTGGGTGGGGAGTTAAAAAGTTTCACTAAGAAAAAAAAAATCCAAAGAAACAGGATCTCTGAGAAAGTTACCACTCTTCAGTTTTAAATCAGCCTAAACAATCACGGTGGGAATATTTATTGGGCCAAAACGCATTTATTTATGCTCTGTTTGACTTGGCAGAGGTCAGAACCGCATCATTAAGAGGAAGGCACAGCTACTTTACACAGTGGGAAGAAGCAAAACAGCCTCTCACCCGGGTCAACCTCTTTTACGACAGCAAAGCTGCTGATTTACACCCCAAAACAGAGAAGTTTAGCTTTTCTTATACAGAAGCTGTGTTATATAAAGAGAGCTGCTCAATATTATTTTCAGGCTCCTTGTCTATGGATTAAGATGCTATTTCTGCACAGGTTAATTCCAGGTAGACACAGCTATTCGAGGCTGGATTCCAGGATTTCTGCTCCCTTGAGCTTTTGTATAGATGTACAGGACAGAATCTTAAAGGTCAAGTTGGCTGTTAAACACCTGAAAAAACACAGGCACTTTTCCTTGTAAAGATTTTCTTATGCGTGAGAGTTCAAGACATTTTTGTCCCTTTTCAAATCAAGACAGGGTTAAGCTGTGTATCCTCTTTGTCCCAAGCTAAAGCTGAATGACCTCAACCTCTCGTGATCATTTGGTCTTCTCTAAGACACCTATTGGCTCCCCCAAAAGGCATTAGAGCCCCAGCCTGCCCCAGGTTCCACTTTTACCTCAAATAATGCAATTCCAGTTAAGATGACAGCAGTTGGTCCCAGCTGGATTCTGGCAAAGGTTTAAGCAACGCTGTCAGGACAAAAGCAGAAAGGGAGCGAGGGGTCCCACCCGACCCGTTACAAACACTTAAAATCTTCATACACAGAAAGATCAACAAGTCCATTTTTATTGAGCACTGGAATTAAAAAAGTAACAGCACTTGGTTGATTTGGAACTAAAAAAGAAAATCCAGACTTATTTTTGACTTATGGAGGGATCACTCCAAACAACTTGGTTAAAAGCACCCCAGAAAGCAAGGTGTAGCCCTTCTTGTTCGCTCTGGTCTCCAAAGGGATGGAGTTCCCAGAAGCTACAGCTGCACCAAACACAAAGGGCCTCTGATTGAAGACCCCGAGGGAGGCAGAGAGGTTTGATGCTCCAAGGGGTCAGGGTTTGACTCTCTAGGTATCAGGGTTTGATGCTCTGGGTATCATCTCATGGCCAAGAAGAGCCTGCACCAACCGTGGGTGGCTCTCCCCCTGCCCAGAGCTCCGTGCCTGGTAGTCCTAGGCATCTTGGAGCTGTCACCCGTTGGCTTCACACCAGCACCATTACAGGGAGGATTCAGCAAAGGCTGCAATTTTTTTCCTGACCAGTATTTGAGAACATTTACAGCTTCATACAAACAAGCCAGCTACCATCCAAGCAGGACAAATGTTTAAGACCCATCCTGATTCATCCCGTACCCATTGAGAGGTTCACAGTGATCACCACCAACACATCCAACCCCACCCACCGTTTCCAAGCCCACCCTTCAAGCACAACACAGGAAATACTCAAATTCAACCTGTCAAGGTGTCTGCTCAATCCCAACAGCGCCCGAAGGGACTGACTCCAGTTCCAGAAAGAAGCTGGTTTTGTTCCAGGTACCTAAAATTTCCAAACCTTCTCCCTGGCACAAGAGCTGCTGCCCAGTTGTAGGAAACAGAAGGCAGGTTCGTGGCACCAGTGCAACCACTGGGCCAGAGGAGAAACCAAGTCATTTTAAGGAAGGTGTTTTGCTGGTGGAGTGTCCCCCACCCCACCTATCAGCAAAACATGGAATTCAGCCCCGCTGCCTGGTGTCAAAGGCAGTGAGACGACCCGGTGTGCGCTGGCCTCCTCCTCTCAGTGGCACTGGACACCGGGGCAGTACTTGGAATGAACAGAGAAAAAAATGGTGATTATTTCAGCTTCCTGCTGGTTTCTCCAGGGATTAAACCAGAACCTGCTTGGCTGAGGGTGGAGGAGGAGAGAGCTGCACATCTCAGGAATTTAATTTATGGAATTCTCCATTTTAGACTCAACTGGGATGAAGCAAAAGGGAAAAGCAAAAAAAAAAGAAAGTTTCCCCTCTTGTTACACAATCGGCCAAAAGTAGCAGAAGTTCACAGGAGAACCTTTGCTGGCTTCAGTCGCATCCTTGAGCACGTTTGCTGTCCCTGTAGCTCCCGAGAAACAGCCACAACCCAACCAGGTTGGCTCCAGCCGTTCCCTGCAAGTCAGAACAAGTCGGGAAGTTACTTCTAGCAGAGTTTGCCTCTGAGTGCTGGTTTCTAAAACGTCCTGAGAACAAGAAGTCCCCCTCTGCAGCGTCCTGCCACCTCTCCTGTTCATTTCTGCCTTGTTCCGTCACCGGTTCTAATCACTTCCCACTGCAAAGTGAGGTATTGCACTTGCGAGAAGGTGGCAAAATCGGCAGCCCTCCTGCTGGTTTTCCCATCGCAGGGCCAGATGAAAAAGCTTTAAAGCTTTGTGGAGCTCCCAACAGGCAGGCAAGAAACATTGTCCCCGTACGAGGCGGGGGAAACGCCCGGGGTCGCTCATTCTGCAGCGAAAAGTCAGTAAAATAACGTCAACCAAACGACACGTTTATTGTACAATTCAGAAAGAAACCCTGAGTTACCAGCTGTGGAACAAAGTTAAATTAAAAAAAAAACAAAAGAAAAAATAAGGGTGGGGGGGTGGCAGGAAAGATGATTTGTTTTGTAGCTTCCTGCTGGAGGAAAAGAAAGCCCAAACGGGTAAAAGCAGCAGCCAGAGCCAGCCCAAAGCCTCGGCTTTGCCGAGGAGATGGTTCCTTTGTCGTCCCCACTCACGGGGGTGACAAACTCCCCAGGGAGCGATGGGGAGAACACGAAGGTGGGAGGGCAGAGGGAAGGAATGAGCCAAACCTAGCAGGTGTTCTGGGCAGCTGAGCATCTAAGCGGGTGTTTAGAAAACCCTTGGCTTATTTTGTTCAGAGAGCTGCCGGCTGGGCTGGGGGAGGGCGAAAGAGGGGAAGAAACAGTCTGAAAAATCAACCTTACGCTCCAAACACACACACACACAAAAAGTGGAGGGGTCAGGGGCTAAGTCCTTTACCGACAAACACTGCTGGCTGGGATTCTGCAGGGTTGGCTTTGGGAAGGGCATCCAATGGTTCACAGGAGGAAAAACCCCAAAGCCTAAACCCCCGACGTTCTGCAGCCTTCCAGCTGCGATGGCGTCGGAGAGGATGGGTTCCAAGAAATGATGCAGCTACCACAAATATCTGGCCCTACACAGGAAAGGGTGAAATCAGAGCTGCTTTTTAGTGCCACTTGGTATCAGTTATACATTCTAGTTCTCATATACACAGATGGGTGTCTTTAAAAATCGACAATGTACACTCCAAAAAAGTTCTATGGTGAAGATCTCTCAGCAAAGATTAGTCCACGCAAGGAGGAGCCAGTCTTTCCGCAACAAGAAGGCACTTGGCCTTTTGAGAACAAGTCCTGGAGGGAGCTGCTGTGCAGGCGTTGACCACCCGATCTCCTGCTCCCCGTCTTCAGTAGGTGTGCAAAGGCTGGGGGGGTGCCTGCCCCGTGCCGTGTGGCTGCAGATCATCATCCCAGCCTCACAGTGTGGTGGAAGGAAGCTTCTTCACCCGCCTCTGTGCCAGAATGGAGGATTCGATGGGCTTCAGCTGGGGGCTTGGCTTGGAGCTGTTGAGTGCAGAGTACGTGGCAGCCATCGCCCCCTTGGAGAGAAGGCACGAGAAGTCATTTAGGTGTAGAAAGGGTTATTTCAGACTCATGGCTTTACAAGGTGAGGAACCAGAGCAGCCAAACCCACATACAAAACCAGAGGCATCTTTCTTTTTCCTTTACATATCCCTCCTGTACTGGTATCCCATTAAAGAACCTCTCTAGGTTTTCCTGCCAAAACCCAACTTGTCTTCTACAGCCTACCCTGGCCCACTAGTCTCCAACCTTCCATCCTGCTTTGCCCACACCACTGCCCCTCCACCCTGACCACTGCTTTCCAAAGAGCCCAAGGTATGTGAGGAACCATCTGAAGGCCCAGCCCAGACTCTGTACCTTTACAAGCTGAACGTCCTGGTGATTCAGCTGGCTCTGGGGTAAGCTGTCCTTCTTGGTTATCCAGGGATGCTGCAGGACCTGCTTGGCTGTTAGACGCTGGTGAGGATCTACATGAAGCATCTTTGATACCAGATCCTAAAAGCATCGTTCAGAAAGATAGACTTAGAAGACATCATACTTTAAATGCAAAAATACCACCTGTCTGCCTCCAAATTAGGATTTAAATTCAGAGGCCAAGTTTAGAGTCCCCAGACATCAATCTCCTTTTGTATCAAATACATTTTCAGTAGGCCTGGGAGGTGTAACACACAGCAAACCCTGCCATGGGTCAAGCACAAAGTTGGTGTTCCACGCAAATATTCACAGCCAGAGCTAAAACAAAGTGGGGAGAGGCTGCTGAGCTGCTCCAGGGGAGAAGCTACACTGCTGGTTTTCTCCTCTCTCATGTTCTCCCTTCCCAACCTGCTTTAAGCTTCCCTCACAGCAACCGGCCGTGCTTGACCCCAACCCTTTACTTTAATGTAACGCACACAAATATCAAACCAAACCTTGGCCATGTCAGAAATAGTGTCCCAGTTGCCTCCGCTGATGGAAAACTTCCCCCCGCCTATCCGGGTCAGGATCTCTTCTGGAGTGTCACTGGGACCATTTGCAAATGGAGTGCAGCTGGGGAGAGAGGAGAGAGCATTTGATTTCGTGTCCATTGACCCAGCCAGGTTGCAGCTCCAGGTAGCAGTGACTGAGGAGAAGAGGTCCAACTGCTACCATGAAACAAATGGTCACAGCCCCAGCTGCTGCCTTCCAGCAAGACCGAGGAGCTTACCCGGCCAGCATTGTATAGAGGAGAACTCCCAGGCTCCAGATGTCACAGCCCTCGTCGTAGCCTTGGCGTTTTAGCACCTGAACAGAAGTAAGCAAAGGGAAAAATAAAAGTCTGTTTGGTTCTTGTCGTTGAGCTCACTTCAGCTTGCGAAGAGCGGCTTGACCCCTGCGTGCAGTCCATAAGCAAAGGTCCTAGAGTCCTGCTGAACAGCAAGGTCTTGGACCAGGATTCCAATCCTGATCCTTGGACCAAGATTCCAATCAGATTTTGGTGTCACGGAACAGAGGAACCCCCTGGGCACATCAAAATGACAAGTGACAGAGAAGCCACGTTCCAGCGTGGTGACACTGCACACGTGCTCACGCTGCACACGTGCTCAAGCTGCACACGTGCTCCACGGCGTGCCAGCTCTTTTTCTTTCTTCTGCACCAAGAGAGCTGAGTGGGAAATCATCCCACCTATTTTAACAGGTCATTTAATCGGAAGAGAAGCAGCCTAGAAATTCAGTGGCATTTCAAAGCCTCACTACCCTAAGCAGAGCCCACCATCAGGGCAGGACCACACTCGAGATCCCCTCTTTGGTCATTACCACCAGTGGCATTTCTGACATTGCCCATTCCAGGACAGAACATGCCAGAGCAGGCTGGAGTTAGGACAGGGCAGAGCTACCTGTGCCGAGTGTGAGCACAGGTTGGGGAGGGACGCAAGAGCTACCGAAGGGTCTCGGGTCAGTAAGGTGCTTACCTCAGGTGCCACGAAGTTTGCCGTGTAACAGGGAGTCATGAGCAGGCCGTTCTCAGCCCTCAGCTGCTTGGCAAAGCCAAAGTCACAAATGCGAATGCTTTCGGGGTTCCCTGACTCATCCACGTAGAGAATATTGCTGGGTTTCAAGTCCCTGTGAACCACCTGCGGAGCAAAGAAAGTGCCCTTCTCAGAGCGCAGGAAGACAAAGGTCTGAAGCTGCATCAACCCCTGCTCTGGCCCCACATCTGCTTTGCCAAAAGAGCAAGAAATAGCAGTCCTGACAGGCAGAGAGGTTGTCCGGATGCGAGGGCATGTGGTGCGATGCCAGCTTCCCGGGAAAGCAGATGTGACCATACTCACCCCTTGGGAATGCAGATACTCCACTGTTTTACAGATCGTGTGCAGGACTGAACTGGCTTCTCTCTCCGAGAAGAATTTCTGTCTGAGGATTTTATCCAGCAGCTCCCCTCCCCTCATCAGCTCAGTCACCAGGTACACGTACTTCCCATCGTCGTACACCTGCCAAAGCAAATATGGAAGGGCTTAACCCAAAAGTGCTTCCAGAGCTTTGCTTTTGCACTATCTGCCACCAAGAAGCAGAGATAAGCACTGTGGAGGTGGGTCTGGGGATCCTTCCCCTACCCGGAGTGAGGCATTGAGCAGGGCCATGGGGCTGCCCGTGCTGGAGATGCACTGACCCCCCCACCCCCAGACCAGTCTGCCCTTCCTAACCCAAAATACAGGGACGTCGTTCAAGTCACACTCACGTCTTTCAAGGTGATGATGTTTGGATGCTGCCCGTATCGCAGGAGGATTTCGATTTCCTCGGAAGGGTCTCGCTTGCTCTTGTCAATCACCTGCAAGGGTCGGGACAAGCGATAACCGTGACCGGGTGGGAAAGGGGCCAGGGCAAAGCAAACAAGAGGAGTGTTTGGAGCCCTGCAGAGATCCTGCTCTGCAGCCCCTCTCTAACCCTGCTCTCTTCAGCAACAGGCTCTAGAAATCCCCTCCATCACTTTTGCGGCCCCAACCCCCCCAAGTTTTGTGGCTTATCGCTTAAGAGCTGAGAGCCCCAGAGCAAGGTGAGATCCTGTCCTCCCTCTGAGAGAGGAGAGTGTTGCTTCCAGACCTTCCTAGGTAAGAAAGCTCGTGCAGTTGCTTGCACAGTGGCACGGCAATTCTCCATTTAGCCCCTGTGCAAGCAGGGGAAGTGGTTTCAGTTCGAGATGTTACTTTGGCCACCGTGGGGATGAACTGAAATCTAACAGGGGGGTTCAATTTGGGTGGTAAAGCTCAGACCTTGACGGCGTATTCCATGTTGGTTGCTTTATGAATGCAGCGTTTACACACTGAGTAGGAGCCGACGCCAATTGCCTCCTTCACCACGTAGCCATCGTTGAACTGGACATTCTTGCCGTGTAGCTGCTGTAAGAGGAGAGTGGAGAGCAGCAGATGAGCTGGGAGGGTTCAGGGAAAGGTTTGTGCAACGTGACGAGTTAAGTGGAACAGAGAGCGAGCTGACAGACTGCTGTCTGCTACATCCCACAGCTTCTCCTCCCGGCTGCGGAGAAGGAGGAGGAGAGAACACGGCAGATATAGGTCACTGGGCTAACGCTATCTGCATCTAGCACAGTGCATTTTGGTGGGACCTTTCAACCCTCAAGCATTTACATGGATCCCCTGCCAGCACAGGTCACAGGTCCACCTGGGGAGGGGAGACCAAACAGACTCGCACTGCCCCGACGACCTTTGCACGTGACAGTCAATAGAAATGAAAGAACAACAGGATGCAAGAATTCAAAACAGAACGGCACTGCCTCAGGCTTCCCGTTAGAATCCCAGACTGGTTTGGGTTGGAAGGGAACCTTTAAAGGTCATCCAGTCCAACCCCCCTGCAGGGAGCAGGGCCATCTGCAGCTAGAGCAGGGTGCTCAGAGCCCCGGGCAACCTCCCCTGCAATGGTGCCAGGGATGGGGCAGCCACCACCTCTCTGGGCAGCCTGGCACAGGCTCTCCCCACCCTCAGCATCACCAATCTCTCCCTTCTCTCCAGTCTAAATCTCCCTCTTTTAGTTTAAACCCATCCCCCCTTGTCCTGTCCCAACAGGCCCTGCTCAAAACTCTGTCCCCATCTTTCTGCCAGGCCCCTTCAAGTCCTGCAAGGCCCCCAGAAGGTCTCCCCGGAGCCTTCTCCTCTGCAGGCTGAACCCCCCCAGCTCTCCCAGCCTGGCTCCCAGCAGAGGGGTTCCAGCCCTTGGGTCATTAGCTCTTCTCCAGATGGTACAGAGCTCCTGCAGACCCACTCTGGAGTATTACTGCAGCTCCAAACAGTTGTTCCTCTGCCCCCATTTCTTACCTGTACCACCGAATGCAGAGGTGACTGGGTAGGTTTCACTTTGCCATCCTCCATCAGCCCGGTCGCCACAAAACTGAAGCCTCGGAAAAGCTGATGGGCCCCTGCACTGGGGGGGACGCCTGGGGAATCTGGAACAGGAGTTGAGACACAATTTGAAGAGGGCTGGTCCTGTGGCAGCAGGAGCCTTCCACTTGCTCCCCAGGAGCTGCAGCTCCTCTTTAGGTAATTCAAGGCTAAAAGCCACACCACTCAACACCGAGCTTACCCCTCACACCCCACATGTCTACAACCCGGCCACCTCCTCTGTGCTCCAGCCATCTGGAGCTGGCAGCACCAGCAGGAAGCCAACCTTGCCCTGCTGGCCCCGGCATGCCAGTATCACGCCGTACAGAGTCATCTCACACGGGAAGCTTTGGCTTTGCGTCAATTCAGACAAACCTTTTGGTGTACGCGACGTAAATTCTGTGTCAAAATAAAAGGTGTCATCTGGCTGCCCCACTGCAGGCTTGAAGGGAGGTTTGATTTCCCGGCGGTACAGCTTCTGCAAAACAAGAGCAGCTCGAAAGGGCTCCGAAGGGCTTCTTGGCCAGCGGGGTGTTTTTGGGTCAGTTTGTGGAGAAATGCTACAAGTTCTACCATAGGATCACAGAATTGTTTTGGTTGGAAGAGACCTTTAAGCTCATCGAGTCCAACCCTTCCCCCAGCACTGCCAGGGCACCACTGACCCCTGTACCTCAGCACCACAGCTTGGAAACCCCTCCAGGGATCACGGGGACTCTACCACCACCTCTCTAAGCAAGCTGTATTATATTAATCAAACCCCCCATATATATATATTTATAAAATAACCATATATATACTAAGTAAAACCATATATACGAAATAAAAACATGTATTAAATAAAGAAAAAAAGTACTTTATGTATGATTTGGCCCCACTCCTAAAGCAGTATCCACAACGTATTTACCTCACCAGGCTCTTCTACCTCCTCCTAACTCCCACAAGGGCTTTGCTGGCACAGATCTCCCCAGGGACAGCCAGAGGAGATGCCCCAGGAGGATATTCATATCCCAGCACTCCCACAAGTGGCCTTTTTAAATTGCTTCTTGAAGCAAAAATTTGAAATAAGCTTTGCTAGCATTGCTGGAGGCTCAGTCGAGCAGCTTGCTGGGTGCCTTGGAAGCATTAGAAGACTGATCTTCAAAATCCCTTACCAAGTAAGGGAAGAAACCAAATGATGTGGTAAAGTGGGGAGCTGGCCAAAAGCAATTGGGAAATGCTGGTTCAGTTATTGCCTTGCTTCTCTGTGCAGAACGGGGTATTTTTTTGTTTCCCCGATTCCTTCCCGCTTTGTGCAAGACAATCCACGTTGTGCCAAAGCCCAATTAAAACCTGCACCTTACTGTTGAGAGATGAGGAAATGCAAAGCGAGAACGTGGGCACCTCAGGTACGAAACAGTTATTCACATGACAAATAGGATTCTAGTTTTGGGAAGGATTTTGGGAACAGATGGACACGGGGCTTGGCAGCTCTCCCATAGCTGGTCGAGAATCCCAGCTGTGCCGTTACTGCCGTCAGCAGAACCGGTGCTGATCGGTGAGGAAGTTCCCTCGGACGTTTCCGCCACTCACATTCCAGTCGATGGTGGAGTAGAAAGGATGGCGCTTGATCTCTTCTGCCCCATCTGGTCCAGAACCTGGAAGATGCACCCGTGAAGCACGGTGCGTTAAAGCAGCGAGCGAGCGAAGGCTGCGGCCGCCTGCGCGACGCGGCCAGGGATGAAGCGAGCCCATTAGCCCAGCGCGAGCGCGAACACGCTGCTGACCCACGGGGCTGCGAGAGGCCCCCAGACGGCAGCAGGTGAGCTCAGAAACAACAACAAAAACCAAAGGGCTTACCCAACCGGTTGGCCGGATTCCTTTTGAAAAGGGCTCGCAGGAGGCTCTGTGCTTCAGAGCTCAGGAACTGTGGCATGCCCAGCTTCGCTCTGGGGAGGAAGTTATGCAAGCAGTTGCAGGTTTAAAGAAGTCAACCCACAAGCCGGTGGCAGCACCTCCACCCCCCCCGAAAGTACAATCATCTGGTTGGCATTTACGCTGCACCTTTCCAGCTAACTCCTGGTACAAAACCGCTTGCCAAATCTTCCCATTAAGTTGCGAGAGCCCCCAAATTGCAACACGCTCAGAGAACGACTCCTGCACGTACACGACAGACAAACTCTTACTTGAGGATGAGGGTCATCGTCTCCTTGCGATCCTTCCCCTGGAAGGGCAGCGACCCGGTGAGCATTTCAAACTGGGAGGGAAAGAGAAGAAGGGGAGGTCACATCTGAGGGTGGCACAGATCCCAGCGCACCTTCACCCGGGAGCTCGCCGAAGCTAGCAAAAAGCTCGCGAGCGATCAAAGCCTAGCTCGAAAAAACATCTCAGACGTCCTATTTTCTCAGAAGGAGCTTAGCTCACAAGGTCTGCAGCAGGAAGATGTTTGAGCCAACGCCTGCTCCTGCCGAGCCCTCCGCTTCAGCAGCCACCAGATGGTGGCACCAGATCTGCGCAGACACCGACATCCCGGCGCTGGGCTGGACACGGGCACCCCAACGCACCCCAACACATCCCAATGCACCCCAACACATCCCAACATATCCCAACGTGCCCCAACATATCCCAACGCGCCCCAACACATCCCAACACATCCCCATGCGCCCCAACACATCCCAACGTTCCCCAACGCGCCCCAACACATCCCAACGCATCCCCATGCACCCCAACGCGCCCCGGGGCTCGCTGGGACAACAGCCCCAGGGGCTCTGCCTGCCCCCAGAAACACACAGCCAGCCCTCTCGGGGAGCCTGGAGAACATCCCCGGGTCAGCCTGTCTGCGAGAGGTGCAGAGACACATCGGGGTTTTTCAGAGCTGCTCAGCCAGGTCCCCAGGCACACCGGCTGGGTACGTACCATTAACACCCCGTATGACCACCAGTCAGCACTGTGGGAGTGGCCCTGGCGATTCACCACCTCTGGTGCCATATATTCCACCGTCCCACAGAAGGAATAGGCTTTCTTCTCGTGGTCTATTGCCTCCTTGCTCAAGCCAAAATCTACAGAAGAGGAAAACCATCAGCGCCCGCCCACGTGCTCTGAGCAATCACACGGAGCAGAGAGGCCCGACAGGACCTCTGCATTTCAGGAGCCAACCTTGCTGGAGCACAAGGCTTTTGTGGAGTCCCTTACCTGTGAGTTTGATGTGTCCTTCTTCATCCAAGAGGATGCTACAGCATGGATACAAAAATCAAGTTGTTACTGTCTGCAGTAAGGGCTGGTGAGAATCAGCACACGCGGCAGAGGCTGGTCTGAGGTGTTCCCAGAAGCCAGAGGAGAAAGTTATCTGTCCCTTCTCCTAATGCTTTAAGCTCCATCACCAAGGCACGAGTGGGACAAAGAGCAGCTCCCTTCTCTCTACACCCTCAACTTCACATTGAATGCATGACCCACCCAGGTTACACCACCTTTGATCCCCCACACCCCCCAGGTAAGAATACCCAGGTTGGCCATGCAGCTGGTACAGAATCACAGAACTGTTTTGGCTGGAAGAGACCTTTCAGATCAAGTGCAACCCAGCACTGCCAGGGCACCACTGACCCATGTCCTCAGCACCACAGCTCTGAAACCCCTCCAGGGATCACAGGGACTCCATCACTGCCCTGGGCAGCCTGGGACAGCCCTGGACAACCCTCAAGGGGAGGAAATTGTTCCTCAGCTCCAACCTGAACCTCCCCTGGGGCAACTTGAGGCTGGTTCTTCTTGTCCTGTCACTTGTTCCTTGGGATCAGAGCCCAACCCCACTTGGGTCCAACCTCCTGTCAGGAGCTGTCAGAGCCAGAAGGTCTCCCCTCAGCCTCCTTCTCTCCAGGCTCAACAACCCCAGGTTCCTCAGCTGCTCCTCACCAGACTCCTGCTCCAGCCCCTTCCCCAGCTCCACTGCCCTTCTCTGGCCACGCTCCAGACCCCCAGTGTCCTTCTGGGAGTGAGGGGCCCAAAACTGACCCCAGGATTGAAGACATGGCCTCACCAGTGCCCCACCAGTATGTGTCCCTGCAAAGGCCCAGCTTGGTGCCTTTTCCCTCCAAGGACTCTCAGTTGCTTAAGGCTGGAGCCCGGTGACTGCCCAGGTTGCTGCTCAGCCACGTGGTGCACACATGGTGCCCCCACAGCTCTCCTGGCCCTAACTGCTGGTCTGAGGAGCAGGAGTTGGCTGTCACTGCCACCTTCCATCTGGCTTGCCTCGGGACACGGTTCAGCCTTGCCTTTGAAGAGTTTTGCTGACTACAGGCTTGGGACTAAACTGAAGGACTTCTCCGATCCCGTGACTCGGTTCCCTGCCTCAGCTGTGCCACACGTACTTCTCTGGTTTGAGATCCCTGTAGATGATTCCCAGGCTGTGCAAGTGGTCAAGCCCCAGAGCCAGCTCTGCCAGGTAGAACTTCACGTCCTCCTCGGTGAACATGACCTGCAGGAAAGGAGAGGAAGTGGCTGGGCGCTGCGGTTACAACGCTGGCAGCAGGGCCACCTCTGCTGCACCCGTGCAAGACCTTTCACATCCGTGTTGCTCTCTCGTGCCTTTTCACACCCAAACTTTTCCAGGCTTCCCCCACCATCCTAAAGTAGCAATTAAGCAGCAACCCCAAAAAAAACAATTCAGCTGGCTAAGCAGCAGACAGGTTCTTGAAATACTCTCTGTTTACATTCACTGGCTAATGTTCCCAGTTGTCCTCACCTCACACAACTTCTTGTTACTCCTCCCATTCCCCTCATCCCAGCAAGGAGACACAACCAGCCAACCCTGCAGCAGAACACCGGGCTAGCAGCAGGTTGGAGGTTGTTTCCACCCCTCTCAAAGGCTCTGTGAGGGTCAATCGCTTCTCCAGGCAGTGAAGTGCAGATGAACTGAGAGCCTCAGCAACCCACCGAGATGCCAGAGCATACCCACCTCTTTGGAAAGCCGAGTGAAAAGGTCACCTCCTCTGAGGAAATCCAAGATGAGATACAGCTTCCCCTCCGTCTGGAATGCTGAAACACAAGCCAGAGCTGGAATCAGACCCCTCTGCCGAGGGAAGGTTTGTGGTGTTACATTAATCACTTAAATCCCAGTAGCTCCAGTCGTGCAGCTGCCCCGCGTGGTTACTGGGTTAAACACAGGTAGGGCCAATTATTTGGGGCACGAGATATCCCGGCCGTGCTGTGGAAATGGGAGCTCACCAGCAGCACTCTGGCACTGTGGAAAACCCTGGTTTCACTGAGGAGGGGGGGTGTTCACTCTCGGCCAGCGATGCTTTGCTGCAAGGGCTGTTTTCCCAGGAGAGGCACTGGGCAATTCAGCTGCCAAACTCTGGCTGGACTAGTTAGCTCTGCTGTCTCAATTTTCTCCCGATTTCATGTTTTAATCCCAAGGATTCAATGTTTAGATATCTTCTCCCAGTCTGCCCTCTTTTCCCTGTTCATCATACTGTGTCCAGTTTTGGGCTCCCCAGTTTAAGAGAGACAGGGATCTACTGGAAAGAGTCCAACGAAGGCTACGAGGATGATTAAGGGACTTGAGCATCTCCCCTCTGAGTAAAGCCTGAGGAACTGGGGCTGTTTAATCTTGAGAGGAGAAGACTGAGAGGGGATCTTATTAATGTCTATAAATAGCTGAAGGGTGGGTGTCAAATGGAAGGGGCCAATCTCTTTTCTGGGTATAACTTGAGCACAGAAGGTTCCACCTCAACATGAGGAGGAACTTCTTCCCTGTGAGAGTGCCAGAGCCTGGCCCAGGCTGCCCAGAGAGGCTGTGGAGTCTCCTTCTCTGGAGCCTTTCCAGCCCCCCTGGCTCTGTTCCTGTGTGGGCTGCCCTGGGTGACCCTGCTCTGGCAGGGGGGTTGGACTCCATCATCTCCAGAGCTCCCTCCCAACCCCACCATTCTATGATGCTATGATCAGCAGGCCTGGGACCAAAGGCCTTTCCAGGAAAGGATTTGTGTTAAGGGGCTTGTGAAGGCTCCAGAGCAGCACAGCCGATGGGGGATACGGACTGATCCAGGCTTCTTCTCCGTGTCAGGTGTCTCCAAAAGCCTGGTTAGAACCCACGAGAGGCTGAGAGCATCCTCCGAGCAGCCGGGTGCCTCATGCTCATCGACCTGCTCGTGGCAGATGTGCCTGCAGCAGCAGCTTTTGTCTTTGTGCTTAAAAGCAGCCAGTGCCTGCTGGAGCCTGCAGCCCCTCTCCCAGTGTCCCAACTACCCCCACACTCACCGTAGTGGAGTTTCACCACAAAGGGATGGTTTACATCAGCCAGGATGTCCCTTTCTATCTTTGTCCTCACGCGATCGCGCACTGTGGGAAGAGAGGGGACAGCTCAGACACAGAAAAAGGCACATGGGGACCAGCTTTTAGTACCAGGCAGCTTGAGCCAGATCTTTTCCCTCCTCCATCACTGCAGCAAGGGTCTTACATAGATGGAGAGAAAAGGAGGCTGTTTGGCTCAGGTGAAGACACTTCTCTTTCACCCAGATCACCCTGGGGCCAGCCGTGACATTTCTCCAGTGCTCTTTAAGGCACGGAAGGGAAGAACATGGCAGGAAAAATCTCCTACCTTTCAACGTCGCCTTCTTGAGCACTTTCATGGCGTAGAGGTGGTTGCTGTCTGGTGGGGTTATTTTTCTCACCAAGAAGACCTGAGCCAGAAGAACATCACATTAACCGAGCACTAAACATTAGCAGGGAGAGCTGGATGCCTCCCAGCGTGGCAGACCTCCCAGTAACCCCAAGAAGCAGCTGACCACGGGACTGCTGAGATGTACCTCAGGCTCTCCATGTGAAACCCCATGAGGTTTTCAGGGAAGTGCTGTGTGTAAACTCCTCACCCCCTATGTACAGCCCTTACAGCACTCCTGCTTTTATACTGTACTGTTCTCCTCTCCACTCTTCCACACCTCTGCAGTTCCCGTGGAGCTGGAGCTGGTGCCTGGGAGCTGTGACTCGAAGCACTGGTGCTTCAGTGTACCACAAAGCCTCCTGGGGACCAGATCAACTCCTCATTATTCAGGGTCTGCATCCTCTTTGGATTTTTCCCTCCTTCCCTGACGTCCTGTTCTACTGGGGTTTAGCTTCAAAAAGACAATACCTTGCTTTACATAAAATCACTGCTGCATTAGCCCAGGCAACAGCACATGGCCCTGTGAGTGCTGGTAAGTGGCTGACATGAAGCTGATTTAACGTGTGAGCAGACGGTCTGTAAGAGACCTCGATTATTTACACACTGAAGAGGTGCAGGCTACTTCCTTCCCCCTTCGCAGAAGGGAAACCCGACCATAAAGAGGGGCCAAAACCAGTCCCTGGCACACAGCAACATTTCTGAGAAGAGAGGAACGTGCCCAAGTCCTCTGAGTCCTCATTCAGCTGACAGCTTGGCAGACAGAGAGCTGCAGGAGGACCTTCTGCCCTGGGTGACACCTGGGTTCATGAGCCAGATTCTACTGCATTCCTTCTGATCATCTGAAAAAAGAACTCCAGAGGAACTTTGGACATCTGGGCTGGCCCTTAGGAGAAGGCAGCGCTACAGTTGCCTTCCAGGTTAGAATCATAGAATCATTTAGGTTGTACAAGACCTTTAAGGTCATCGAGTCCAACCGTTCACCCAGAACTACCAAGAAAAGGTGAGAAGCAACCATTTGCTAAGTGAGCTCACCAGTCAGATTCTGGTGGGAAGCAGGAAAGCGGTTTCACTGGGGACAGTCCCTTTTGTCATCAAAATCATTGACCTGGCACGACACATAGGAAGAAGTAAACTCACCTTGCCAAAAGAGCCCTGTCCCAGCACCTTGAGGAGCTCAAACTGTGATGGGTCAGCTTTCTCAGAGCCTTCCTTCACATGGTGTGTGATGTTGATTTCTTTCACAACACCTTCACCCTGAAAAAGAAGGGACACGGTTGACTGGGAGCTCCTGAAGAAGAGAAAGCAAGTCTCCTCGGGTTAAGGAACCAGGATTGTAGCTACAGACTCACAGGAACCACATCTGAGAGAACCTCAGAAGCTGATGCATGTCACGGGCATCTCCTGCCTTCAACATCTGGAATAACAAAGCCCTCGGTGGGCTTGCACCAGGCAGCCTTGTTACACACCCTGTGCCCTCCCCAAAGACTCCTCTCCCCAGGCCACAGGTGCTGCTTCCCTTTGAACCGCCTTTCAGAAGAGCGTTTGAAAAGCACCTTCCTTTTTTTTAAGGTCCTGGTGGCAAAAACAGGAGTGTTTATACCACTGAAAATCCCACAACACACACAAAAAAAATACGGCACTGTTGTCAAAACACGGCCAGGGCTGGCAAAAATCAGACATGTTGGAGCCCATCTGCTCGGCAATCTGAGCAACTCCGCAACATAAGTCTTAGCGCATCTTCGGCACGTACAGATGATGCTCTAACAGACTCGAGCCTTCAAGAAGATTGAGGGGAAGCCAAGGTCTCTGGCACATGTTTTGTTTGAAACACATTCTTTTATTTAAGGAAAAACCAAAAAAAAAAAAAAGAAAAAGAAGAAGAAGAAGAAAAAGAGATTTAATCATCAGTATCTAGAATAAACTCACCAGCGACGCTAGGCCAGCACACAAGAGCAGCCACAGCCCCCGAGGTGATGCTGGGACACCTCCTTTCCCCAGCAAACCTTGTCCATACCTCTGGTGCACTAAGCCCAGAGTTCAGCTCAACAGAAACACCTCGTCCTGCTTTCTATTTGCATCTCAAATGTAAAGAGACTTTTTTATACTGCTAGTCTTCCAGCTGTGCTTTCCTTCTCCTGACCATACCCAGCCTGTACATCTGTACTTAGGTTTCATCTGAGCTTGACCTGTTCCAGCCCCTCTCCCAAGTGACCATGGGGAGAGCTCACAGGGCAAGCTGGATTCAGCTTCCCACTTCTACAGACACGAATCTGACTCAGGCCAGAAATCCCATGGAGCTGAATGTCTTGTAAGGGCAACTCCAGGCTTCTTAGCACTTTAGTCCCCCGTTATCCAGCGTTAGATGTGGTCTCGCTGCTATTTGGACCTGAAAGCCAGCAAATGTGTTCCAAAGGGCATTGGTTGCTCTCTGACCTGGGGGTAGATGTGGCCATCAGAGAAAGCTGGAACTACTATTTAGATTTTTGCCTTACAGAGCTGGGGGGAGGGAGGGGAAAGTGATGCTTTGTTTTCTAAAACTACTCAGATACTTGGGCTGGAACCCACCTAATGAAAGCCGCTTTTAAAAACAACAGGAACCAAGTTTCAGGCTCTGCCTCTCCTCTGCACCCCAGCCCACTCTCCACCCTCCCAGCAGCTTCTCGGGGAGGGTGGCCTTACCAAGCGCCCGCGGATGTGGTTGCCAACCTGCACCGAGCAGCCTTCCCTTCCCGCTCTCACGCCTGGCTTTTCACTAGCTGAGATAGAGCTATGTTTCCATGGTGGTAGCTTTGCTCTCTCAAGATCCTACATCATTCAGACACGAAGACGGAGCAGAGAAGCCCACGCTCTCCGTGGCACAGCACGTACAGCACGAGCACGGGGAGAGGGCAGGGGGACAGGAGCTCCTCCCGTGCTGTCCTGACGTTTGCTGGGCTCAGTGATCACAAGCAAGAAAGATCTTATGATCCCTGTAACAAGCAGGTTTTCCTGTTCCATAGGATCTCCCAGCTTAAATCAGTCATCTTACACTTCTGTTTTGCTCAGAGGCTTAGTCCATGGCAGACAGTTAGGGAGAGCTTCCCCCTTCCAGCCAAGAGCCTGAGCCAGAGTCAGCCAAAAGGTCTCCTCCTGCTAGTTCTTCCTTGTTGGTCTCTCTCCACAGCAGGGAGAGACTCGGGGATGGGACCCATGGAAGTTGTAGGTTCTTTCCTTCCTGCCTATCTCCATGAAAAGACTGGAGAGAAACCAGGTCTACACAGCGTCAGCACTTGTACAACCGTGCGAGCATCACCCCGTAGCATCGCACACCTATGCAGAGAGGAACGTTTAACACGAACGCTTGTATCCACCACCAAGGCATCTGGACCCATCCTCCTACCACAGCTCTTCAGGAGCTATGGAGTGACCTATAGCCAGAGCTGTGGGAATTCTTTTCCTTGGCCAACAGCAAGACCCAAGGTGTTTAACTGCAAGTGGTTTCAGCAGCCCAAGCTGTATCTGAAGGCAAGCAGAGGTTTGCACACAGCTGGTCGGCCAGACCACACCACCGAAGGTCCAGACCTACCAACTACACCAGGGTAGCATCGCCAGAGACGCCACTAAGCAAACTCTCTGAGAAGGCAGAAAAAGCAAAGCAAACCAGACTGCTCCCAACACCCCTCTGAAGCATCGGCCCCCCTGGGCGAGCAACCAGCGAAGCCAAGCGAGCGGTGGTACTGACCGGGCTGGAGAGCTGGCCGGGGGCAGGCAGCTGCAGCCTGCAAGGCTTGGCTCGGTGTTTCCTCTGCAGCCAGAGCGTGAGGAACGCGCAGATGCGGGGAAGTTTAGGGTCCCTCTCCATCCTCCCATCCCGATCAACATCGCACAGCCCCGGTAAGCCCCGCTCCCGCCAGCTCCCGGCTGCTGGGGACCGGGGAGGCTCCCCCGGCCGCCCCAGGCTGGAGGTTGCCGGGTGGAGGAGATACAGGTGGTTAAAGCCCAGCTGGCAGATGCGCAGTGGAGACAAGCGACTCGGTCGCACGGAGGCAGGTTCACGCTCCCACTGCCCAGCAACAGGGCTTGTGGTTGGGGCTTGGTTGTTTTCTTTTCTTTCTTTTTGGTTTTGCTTTTAGAAAAAAAAAAAAAAAAACATCTCGCAGCTCCTCGGTTGCATTTGGGTTCCCTGGTGCTGGGAAGATGCTGACAGAAAACAGACACGGTCCAGTTAAAGTGACTTCCATCTAGTGCCACACGAAACTCATGTCAGGCTGGGAGCTTTGGGGGTATTTCCACAATGGCAGAATATTCTGAGAAGCCACTTACTCTTTAATAAGGAAGAGAAAAACTCATGCGACCTCCCTCAGAAAGCTGACACCACCTCGAAAAGCTGCACAGCTCTTTGCTCTCCCACTGGCACAGGGGTGATGGGTCGCCTGTGATGGGATTCAGGGTGCAGCGATCCCACGGGCAAATCCTCTGGCATCATAAGGATATGCACCTAGTCCTCTCTTTGCTTTATGCCCCTTGCCACGGATGCTGGAGTTATCCAACAGCCACCTCGGGAAGTTCCAGGCAAGGTATTTTTTAAGGTCATTTCTGATGCAGACACCTCCTGAACCCACCGCTGCTCGGGTTTCTTGTCAGGACAGTGGAGAGGTATTTGGATTGCTTGCTTTGCCTCCTTCCCCTCCAACCCTGCTCCCCTTTGACCCTTCCATCGGGTCAGCACAGACAGATGTTTTCTGCAGCAAGACCCCAGAGACAGCAGGTGAGAAAGAAACCCTTTGAAATGAGTAAAAAGACACCCCCACAGCTCTGCAAATAGAAACAACCCTGTGTCAGCTCCCAGCTCTGAATTACTCTGGAGTATGAAAAGAGGACCTTGGTGTGGACCCAGACACGCTGCTGAGGGCTGTCTGCCTCCTCCACCCCCAGAACGTGCTCTTTGGGAACCAGTAACGAAAGAAGCAAATGACTTAACACCAGCAAGGCAGCTGGTCCCAGCTCCACAGAGGAAGCCTCACAAGCTGCTGAGGTCCAAAACAAGAGAGCTGGGTGAAGGTGCCAGAGAGCAGCATGAAGAGGCACCGTGCAGCTGCCGAGCACATCTGCCGGGGACTCCATATCGACACCTCCTTCATTCTGCCACGGTCCTGGTGAAGAAGCCAGGCCAGAAACCCCATCCATGATGTGCCACCCAAAGACGAGCATCAGCCACGTCCAAGGAAGCTTTGTGCTGCTCGGTGGGGCAGTGCAGGAGGTGCAGCCAGGCAGCTCTCTGCGTGTGGGCCCGGATCTGATAAATCTCATCCCGAGCAAGACAGCTTTGCATGTTATGTTATCAGACACTCGGCGCCGAGAGAGGAGCCTCAGGAAAGCAATCAAAAAACCCCACGGAACGTCCACGCAACGGCAACGCCGGGGCACCCGCCCCAGCAAGCTGACAAGATCAGAAAGCCACAGGAGACATAAATGACAGCATGGAACGGATTTTGGTGTGGGGAGGAAGGAGGAGGAGGACGAAGTCAAAGCCGGGATGTCATGTGAGCAAGCGAGCAATAGCTGCTTTCTGAATGAGCACTCCCCCCTCAGCCGAGCTGGGCACGTAGGGACGCGCTGCAAGAAAGGGTCTGGGTTTCAGAGAGGTCCTGGGACAACCCATCACGGGACCGAGCGCCAACGAAACGCAGGAGCCTCCTTGAGGTGCATGTCTGCAGCATCTCTTACCTTGTCTGCCGAGTCCACGAGGTCTTTGTCTATCCAAATGATGTCTGATTTTGTCTGCGGGACAATAAATGAGCGTCAGCACAGAGGGGCTGGGATACTCCCCTAAAGTTTTCCCAACAAGACCAGAAGAGCTGTTTGCAGTCACTGGTGGTGTCCCACCAAGCAGCACTCCTGGGGATGCGATCCTGAGCTGTGCTGGTGGCTCCAGCTCCTATGAAAGGCTCTGATAAACTCTGACGGGTGGTGGAGGAGGCCACGGTGCTGGCACGTTACACACGTTCCCCAAGAACCAGAGCACTGACGACAAGGGGAGAGAATTAATTTCCTGCATGTTGATTAACGTCTACGTCAGATTTTACTCTATACCTGGACAAAGTCCACAAGCATCTGTTCTGGTTAGCGGTGTCCTGGGGCCGCAGGGACGTTTGGCATCCCCATGGCAAAGAGAGGGCTCCTCTCCAGGGCACACTCAGCGTTTCTAAAGCAACCAGGAGGAACACAACCCTCACCACAGCCCTGGAGGGCAGGGCAGGAGCGGGCCAGCTGCTCAGAGAAATGTCAGTTTGTGCTGCCTCTGGGGCCGGATGCAACTCCCTGAACCCGTGAGAGACGCAGCAGCGTTGAAAGGGAGCTCAGAAAAGAACTGCTTCAGAGCTAGGACAGGGCTCTTTCTCCCTCAGACACTCAGACTTGAGGGAAGAAGGAAGTTTCTGTGAGGTCAGTCCCCGAGCCTGCTGTATTTTACTGAGTGCAGGTAGATTTGCCACCCCTCCTGCATCCTCCTTCGCCTGCTTTACAGCCAGCGAGCCAAGTCTGAGTAGAGAAACCACCTCTCCCCAGAACATCAAATCAGCTTTGGAACATTTCCCCCGAGAGGCTCCAGTCTTTGGCTGCGGATGAACTAAAACTCATGTGACTGCAGACAGAAGGGACCCGAGAGAGGATGGAGCTGTGACTTTTGTTCCTTTTCAAGCCGCCTGACACCGAGACGGAGCCCGCGGTGCTGGCCAGGCCCTTGGGCGCCAGCAGCATCAGCAGAGTGAGGCAGAAGGGACCTGAAAGTAGGACAGGAGCTACGGGGAAGTGAGAGAAGAGCGAGCAAGCCTTGGAGGAAGGGAGGAGCCGTGTGAAAACAGCGAGATTAGAGTTAAGAATTAACCGATTTGCAGCTCCGGAAGGACTGAATCTGATCGGAGGGGGCCCTTGCAGTCACCTCTTCCTCTTCTTCCTCCCCTCCATCGCTCTGCCTGTGCTGTGGGAGCAGCCAAGAGCTCTTTGGGTCCGGGAGGAGGCGGCTGCCCCGCTGCTGCCAAGGGAAGCGGGTGCACTGGGCAGCCAGCTGACATCTCCCAAAGCCCCTGCCCGAGCACCCGAAAGCGATCGCAAGAACCTCAGCGATCCCCCGCTGGGGATTACACCCAGCCCAGGGAAAGCAGCTCCTTTACTGCTCCGACCAGGCAGCAGGCACCAAACCCTGCCTTGGATGGGGCTGAGCGATTCCTGGCTCTCCCACCAGCACAGCTCTCTCTGCAGGTCCACCAGACACTGCTCCTGGCAGCTCCCAGCCATCTCCCAACACCCACAGCCTCAGGAGAGGCCTTCTGACAGATTCCTGCACCCCTAGGAAATCATATTGGTTGCTCCTGGAAAATAAAAGGCCACCAGCCAGGTCTGAGCCCAAGGAGGTTGCTCAAGTCAGAGGCGGAGACAACTCCTGAGCTTCCCAGTGCATCCTTCAAAGTGCACAGATGGCTCAGTCACCTACAGCAGGGGCTGGGGACATACATATGGGGTTGGGCTGGTCTTGGTTTTTGTTTTTTCCCCCCAAGTTCAAAATCCAAGTCCTCTTTCCTACTTTCCCCTTCTTTTGAGGAAGGATTTTACAAGCCAGAAGCCAAGAGACAGGTTTGTTTTCGCTCGCGTTTTGTCACTTTGCTGCTTGAGGCAGCCACATCGAAATGCAAGGGAAAAAAAAATCACACACACACACAAATAATAAAAAAAATCAACCCTGCAAGAGCTAGAAACAGATTAGGCTTTTGGCATTTCGCTCCCTATTCATCAACAACTAACCAGAAGCTGTTTTAATTTCTGTTACTTCAACACAGGCTCTGGTCCCAAAACACTCCCCAGTTCTGGCAGCACCGAGGAAAGGCTTCATCGAAAGCAGCTTCACCACCAGAACTGCCTTCTCCAGGAGAGAAGGGGTTAATTACATCTGGATAGAGTCTGGCTCGTTAAGGTCGGGAGATTCACCACCTCCAGAGGAGACAGAGCACAGAGCTGCAGGCAGAGCAGATATTTTACCAGCGAGTCACTTGCCTCTTGGATCCTTGGCTTGATGCGGAAGAGGAGCCTCAGCATTTCCAAAGCTTTAGGCTGCTATTCTCCCATACTTTGCAAGCTGGCTTCGGCTCTCAGAGCATTCTGCAGCCCTTGGAACGGCACGAGAACCCCGAGTGTAGTAGTTATGTCACTGGGATGTATTTTGGGAGTTTTCTCTGAGAGGAAACTGCGGTTTCCTATGGGGAAATCGCATCGTGCGGCGATGGCTGCACAATACCAGATGAAAACTCTGGGCGGCTTTACGGGTGCTTAGGATGGCTCCTTCCATCAGCAAAGCTCAGCAGGCTTTTCAAGAGGACCAGGAGAGGGCCCCAGGAAAACAGGTGGGGAAAGAGCAATTTCAGTCACTGCACAAAGCAGCAACAAGCAGCTCGGAGTCTGCGCTGCTTTCTGCCCCAGTTACGGAGCACGAATGCCGAGTCCAGCACAGACGTTCTCCCGGTGGCATCGGCCAACTTGCAGGTCTCCAGGGAAGGGGCCAAGAGGAAGCAGCTTCTCTGTTCTTCCCTGGCCTGTCCCTGCCCCAGGTCAGAGTTGTCAATTGCTCACAGAATCATCGGATCGTTTGGGGTGGGAGAGACCTTTAAGCTCATTGAGTCCACCCGTTCCCCCAGCACTGCCAGGGCACCACAGCTCCACGGCTTGGAAACCCCTCCAGGGATCACGGGGACTCCACCCCTGCCCTGGGCAGCCTGGGACAGCCCTGGACAACCCTGGAGGGGAAGAAATTGTTCCTCAGCTCCAACCTAAACCTCCCCTGGGACAACTTGAGGCCGGTTCCTCTTGTCCTGTCACTTGTTCCTTGGGAGAGCAGACCAACCCCCAACTCATCTGCTGTATCAGGTCTTTTGGACACTGCTACGAGGCCCCACGGGAGGTTTCCACACTGACATCTTATGGGAGGGTTGCACAATCCCACCCCTTTGCTCAGGGGTCAGCTCCTGCCCCATGACACAGCTCTGCACCCTACTCTTGTACATCCAGGGATGTCTTCATAGGGGCGGAGTGGGAAGGAGATGGGAACTGGGCAGGTCAGGCACTGCAGACACAGGGAGTGGAGAGGGGAAAAAGGGCTCCAGTCCTGTTGTGCTGAATCAATTCTCTTCCAATTTCTGTGTTTACAAGGCAAAGAGAGAGCCACGTGCTCACTTCCAGTTCCCATCACGGGGCCATCTGCATTTCATCTGTGCAAACCAGATGTCCTACATGGTTTCAAAAACTTCCCCAGTGTCACTGCAAGGTCCTTCACTGCTTTGCACAATCCCTTTAGCTGTCCCCACTCTGTACCTTCAGAAAAGTCCCAGTTCCTGACAAGCTTCTTTCCAAGTCCATGAGATTCGTGCAGCAAAGTGCTGCCCTGGACGGCAGCATTCAAACTGTCTACGCGGAGCATCCCGAGAGCTCCTTCCCATTCCTGGAGCCTGTTTCCCAGGCACGACCCCTCCCTCCTCAGTGGCAGGAGGCACAAGGGATCAGAACAATTCTGCAGCAGAGAAACACAGAAGCTGGAGCTTATATTTGGGCAGCAACAGCTTGCACAAGGAATTAAAGCAGCCACAGAAGGCTGGGATGCTTCGGTGCGGGATGGGACGATGTGGTGCCCTGGGTTGCTGTCTGGCCCCTCTCCTGATGAGTTTTCTAACCCATGTGTGAACACAGACACAAAGAATCGTTGTCCTCACCTCGCCCTGCCTTGCCAGGCCCCTGGCTCAGCCTACCCGCCCTGTTTCTCCTCCCTACAAACAGCTGAGGCTCTTCACAAAGCAGAAGCCCAACCTGCTGCGAAACCTGGAGACCATAAACCAGCCTTGGTCAGAAACAGAAGCCACCAGCTCCTTGCTTCAGACTCTTCAGGAGAGAAAGGCTGCTGCAGGAGTGCCGATGGCCATGGCTGTCTCTCCTGCAGTCTGGAGTGCCGAGTCCCGGCTGTAAACTCCGCGTGAACCTGCCGTCCTTGCCACGACAGCCCCAGGAAAGACAATCCCCTCTTCCAGCGGTGCCAGACACAAACGGCTCCCAGGGCAGGGTTTCAAGACACCGTGATCTAATTCTGTGTCCTCAGACAAGACTGTGGGACTCAGTTCCAGCAGGTCCCACCATCAGCTCCATAAACCAGCACCCCTCCTAGCCATATAGCTTTAAATCAGAAGAACCAGGGACTGCCTTTGCCTCCTGCCAGGCTCCAGTTCCATCCCCCGGAGCGCTGGGAGCAGCACCGGGGAGGCAAGGAGCAGGGTTTCATAAACAGGAAGGCAATGGTGTGAAGAGCTGCTGCCTGAGGAGAGACAGCTGCTGTCACCTCCGAATGCTTCAGAAGGGAGACTGGTGCCCCAGTGCTAGACCAAAGGGATGGCTCAGCTGGTTTCAGCTGCTGGCCAGAAGGCTCTGGACGAAGATGACCTCTGACCGCAGTGCAGAGCCCCCCAGCACACACTGCTCCCGGGTGCCAGCCTCGGGAGCTTCACGCTCCTGAACTCCTACCTGAAATTGGTTTTTTTGCAGCTAACTCCAGAGCAATAACCTCCCTGCAGAACAGCAACTCCCACTCTGGAGGGAGCCCGAAATGAACGGGAAGCAGGAGATGCTGCAGCTTTGCAGAGGAAGCGGCTCTGCTTGTTGCTGCTGCGAAGAGCGGAGGCAAAGGCTGCTCTGCCTGGGACTTTTTTTTTCAGAGTGGTGGTTCTCAAAAAGGGGAACAAACAAAGCGAAGAAACCTCTCCCCAGCCACTGCCTGCCCTCCTGCAAAGGCCTTATTTGGGCATGGCTGACGGTTGGTCTCATTTACGAGCAAAGAACTGGCCAGAACTTTGTCCTTTTGTCTGCACTTCTTTGGTGGATCACTCTGGGAGCCCCCAGACTTGGCCCCAGCCTGAAAAATCCTGTGGGATGCTGGTCCCTGAGCAGAGACACCCTTGCAAAGCGAAGGGCTTCATCCGGAATGGACCCACCAGCCAGCACAGACAGGCTGGACTGATGTGTTTAGAGAGGTGGGACAGGGAGAAGGGAGTTTTGACACGAGAGGAAGGGCTGCCCACGGCCAAGAGATGGTCCTATCAGCAGCTGCTGATTTGAACTCGCTTCATCACCATCCACCGACTTCCAGGAAAGCAAGACAGGAGATGCTGCAGGAAACCTGCCCTCTCGAGATGTCTGCAACTACTCCAGGACCTCTCAGGAGCTGAGGAATGTCACCATGCACCCAGCACAGTCACCTCGCCAGCCACTCCTGGGGCTTTGTTGTGAGGAGAGAGCAAGAACTGGGTCAGGGTAAGCGAGGGCTGCTCCTCTGTGGTTGTCCAGGAAAGGAGCCATTGCCAGCCCTGCCCCTCACTCCAGCTTGGAGAAGAAGTTGAAAGCAGAAGCCCAGCCAAGCAGAACGTTTGGTGATATCACTCTCATTTCATTTCATCACTGAAGTTAAATAAAAAACCCACCTGGGAGAACTCAAGAGTTTTGCTTTACCTAATTCAGCAATATCAGGGCTGTATTCCCAGATTAAAGCCCAAAGCCACCTTTCTTGTGCTTGCACGTACCATGCACACCATTAAAGAAAAAAAAACCCACACCAACTTGAAACTTCAAGATTAAAAAGCTGCTCTGCCTGAGAGGAGACTCCGAAGCAGATTTAAAACCCCCTCTGCCCAAGAGGAGACTCTGCCCTGTTCTGCCACACACCTTCCAAAGGGTTTGATCCCCGTGCAGCTCCCACCACGCTCCCTTCCAGGTAGGAAACCTCATGGGCTCTGGTTTTCCCACTCCAGCATCATCCCAAAAATCACTGATCCAGCCTCAGGGCTGCCTGCTCAAAGCCCAGGTCTGCCCAAGGGTTTGCTGCTCTTTGTAAGGCAGGGCCAATTCTGCTTCGTACACGCGTGCGGCTGCAAAAGGTCGGGGAGAAAAGACAGGAACCCTCTTGCTTGAGCTCCTCAACCACTTCCAGCCACACTTGGAGCAGGAAAAGCTGCAGAAGGGTTCAGTGCTGGGGGTATTTGCAAAAGCAGATGGAGGGAAGAGATGTGCCCCTGGCCCTGGGAGACATCAGGGAGTCAGCAAGGCTTTTGCAGGAGGGAGAAGCAGGAGATCCTGAACACTTGGGGGCATGGACAGAGCTTAATGGAAGAGGGAGGTTCTTTGAGCAATCCAAGAGGATCTGCAGGGACAGAAACAGCCTCCTTAGTCCTTTCAACTCAGCTGGCCAAGGGCAATCGCTGTGTAGAGAGATAAAAGCCTCGGGAGGCAGCCAGGGCCGGGGGGAAGGGTCCACTGCAGGGTGGCTTTGAAGATGGAAGTCTTGGACCAAATCACTTCTACAAACAGAACTAAGGAGCACCGGAGACTTCGGCAACTGGAACTTCCCGATAAGTGGATAAGGACGGGGGCGGATTCCTGGCAGGAGCTTTACTGCTAGCGGTTTCCAGGAAGGGATTACTGCAAGGGAAGGGTGCTGTGATAGGAAAGGGGCACGTTTCACCCCACTCCATCTCCAAGGACTGCTTTATCAGTCTCCTGAAAGCCAAAACAAACCAAAAACAAGGGCGGGAGAAGAAACCCAGGTCACACAGTCAGAGCTTTGCACAGCAAGGGTGTTGGCAACACTGGTGTCTAGAAATCCTGTTCATTGCCACCTCCAAGGCAGCTGAGAAGTGAATGACCAACTCCATCGTGGCACAGGTAACACCAGGAACCTTCCCCTAGATGGCTTAAAACAAAAGCCTTGGGCTCCAAGCATCCTAGAAGCAACTCTGTCACCTTGCTCAGGGGGATTCCTCTCCAGTCAAGAGAGGCAGCCAAACTCTCTTCAAATTTTACACTGTGAAATTCATTTGGTGACCGTTGGGAAGGACTTTGCTGCTGCTTGGAGCAGTGATCTCGGCTCCCTGCAGTGGGGGTTACAAGCAAATCCCTAAAAAGGGAAAACTCAGACCGAGACGGCACAGTTTTACCCTGTTTGGTGCTCAGATGGAGCAGTTCCACCCTTTTGTCTCTTCGTGGGCCCCTTCTCTCACCAGCAAGCTCACTTCTCTCGTCTGTCAGAAGGCGACCCACGTCATCCTGCGTGGAGGTGGACGGAGCTGTCCCGGGGAGGAAACACTGAAAACCTGGAGACCACAAACAGCCCCCAGCACGTTCTGGCAGTGGGGAGGAGAGCGGCAGTAACGGGGCATGGGACAGCCCAGCAGAGCACGGTGGGATTGCGAGGACAGGTACTGGTGTCTGCAGCCACGGGACAAGCCGTGCCACCCCAAAAGGGGCAGAGAGCCCGGGGCACCCTGCCAGGCTGGCTGCTTGGCCACTGCTCCCCCTCAGGCACACTCCAGCAGGTGGCACTCAGAGCATCTTCAGATGCCCCAAATGTGTTTCTGTTGGGAAAGAGGAGGGTGAGAGCCGAAAGGGTCCATTTCCTCAACACCCATTTCATAAACAGGAGGGATCCAGGAACTGATTAAGGGATGTTTTCTCCAGCAGAATCCTGAGGCTGAAGAAGGGAGAAGGCAGAAGGTGGCCTCGCACAGCAGAGCTCCCCTGGCCAGGCAAGTCCTCCTGCTTCACAACATCCCTTTCGAGCTGTTGTCATCTGAAAAGGAGCACCAAAATATCTGCCTTATGGCAGAGAGCTCGGGTCCCTTTGGGGATGGAGAGAGCACAGGCATCCCCTTTGGACTCCCCAGTCTCCTCCCTGCGCCTGGCTCTCTCCAAGGGCATTTTGGCACCAGATCCTGAGCGTTTCTTAAATAAAAAAAAAAAAGATAAAATAAAATCTCTCCACCCTTTCCAGGCACTACAAGCCACAGCTGGCCAGGATCAGCTGACAATACAGAGTTTGGGCTCAAGGTGCAAGCTCAGGCAAAATATCTTCCTAAACCCCACCGAGAGGAGCGCTCGCAGCCGGCAGGACTTTGCACCCAGGGAAAGGAGATGCCGAGAGGAAAACACCTTTAGCTGCCAGGAGATAAGGAACTACTTCATTATGCAGCTTCTACAGAACAAATTAGTCTCCATTTAGAAAGTGCAAAGGATACACTCTCCCCTTGCACACATTTCCCAGCCAGGAGAAACAGTCTGCTCTCAGCAAACTCAGATCAGCTCATGGTTTGATAGTGGCAAAAAAAACCCTCAGCAGACCCCATCCCATCCAAGAATATTCCTCCTAGGAAGCAGCATTAAAGGACTGTCCTCCATCTAGACACGAGGCAGGTTTGCTCCTTTCAGTCCAGAGGGTGAGAACTTTTTCTAACCAAACTGCAAAATATTAATGCTGGCTTCACGGCGAGAACCCAGCCTCGTGTGCTGCCCCTGGAGTTATCGTGGGATGCGGAAACCATTCTCTATCGCAGGAATTCCATACTCCTCCCACAGCACACAGGCTGCCCGTGGTTTTCTTCTTGCAAGACACGTGAAAAATGGTCTCGGGTTGGTACCTTGGGTACGTGCGTGCCGGGAGGACCCGGCTCTCTCCCCCCCTCCAAGGACACATGCGAGATGCACGGAAAGAAAGGCGATTGCTGCTGATTGTGTTAAAGGAGGAGAAAAAAAGGAGGAGAAAAAAAGGAGGAGAAAAAAAGG
>JANVCC010000120.1:3469056-3505537 GCA_025345505.1 Todiramphus chloris collaris | reverse complement strand
AAAAAAAAGGAGGAGAAAAAAAAAGGAGGAAAAAAAAAAGGAGGAAAAAAAAAAGGAGGAAAAAAAGGAGAAAAAAGAGAAAAAAACCCACATGTCCAAAACACCCCCTGAGCTGTGTGCTACCAGCACCCCCGGGAGAGGAGACGGGACAAGCACCTCCTTTAGCAAAGCACCACTTTTTCATTTAATGCTTGTAAAAGCTCCTGATGCAGCCGGCACAGCTCCGCCGTGCCACGGGCACACGCCTGCCCTGCCTGCTGGGGCTGTGAAGATCACGGAATCACAGACTCATCTAGGTTGGAAAAGACCCTTGGGATCATCATGTCCAGTAACGTCACGATCCACCCCGGTCCCAAACAGCACGGGCTGGGAACTACACTCACCTCGAACACTGGCAATAACGTTTTGCCTTGCTCCACCAAGACATGGGCAAAAGAAAAAAGGATATTTTAAGAACATTTTTTTTTTCTCCTGCGACTGCACCAAAGGGGTCACCCCTGCAAAGACCACCACGGTCCCCAGTGCTCGCTGGCTGGCTCAGTGATGGTGCAGAGTCTTCGCCTCCCCCTCTCTTTAAGCAGCCACTGCGTATTCCTGACCTGTGAGCAGGCCAGGCAGTTAAATACACCTCCCTGGCGGGGAGGAAATCCATACCCCACGGCTCGGAGCGCTAATGGGAGCGCAGAGATTGCCTTCCCCGGCCCATCGGGATTCCCAGAGCCACCCCAGCAGCTCTGCCCAGACCGAGGTGTTGAGTCCAAACGAGGGACTAACAGCCTCGTTCTCCCTGTCCGAAGGGGTGGCATTTCCCAGCTGGGTGCTCCGGGCCTGGCAAGGGAAGGACCTGGATTTCAGGCTGCGGTTGGGAAACTCCTCCTGCCTCGGAGCATCCTTGCGATGAGATCAGCTGGAGTTTCTGGGAGGCGATGCCTCTGCCTCCCTTGCCAGGCACACGGAGAGCGGCTTTTCCCCAGGCTGGAGGAGAAGGGTTCTGGGATTGTCCTCCCCAGATGGTCCCCAGCCTTGCCCAGCCTCTGGCAGGCAGCACAGGGCAACTGGTGGGGTAAAAGGGTGATTGCAGCTTCACCTGGAGCTATGGAAGCAATTTACTGCTCGGGTTGAATGTAGATTTTGGCTTCTAAATAAATCTCAGGCTTGAAAAGCTGCAGGAGCTTCAGGGGGACTGCTTCTCTCTGCAGGGAGAGCCCCAGATGGGCATCTGAGCCAGCCATGGAACCAGTGACTCCCCAGTGAACCCAGCCAAGGGCACTCAAAGCTCCCAGTTGCTGGGCTGACATGCTCCAGATCCCCAAGCCCACTCTGACCACTTCAAACAATCACATGTGAACAAGTTCTCCAGGGTCCTTTTCAGTGCCAGCTGCTGTCCCTGGCACAGAGGCAACTGCCACCATCCCATCTCCTACGGCCAGTCTCCATCCTCCTCTCCCCCTCGATCAGATTGAGGAGCCTGTGACTCCCCCATCCCTCTGGGACATTCTGGCTGAGATCTGGCCTTGCCCATGCTTCCTCCTTGACTTCAGCAGTCCCATGCCCTCTGCCCACCCTGCTCAGAAAGCCGGGAGAAGCCTGGCTGAGGAGGGGCCGGGAGGAGCAGCCCTCGCTTCGCTGTAGGCTCACGAACACCTTTAACTCTGCTGGGGAGATGGATGACACAGGTTTCCTCCAGGTACAGCACACAGTAAAAGATTATTACTTTTTTTTCCTCTTTTTCAATAAAAGAGGGTTTCTGGAGGCAGAGCTTGAGGCAGTTCCTATTAACCCATGAGAGTGGTAAAGATGGAAATGGAAGAGAAGGACCCGGAGCAGCGTGGATGGGTCTGTGTGCCGGCTCCTTGAGTGCTGCTTGCCAGCTCTGCAGCCTCTGCCGCATTCCTCGTGTGCAAGTTCTGTAAACTGACCCCTCTTCAATTATTCATCGGAGTCTGCAGCTCATCAGAGACTCTGCTTCTCAAAGAGGCATTTATTTGTTATTTTTCTAAGAGCTCAGAAGCTTGCTGTTCACCATGGCTGGGCCTTGCCAAGGACGAGGAGCAAACGCTGCGGCAGGAAGGAGCCAGGCAGCTGTCAGGCATCGCTTCAAAACCAAACCCACTTGATTACTTCAACTGACAAGAGGGAGCAGGCAGTTTAAACTAAGAGCTTCATCACTGACGGGCTGAAAAAGCCGCGCGTTCCGAGCGGCAATAGCTGCAGCCCGGTCCCTGCGGCGCTGAGAGGAAGGCAGATTTCCAGGCAGCATCACGCCGTGCTCGAGATGTTCTGCTCCCACCAGCTTACCCCAGGTTCAGTGCCAAGGGAACCAGACGGGCCAGAGCCCTCCTGGCCAAGCGTCTGGAAGCCACCGACGAGGGGCTGTGGGCAGAGGAGGGATGTGCTGAGGTGCCTGTCTCTTCCCACGTTCAATAGCTTAACAGATCTTGGAGAAACCAGCAGCAGCAGCTGTGCAAACACACCAGGCCTGTTCCAAAGCAGAGCATTTCACTTGTTTCACTCAAAAACCCTTCACGTTAAGAGGCCATGATTAGAGCCGTGTCCGGTACCGAGGGGGATCACACCACTGGACGCATCTTCTGCCTTGCACTCAGCCTGGAGACCCACGTGCAATGCCAGCAGCACGCAGCCTACGCAGCGAGAGCCTTCCATCCCCCCCAACACTAGCTGGGCACGCAGGACCTGCCCTTTGGTGGCCAGCAGGTCTCAGATGGCTCTTTCTTCCCCTCACGCTGAGAAAAGAAAGGTGCTTCAAGTTTCCCCTCTGACCATCCACTGAGTGATGCAGCTCTAGAGAAGACAGGACAACCATCAGCGGATGTTCTCCAGCCAGCAAAGCCAATGGTAAGACCCCAGTGGAAAGGCTGGGTGAAGGAAAGAGACGTGCCGTTGGAAAGCAGAGCTGTGAGAAGCACTAGCACAGGATGCTGTGATGGAGCAGCACAGTCTTCCTCGCTTACCCCCTGCTGGAGGAGCACGGAGCATTCCCAGTTCACGAGGGCAGAGCAGGATTCCTCACCAGCCTGCAGGAAAGTTGCTCCAAGTACCACCAGTTTGCAGGTGGGAGTAAAGAGCTGGGCTCAAGTTCCTCAGCGAGGTGCGGGAGGAGTGCAGCAAAACCAAGAACCAGCCTTATTTCTAACAGCCGTCGACTGCTACGGAACCAGAGGGAGCACTGGCACAGGGAGATGGCCACAAGCCTCCTTCCTCCAGCCCAGCCCAGGGAATCACAGCTCAGAGCTGCGCCTGCAGCCGCACGTTGTCGTCCCCAGAGCGCTCCAGCGGGGAGCTTCACCCAGAACGACAGAAACCAGCGTCGACACTGGTGATGTGGGTGTTTCTCTGGCCAGAAACATCCACAGCCAGGATTGCTGCCTACAGCTTCCCTTGCTGAAGGTGCTGCAGGGCAGGACCTTTCTGTGAGCTTCCCCTGGTGAGGACACAGAGCTATGGAGGTCTGGGAAGGACCCGAGCCTTCCCCCCTGCGCTTTGCTGCACTGGCAGCAGGGCTCAGCCTGAGCCCGTGGGGCACCTCACGCCTGGGGTGAGCAGCAGAGCAAAGCCCTCGCTCCGGTCTCCGAGGTCCCTTTTATGGTGCAAAGCAGAGCTGGAAGAGGTTATTTATTCACCTCCCCGGCTTTCATCACGCACTGTGATTATCACCCAAGAACAAGCTGATCAGCCCTCCCAGCCTGCACCAGCGAGAGAGTGGGCACACTCAGCACTGCAAATCCACTCCTCTGCTCTTCATTATGAGCTGATTTCACTAATTGGGTGTTGTACTTCCATACGTAATTCTTCACACTTGGCACCTTCGGGGAGCACAAGCTCACCCCTCTGCCAAGCTGGCTGCAGAGCAGGCTGGAAAGCCCCAGTTTGGAGAGGTTTCATTCTTCCACTGAATTCAAGCCCTCTGTTGCCCTTCCCCAGTTGAACAGGGACAGATCCTCAGCCTACTTGCCAATTAACAGCTAAAGCAGACAGGAGAGAACAGGTTTGGTACCTGGGGACCAATTAGCCCCTGGGGCAGAGCAGCAAGAGGCAAGAGACCTCCTGTTTTGCTCCTGACCTGCACAGAGATGTGGAGGATGTTAACCCAAGGCTGTCACAGAAGATGCTTCTCCTGGTGGCAGCCCGGGCTGTGGCAAAGGAAAGAGAAGAGGAAGAAAGCAAAGCCTGAGCTCTCTGTGATGCCGAGGATGCTGGTGCAGGAGTCCTGCTCCACCAGCATTGGTCCAACTCCTCCACCAGAAATACAGAGGTGAAAGAGGAGCTCTGCCGTTCAGCAGCCCACAGACATCGCACCTACTGCACCGCTGCTACCCTGGAGCCATCATCCAATTCAAACAGGGTCAAATACCACCACCAAAGAGGAGAGGAGGAAAACCAAGCCATCCTTGTACCTGCCTTTGCCAAAGGCTCCCGTTGAACACAGCATGGGATTGGTGATCTGGTTTTAGGGATGTGGCCAGGATCGCCTGGCAGATTTGCCACATTGCTGGCAATTCCCAGATTGCTGGGCATATCCAGGGAAGCAAGGATTTGGGAATGAACAATCTTGGATTGTGCTTGCTGTCAGGAGAGGGTTTGGCTTGGAATTCCTCATGGCCACAGAGCTGGAAAGCTGCTGGAGTGGCCCTGACTGCAGACCCACACAAAGGGAGGCAGATGCTCCAGACAGCTCTGCCCAGCCTGCAGGATCTTGCAGGCATCTCCAAGATAGGCAGATAAACATCCCGAGGCACGATGCTTGCAGGGACTTGTGTGCCACCATTTTCTTGAAAGGTGGGAATCCACACAGAAATCAAAGCCACAAGAAGTTGTGAAATGCACTGGCTCTCCTCGGTAGGAAGCCGAGTTGGAGCTACAAAAGCAGCCAGAAAGTACCAGATCACAACCAGCCTGGCCCAAAACATCCCCCTGGCTACCTCTGCAGTGACCACCTCACCATGCTTCACGCCCAAAGACCCTAACGTGCCACAACAGCAGGCGAGATGGTGACAGAGGCATTAGACAGCATCGGTCTCAAGCTACCAGCTGTGAAGTCCCCAACTCTTTTGAGGAGCTCTTGGATTTCCTCCTTTGAGGAGCTCTTGGATTTCCTCCTTTGAGGAGCATCTTTGCTTATTGCCGAGGCAAAGAACGATTGTAGTTCTGACAGCATCCCCGACTTACGGGGAGGCTGGCGGAGGGGGCACTTCTGCGTGGGTGTTGAGTAATCGCCGCTGTCGCTGCTTCAGGCTATTTTTAGCAGAGATCATGGAATTAGCTGCAAAAGGAGAACGAGGACAAAACTTGGAATAAAGGTGCCTCTTCTCCTTACAGCTCGAACAGACAGGCACGGGAGGGATCCTGAGTAACCTTCAACTTGAGAATAGCCAACCTCAAATGTTTACTGCTGCTGACTTCTTCCGTAGTGCTTGCTGTAGGTAGAGCCAGTGCCAGAAGCTGCTGCTGACCCCCAAAATGGACAGGAAAATACATAGGTATTGGGTCTGCTACCCATTTCTCTCATCTGCACCACCAGAGCTGGCTCAGAGCAGCAGGGTTTGTCCTGAAGCTGAAGGTATGTGTTTATAGGAGGGATTGCATTTGTCTGTGCCGAGAGCGAACGTACCTTGTACAAACTTGGAAAAAGGCAACTGAGGTTATTTCAGGAGCACGCAGAAGGGCTTTGTGTGTTCAAAAGTTACCCAAAATGGGATTGCCAGGCACCACTCGCAGGCATTTTGGCCCCTGTACCTTGGCAAAGTGGAAAGCAGGACACCTGCACACAGCACAGGGTTTCTCTGCTGTGGGATGTTGGAGAACTTGCCTGCTGCTCTTCTCCAGCTCCCTGCCATGGGAGCTCCTCTCTGCACCGGGGATGTCCCATCCCTGTCCCGGGCAGGGGCAGACACAGAGCAGCAAAGAGAACCCCGAGTGCTTTTTTGGCTTCTATCCCATGATCTCTCAGTGGGGCTGCACCTACAGATGGAATCAGCCAGGCTTTGTCCCAGCCACGTCCTTCAAAGAAAAAAAAAAAAAGTCTTTGTTTTTAAAGCAACATCCCTCAGCAGCTTTTACAGGAGGGCAGTTCAGCCAACTGTTTGAAGATGAAAGAGGCAAAGTCTCAAGTTTTATAAACCCAGCTGGAATCCAACCAGAAGAGACAGATTATTATCCCCCCCCCCCGCCCCATGCCAGAGATGCAGGCACGGCGAAGAAGCATCAAACCAGGACTCTCAGGGGAGGGAAGTGCACAGTCTCATTGACCTCAGCTCATCTGACCCACGCCGGATTTCTTTGCAGGCTGCTGGAAAAGTGCCAGGCCAGCAACTGGGACAGAAATACAGCTCAGGTAGCTGAGATGCACCAGCATAGAAGTCCAGAATAAGCTCCCGGAAAAGAACTGGCTGAAAAGGAGACAATTGTTTTTCAGGTTTATATTTCTTGTACTAAAAATACGACAGCAACCAACTGGAAAAACAATGCGATGGCCTTTAGCACGGGCAGTGATTCAGAGAGAGAAACTGCTCACTGATGGTAAAAGGCAGGACAAACTCTTGACAACCCGTTCGGCGAGGTCTCCCGAGCCAGATCAAACATGTTGTGTCATTCCTCACGGTTACAGCACGCACGGATCAGGAAAGGGAATCCTGAAAGGCTTACGATTTCAAGGTACTGAAATGGCTCTTCTGCCCTGCACAGTGCCCCGTGGGACAGAGAAGGGTGGGCACACTTAGGAAATACCCAGGCTAACAACATCATCCTTGGTCTCGTACTTGGAAAGGGCTCAGACCAGAGAAACCAAGTCCTTCAGCATCACTCTGTTCACGTGTGGAGCAGGAAGAGCTCTACGTGTCTGCAGGTCTAACAGATCAAGACCCTGGCCCAAAGCACGGAAGGCAACAGCCCAGTTCCCTCCACCATTCCCAGCTGATGTCAGTGGGGATGCAAAGGGCACCTTGGCAGAAGCAGAGCTTCTCCCAGCCCCACCGAGGCAAGAGAATAAACAGATACCAGGCACTCAGCAAGGGCAGCTGTGCCAAAACCATCAAACAGGCTTGTATTTCTCATCCCGTCTGGCACGATCACAACACAGAGAAGGGTGGAAACATGGCACCAAAACAGCCCAGGGGTTCTCACTTCCAGCCCTCTGCTACGGCCTCCGCTCCATCTCCCGCGTGCTGGGCCGAGGCAGCCCTTTGGGAACCTTTCTAGCTACATCTGAATGACCAAACGGACGGGAAGAAAGAGGGTTTATCTTTTCTTTCCCCTTACTTCAGCCCCTTGCGCTCATCCAGATTACGAAGCAGCAGCTTAGGGGGGTTAAAAATAGCTGTTTCCAGCCCCTTGACCAAGTCACAGCTCACACTCCACATGCAACTCAAAGGGATCACTTAAGAGACATAACCCGAGAACATTTTTACCTTGGCCGGAGGATTCCCAGCTTCTTCTGGAGCAGTCTGCCCGTTCTGCAAAGGAAGAGAACCTGCCATTAGCACACGCCAGCCCTGGGACCGTTCCACGCACAAGGCTCCGAGAGCCCCTCCTGCAGGACAAACGGGTGGATGCTGCTTCAGAGGGCACACTTTCTGCCAACGGGAAAAACAAAACCCAATTTGTTTCATAAAATAGTCTCTTGCTCAGACTTTCCACACTCTCTCCATCTGAAACAGGGGCTTATACACCGACCATCACTGGTGGGGTGAGCAGATCCCCTCTGCTCCTCAGGCGTGGATCCCTGTGGCAGTGGGTACAGGAGTCCAACCGTGGCACCACGTGCTGTAGAAATGGCTCTAGAGACCCACGTTGTGGTCACCCCGTCCACTGCTGGAAGGAGCAGTCTCGATAGGACAAGAGGAACTGGCCTCAAGTTGCCCCAGGGGAGGTTTAGGTTGGAGCTGAGGAACAATTTCTTCCCCTCCAGGGTTGTCCAGGGCTGTCCCAGGCTGCCCAGGGCAGGGGTGGAGTCCCCGTGATCCCTGGAGGGGCTTCCAAGCCGTGGAGCTGTGGTGCTGAGGGACAGGGGGCAGTGGTGCCCTGGCAGTGCTGGGGGAACGGGTGGGCTCCATCATCTGCCAACCAAAATGATTCCATGACCCTAAGCAAGGATGGGAGATCAGGTGAAGCCAGGAAAGCAGTGCCGGAGGGCAGTGAACAGCCAGTTTTCCATGACATTGGCTTTAATACAAAGATTTATCAGTTATTTATGAAGATTTATCAGTTATTTATGAAGATTTATCAGTTATTTATTCCCCTGTCGCAGCTGATACTGCTGCAGGAACCCTGCCCCACCTGCTTGGCTCCAGGCCACCTCGGGCCAGCAAGTCCAACTTCTGGAGCCCTGGACAAAGTCCCAGCAGGTGACATGGCAGCAGCTGCTCACACTCGACGCCAAACCCAGGACGTATCCGGTTCAGCACAGCACCGTGCCCGGAGCAGGCAGCAGGAGCCAAAGGGGGTGGGATTTAATTACACGGAGGTACTCAGAGCAGGGTAAGGATGTACAAAAGGTTTTCTGCAGACTGTATGGAAAAAAAAACAAGGGCAAGAAGATTTTGCTTTGACATCTCTTTGCACTACAGTCTCCAGCTCCAAAAATTATGGAATTTCTCTCTTTCTTAGTAAGAACAAAGCAAATTTAGTCACTCCTCTTCAGATGTTGTGGTCCAAGAGAAGAGGTGCAATGCAATTGCATCTCAGCCTCAGATTTTTATTTGAATGTCTGGGTTTTGGAGCCTTTCAGGGATTACCAGAAACAAAGCTAGTTCCCTTCCTGGTGAAGCAAGGGGACATCAACCCAATGTTTGTCCTAGGACTCTACCATCTCCTTCTCCCTCTTAGGTCAAATTGAACTGACTTCATAGAATCATAGACTGATGGGGTTGGAAGGGAGCTCTGGAGATGATGGAGTCCAACCCCCCTGCCAGAGCAGGGTCACCCAGGGCAGCCCACACAGGAACAGAGCCAGGGGGGCTGGAAAGGCTCCAGAGAAGGAGACTCCACAGCCTCTCTGGGCAGCCTGGGCCAGGCTCTGGCACTGGAACAGGGAAGAAGTTCCTCCTCATGTTGAGGTGGAACTCCCTGGGTTCCAGTTTGTGTCCATTGCCCTCATCCTATCCCAGGGCACCACTGGAAAGAGCCTGGCCCCTTCTCCTTGCCCCCCACCCTGCAGAGATTTGTGACCATTCATCAGCTCCCCTCTCAGGCTTCTCTTCTCCAGGCTGAACAGCCCCAGGGCTCTCAGCCTTTCCTCACCAGAGAGATGTTCCAGTCTCCTCATCATCCTCAAAGCCTCTGTTGGACTCTCTCCAGTATTTCCCTGTCCCTCTTGAACTGGGGAGCCCAGCACTGGACACAACACTCCAGATGTGATCTCACTAGTGCAGAGCAGAGGGACAGGAGAACCTCCCTTGACCTGCTGGCCATACTCTTCTTTACACACCCCAGGAGACCATTGGCCTTCCTGGCCACAAGGGCCCATTGCTGTCCCATGGGGCACTTATTGTCCCCCAGGATGCCAAGGTCCCTCTCCATGGGGCTGCTTTCCAGCGGGTTTACCCCTCACCTGGCCATGCTGGTGTCCTCCCCAGGTGTAGGGCTCTATACTTCCTTTTAATACAAAGCAAAACTTGCCATTGCTGGTCTGGAGAGAGCGTTGGGGCTGCAGAGGAAACCACCCTCTCAGGCTGCCCTCACTTTCTGCAACATTCACTGGGCACTGCCAAGTTCACACTCTTCTGTCTGCTTTCTAGGAGCTCCTCGCTGCTGCTGTCAAACCACTTGGCTACCTGCTCCTCACAATCAAAGGTGTAATGCTTGAAGAGCACAATTTAACCACAAGTTTAGTTTATAGATACTTGACAGACAATAGTCCAAAGTCGCCATATACTGTTTAAAACCAGCACCTCTTGGGACAGGACAAGGGGGGATGATTTGAAACTAAAAGAGGGAGATTTAGACTGGAGAGAAGGGAGAGATTGGTGATGCTGAGGGTGGGGAGAGCCTGTGCCAGGCTGCCCAGAGAGGTGGTGGCTGCCCCATCCCTGGCACCATTGCAGGGGAGGTTGCCCGGGGCTCTGAGCACCCTGCTCTAGCTGCAGATGGCCCTGCTCCCTGCAGGGGGGTTGGACCAGATCACCTTGAAAGGTCCCTTCCCATCCAAACCATTTGATGATATATCTTCTCTCCACTCCCACCTCAGCCCAACCTGTGCTGCCTGCAGCACCTCACAGAGTAAGGTGCTTGAGTTCCCCCACCAGCTGGGAAGACCACCTGCCTCTTGCCCTGATGCTGGCCCTGCACTATTTAGATTTACATGGATCCTCTCCAAGCTCCACAACTCCCCTTCGTATCACCTTAAACGGGGCTTAAGTTCCTAAGTATTTCCAGCAAAGGACTGAAAAAAGCAACACCACCACCACGCAAGCCAAGTTCTCCCAGAGGAACATTGCCCTGGTGTTTACACGGAGCTCTTGGTGCCATTAGCACACAGAATAGCTGTGAAGTGAGGTAAGATCTTGTGTTTACGTATAGCCTCCACGAAGAGGGGGGAGATGCTGCGCTCGAGATAACCCGACTTGGAAACACGCTTGTGTTTGCTGGCTCAGCCGTCACCGATCAACAATTCAGAACCCGCTGCTCATCCAAACCATAGCTCAGGGAGGGCTGTTTATGTCTAAAACAGCTTAAGAGGCAGAATTTCCATGTTGGAGAGACGTAGCGCCTGGCTCACGGTCTGGAGGACAGACCTACAAGGCACGTGTCAGGAAAGGGGGGAGTTGATACCTGGGATGAAGTTTTCTATTCCCCTGGGAAGACACGCACGTGGCGACTTCAAGGATAAGGTAGGAGACACCAGGTGCTACCTCAGGACCTGCCAGAGCTTTTGAGGGCTGTGTTTCATCATCTCTCTACCCTGAGGAACACTTGCCCTACACAGTACATTTGACAGAAACCCATCCTACCTGGGGATGAAGATGTGGGAAGAAAGGGAACAGTGTCAGGGAGATTTCTTGGGCATGTAGGTCCCTGGTCTTAGAAGGATGAAGCTCCTCATGAAATGGTCCCTTTCTCAATCTGACATGAGGCAGATGGGTAAGGAGAGAATTAAAGCATTTAGAGCCAAGCGCTTTCCTTCTACCCCAGAGCAAAGCCAGTCCTGATTCCTTCATATGGGATTCAAGAGCCATTTGTAAGCATCCAAGATGGAAACACACTCGCAGCTACAGACCCATCACCTTCTGAGATAAAACGTGGCCGCTCACCGCATCGTGAGGAGAGCCAAAACAGTTTGTGGGTTTCTTGGTCTGACATTTGTCTCTTTAAAACACTTTAATCCTGCACTGCCCTTGCACACCACGCACAGCGCGTGTGCGTTTGCCTCCCTGCCAGATGCCTTCTTCTAGCACATTGTTCTTGGGGTTGGAAAGGAGCCTCCTGAATGTTCCACTCCAAGAGCAACCCTAAAGATCTCCCCGCAGGCAGTAGCCAGGCTGCAGGAGGGAAGCCCAGCTCCTTCCCTCGGGTGCCCAAGGCATCAAGGAGCTGATGCAGATGGTAACAGGGCAGGGCTTGGGGTACCAAGAAGGCAGAGGCATGAGCCTCAGCGGGGACCAGCAGCCTGTCCCTGCATCTTTCCAGCCAGCCCTGCTCTGGGACGAGCGGAAATGGGGATTAGAGAGCTAATCTGATGGGCACGTGGAGCAGCAGCCTGGCAGCGAGGGCACCTCTGGGCGAGCAACAGCTGAAGTGGCCTGAGAGGCAACGCAGAAGCCCTTCCGTGCACACGCTGCTCTAAGAAGTTTTCTTAATAGCACCCAGAAAAGCGCAGGGGGAAAACAAGCGCGTTCAGTTACACAACTGCCAGCCTGGCTGAATTTGGGAGATATTTATCTTAGGACATCTTGCATGTTAAATCCCTTTAATTCCACATAATCCACAGCACAGGGAGCAATTTGCTGCTCAGATCTGAAACCAGGACGAGCGGCACCCCTGGCAGGACCACGAGGAGCGTGCCCACTCCTGCTGCTGTAGCGGGCTGCGCGCTCGAGTTAACACCATCAGCACAAATCATCCCGGGCCATCGATGGCTCTGCTCTGAGAAGCAGTTGACTGCTATTCCCAGACTTCCAGGTTTGGGACTTGTCCCTTCTGAGACGCCCATACACAACACGAGGGGCCCAGAGATGGTCTTTCATCCAACTTGGATGAACTGAAGCTCTCCAGGAAGGAGTCAGGGAAGAAACACTTCACCTTACAGCTTCTGCTTGTTTAACACAAAACCACGGCATTTTATCATTATTATTAAGTGGGATTTATAGATCTTGCCTGTTGCAGCCCAGAGAAAGGAAATGATTCTGCAGAACTAAAGATCTCGGGGAGAACTCACGCAGCCCAAACAGACCAAGTAGTCTATGCACAAGACCTATCAGAGACAACAGTCACTCAGCTTCCTCCCCTATCTTTTGATCATGGTTTTATGCGCTGTTAGCTAAGATGCTTGAAAAAGATAGTCATTCACGAACAGCTCCTGCTCAGTAAAGGATGATACACATATACAGGCAGAAATAATTAGCTTGAAGTGGTTGGATTCGGTGTAATCCCACGTCAGCCGTGTTGCTGGATGTTTGCGTGACGAGACGAGAGTTTAAAGAAAAGCGTGGCCCCGATGACAGTATCCATGGCTATGGTGATGAAGTCATTCAACTCCACTCTTTCACTTGTCCTCTGCCCCAGTCAGGTTTTTCTACTACATAAGCAATATTCTGAATAATATAAGCAGCAGGGAGAACAGGGGAGGGGAAAAAAAAAAAAAAAAAAAAAGAAGGAAAAAGTACTATGAAAATAGCTCCGTACCCAGGACTTGTCTCCTGCAAGGGATCAGTTCAAGCTCCCACTGTCACCCACTCCCGTGCATTTCCCCAGCACAGCTCCAGCCTGAGCTCTGGCTGGCCAGGACGAGGGCCACCAGCCCAGACCCATCCCCAGGAGCAGAAGGCCAGTGCTCCTGGAGCACAGTGGAAAAACCCAGCTCTCTTAACAATAGAACTGATGCCTTTACCAGCGCGGTGACAGCACCTCTGCTCCGTGACTCAGAAAGCAAAGGTTGGAGGGAGTCGGTTTCTAACCTGGATGGCAACGATCCCAGGGCAATTTACGTAACTGGCGTTCCAGAAAAGTCTCCTCAGATTCTCAGTGGTGCCACCTTACCCAGGAGAGGTGAAAACTTTCTCCTTGGGCCCCTACCCTCATTTTAATCTCAAGGTGCAAAACTTGCCCCCAAGCCCCTCTCTGCTGTTTGCAGACACAGTGCTGGATCTCGGAACCCTCTAACGTCTGGCTTGGGTGATGGCAGGCAGGTTTGGAGATGAAGAACATCCACATTCTTTTCCTCAGTGGAGTCAACTGCACGTACCTGCTGACCCTAAAATAACAGGAGGTAAATTGCCAACGTCCCACTTGTGATCCTGCGGCTCCTGACCCTGACCTCAGGACAAGGTGAGATGGGAAAGGGGACAGCTCAGAAGCCAGAGGCAGGTCCTCCAGTTTCAGTTTACAGTTAATGCAATGGAGCAAACAGTCCTTGCTGCTGCCCTGATCTTTGCAGCCAACTCGGGCTGTGGAACACACCGGACCCCCCCGGCCGATCTGTTTCCACTCGGCAGGGATCTCGTGATGCTGACACAGCGCCTGCCTGGCACCTGCGAGACCTGGGATTAAGTAGTAAATGAATCTCGCCCACAGCATTCACCGCCCTGGGCACTGGCATTACAGTTTCCTCCCATTACGAGTCTAGTTGTGTTCACTGGCTTTTCAGGCTATCTTCTGACTTAGGAAGAGAGAAACCACAAATAAAAAGCCCTGTCTCCCAGCAATAACCGACACCCCGGCTCTGGGCACACGATGGGGTTTCAGAAGTGGCGATCGAGTCACCGCAGGACATCTCTCCTCTCCCACCTTCGAGCACAAACCCACCCTCGTGACTCAAGTGAAGCTCCGGAGCAGATGCTCCTAGCCCACTGCACCTTCTTGCCAGCCTTCTGGCACCTGTAGCACAGGGGGACCAGCACAGCACCCCACGGGCACAGAGGGGTCTTTAGAAGCCGATGAAAATGGGGTGCCCTCATCCCCGATTGCCAGCAGCCCTCCCTGCTGTCACCGCAGCGGTGCTGATGCGCTGCCTCCACTCAAAGCGGGGACCTCCTAGGGGGCAATTTTAAGTAGGATGAGCAAATCTGACCCACTGACCATGGCGACATCCCTCAGCATGACAGGAGTGTGACGGCAGCGAATCCAGCCAGAACGACGGGAAAGCACCGAAGGCTGAGTAAAGATCTGGGACAACCCTCTGTTTTCTCCAGGAGAGCTGCTAGTTCCAATTTGGATGAGATGTTTAAGTAAGGAGTGCCAGAGCACAGTGTCTCAGCTGGCTGCTCTGCGACGGCTGAAAACTGCTCCGAGCTGCCCCTTTATTCTGAAATGGCTGTGATGGGGACCCGCAGATGTGGGCAGCTGCTGCCCACCCTCCTGCACATCTGCCTCAGAGGTCTTAAATAGAAGGAAAAGAGCAAAGCAGGAGGGAAGAGCAGACCTTCAGCAAAGCAACGCAGGACAGTGATGAGAGTTCAAAACGTGGGCCTGAGAGAGCAGCCAGGGCTGGGGGAGCTGGACAGGGAGGCAGCCCGGAGGAGAAACACCCAAAATCCGAGACATTTATTCCCTGGGCCTTTAGCGGGGACCGTTCTCCTCTGTGTCTGGGAGGAGGTTTAGGAGCACGCTGCTCACACTCCATGAATAACCAAAGCCCGCAAGGGCAGCACCGCAGCCGGGAAGCCCCCGGAGCACACAGCGAGCCCCCGGGCAGCGCACAGCTCCGGCCGCTCTCAACGCCCACACCCCCCCCCAGACCCCGGGCAGCCGAACCACGACCCAGGGAACCGCAGAGCCCGCGGGTCACCGAAGCGCCGGCACCCAGGAAGCCCCCGGAGCACACAGCGAGCCCCGGGCAGCGCACAGCCCCAGCCGGCAGCGACCCCCGTTCACCGCGGGCAGGGAACCGCCCGGACCGGCGGGCAGCGCAGCCGGGAGAGTGGAGCGGGGGAGGCCGGGCCGGGCCGGGCGTTCCTTTGTTCGCGGAGACCCCCCCCCAGCCCCCGCCCAACCCGGACCCCCCCCCCCCTCCAGCCGGCCGCGAAGAGCCGGTGCCCCGCTCACCTCCGTGTCCAGCTGCACCAGCTCCATGTTGGGCCAGGGCTCGGCGAGCTGGGCGAGCGGCATGCTGCCGGCGAGCTGCCCCACGGGGCTGGGCTCGGCTCGGCTCGGCGCGGCTGGGCTCGGAGCGGGGCCCCGCGCTGGGCACCGGCTGCCCGGGCCGGGCGGGGCGGAGCGGGGCGGAGCGGGGCGGCTCCGCCCGCAGGGCTGCCGGGCCGGAGGGGAGGGGAAGGGAAGGGGGGGTCCCGGGGGAAGCCGAGGTGGTGCCGGGCTGGGGGAGCCCGGCGGATCGATGTGCTGGGGGATGTGCGCGGCTGGAGGCAGCCGGAGAGCAGCCAGCCCAGCAGCGCGGGGGGTATTCAGGGACAAAGATGACGAGCCGTGCGTGGATGCCACATGCATCTTCCTGCGGGCAGCAGGAGTGGCCAGGGATGAATCATAGAATGGTTTGGAAGGGACCTTAAAAGATCAGCTCGTTCCAGCACCCTAGAGCAGGGTGCTCAGAGCCCCTGCCAACCTCCCCTGCAATGGTGCCAGGGATGGGGCGACCACCACCTCTCTGGGCAACCTGGGACAGGGTCTCCCTTCCCTCACAGTGAAGAGCTTCTTCCTAACATCTAACCTAAATCTACCCTCTTTCAGGTTAAAGCCATTACTCCCTGTCATATCACTACAAGCTATTGTAAAAAGTCCCTCTCCATCTTTCTTCTGGCCCCCTTTAAGTGCTGAGAAGCCACAATAAGCTCTCCCTGAAACCTCCTCCAGGCTGAACGACCCCAATGACCTCAGCCTGTCCTCATAGAAGATGCTTTCCTCATCAGCTGCACCCTTCCCTGTTCATTTTGCCCTGATAAATTTTGAATGCGGACAAATCTTAAAACCTGCTGGCTCCTGGCAGGGTGAGAGGGGCAATCACTGTGCATTCATGTCTAGCAAGGGGATCCTCAAGGCACCAAGAGCACCTGAACACCATGTACTCAAAAAAATACATCCACTGTCCCACTCTCCTGTGCCCCGGAAGAATATTTTCCTCTAGGAGCATCCAGCTGGTTCACTTGTACACACGATGCTGTGTAACATCACCAGAAAAAGAGGTGGTGAGGAAAAACTCGGTGACACAATTCATGTACTGCTGCTTAAAGCAGGAAGCTGCTCTGGGAAATCCGGATTCCAAGTGTGAGATGTGCAATGAGTCACTGCTCATCACCACCTCCCCCCGCCTTCCCTACAAACCCGGGATAAAAAACATACCCACCTTTCCACCGTGTTGGGAGAGCCTCAGAAGAAAGGTGCCTTAAGCACTTGAGCCTCTTAAGTGCTGGAAATGTTCATAATGGATGGCTATTCTCACCTGCCTGGGCTTCTCAAATAGGGAAAAGTTCTCTTCTACTATTTTACCAAACCCCAAAGCACCGCGTTTTTCATGTTTCATTACAAAATCATGTTAAAAAAAAAAAGAAGCCCACAACAAATCACCAGCTTTTTAACAGAGTGCATCGCTAAGGGCTGACTTCATCAAGGTGTGGCTGGAAAGACTTAATGAGCTTAAGTGAAAGCTGGGGATCTGTGTTCCGGGGGCAGCTGTCCCAGGCAGCCAGGGCTCGACAGCCCTTTGCCCTTAACCTGTTCCGAGAGGCCAGCGAGCTCCGAATCAGGACAGAGCCCTGAAACTTTCCAGTTAATCTCCCCCAGCACTTGAAGCTAATCTGTAAATCATCAGCGGGACCTGCTCATGGTTTAGGCTAGAGCTGTCATTTTTTCTGCATGGGGGGGAATCAAGGGAGAAATCAAAATTCCCACAGTGCCAGCAACTGTTTGAGCCAAGCCTGGGAACTGCTGTTTCCAAGGCCTGTGCTCGGAGCCCCCCTCTGTGCCATAAGCGTTGGAGCCCCAGACGAAGGCATTAAATAACACAAATCTACCCAACTGGTACTAAGTGAGGTCCTGTTATAGCCAATTAAACTCATGTCACTTACTGCTGGAGCAAGCTGAAGCAGATCTTGTGGAGAGTTATTCATCCAGCTCCAAAGCTGTCCCTAATTCCCCCTTATTGCCTGGTACACGGCGTGCCGTCTGGTGACATCCATCCTCCAGCTGCTGCAACCTGCTTTAAACGGCATCAATAACACGCTGATGTCAATACCAGTGTCCTAGTTACCTTCTTCATTTGTTTGCAAAACACATCCCCCTTTCCTTCAGGAACCCCAGGTCCCTCAGCTGCTCCTCACCAGCCTCCTGCTCCAGCCCCTTCCCCAGCTCCGTTGCCCTTCTCTGGCCACGTTCCAGCCCCTCAATGTCCTGCTGGGAGTGAGGGGCCCAAACCTGACCCCAGGATTTGAGGGATGGCCTCCCTGGGGACAGTCCCTGCCCTGGTCCTGCTGGCCACAGCAGTGCTGACACAAGCCAGGATGCTGGTGGCCACCTGGGCACACTGCCTCATCTTCAGCTGGCTGTTGGCCAACCCGCCCAGGTCCTTTTCTGCTGGGCAGTTTCCAGCCACTCTGCTCCAAGCTTGGAGCATTGCAGGGGGTTGTTGTGATCCAGGTGCCCTTGTTCTTGTCGAACCTTATCCCATTGTCCTTGGACCCTTGATCCAGCCTGTTCAGATCCCTCTGTCGAGCCTCCTACCTTCAAGTAGATCAACACACCCACCCAACTTGGTGTCATCAAGTCAATTTAAGCCATGATGCCAGGCACAAAGGCCACTTCCCATCAGGTGAGCCACCAAATGCCTCCCAGCTTCCAAGGAGGGTTACATACACATGGAAGTCGGGCAGGATCAGATGCTGAGAAGTTTCCTGTAATCTCAGCCAGGTTGGTCATGAACTCCCAGGAAATTTCTGACTCCAAGGTCATGACTGTTATTACAAACATTAAAAAAAAAAAAAAAGGAAGTGTTAAAAATAAAATACATGACTTTGGAGTGTTGAAAAGTAAACAGTTCTACAGTAAACAGTAGAAAATCAAGTTTTCATTGCCAAGGTCACAGCGAAAGGTTAATGGGCAATATCCAGAGGAACCATCTGAAAGGCAGAGCAAGGCCTGTTCAATTCAGCGAGGGAAGAGAGACAGGAACCACTGCTGCTTCCATCCCCTGGCAGGTCAATTGAGATGCAGAAACTCCTTCATATTTCACCGCAGAAAGACAGGCAGGCTGACCGTGAACTTGACAAAGGACACAGATTATGAAGCTTTATGGAGCAATGACTTCTTCAAGCTGGAAGAAAAAGCCATCTCTAAACCCATGGGTACTGCTGCACCTAAATAAAACTAGCAAATGATCCTGCCCACTTCTTTTAGCAAACAAGGATACTAGGGAAAGCACAAAGGACTTGTGTCTGATTATTCCCTGCACCTCTGCAGCTTTTATTAAAAGCTAGGAGAGGATTTTGCTGAGATAGCTCTACAGTATCCTTAAAATTATACTAACAGCCCCCCAAAAAGCCTAAGTAACATCACAGCAATTCAGCAGCAATGCTGAATAGACAATCTAAGGTGTCTCCATCTCCAGCTCCAGGACTCAACGAGAGGCTATCCAGCTAGAAGCAGAGCTGACAGAAGCTATCCGTTAACAGACTGACCTGCACCAGAGAATGCTGGATCACAGCTGATTAACAGAACGTGAAACGTGCCACATGATATTGCCAATAAGTCCAGGGCAGGATGTCTGGGTAAGAGAAATGAGGTAGTTGTCTCCCCCGGGCTTTATTTCCTAGTCAAAGAACAGCTATAAAAAGCAGCTGCTCTCCTGAAAGCAGGGTACAAAAAGCATTCTTTGGAGCTGAACAGCAGAGTCTGCTGTTTGGGTGAGTGTCGTGGCTAAATACAGCGAATAAAACACAGACACTGGCATTTTTTCTGAGACAGTAGCAGGCTGGGGAGAGCGGCTGCGATGGTAAAAAGAGCTTCCCTCCCCATCGGGCGGGGGGACCCTTCTGTCACCCTGCCTTTGCCGAGCAGGCAAAATGCCACGGGTTTAGTTTGCTTTGAAAAACACCAAATCCTCCTCGGATACGACTGTGTTCGAGGCAAGCTGTAGGTATTTTTACAACCATAGGTATTCTTGCCTCTGCAGCTGGTGGGTTTTGGTGTGTACTGTTTTCCTTCTCAGAGAGGCTGACGACAGGCACGAAGTCATCCCCAGAACATCCAGTATCAAGACTGGTCCAGATCTATCACCAGACCCAATTTTTCCTCGTGACTCCCAAAGCTGCCCGAGTGATTCTCCACCACACCAGTAGCAACCCAGTGCCCCCACGGCTCACCGTAGCCTTTCCTTTCATCGCAGCCAGGGAGCAGCTCTCGTTACCCGCCTGCTTCGTGCTACGCTGCTTTTACACATATAAGGAAATGCAAAAAGCTTGCCGGCACCAGAGCTCAGGAGGCTGAGTCCCCAGTGCCTGCTACGATTTACAGCCGCGTGTAATCTGCTTTGTCTTTACGCCGAGACAGTCGTTTAATTAGAGCTCGCAGCCACCCTCTTTGTGTTTTTAAGATTGACTAATCAGTTCCGTCGTTCGTCGTTATCCCCGCTGCGCTAACAGGGAAACTGAGTCACGCTTTCAATGGGTTGTCAGGGCCGAACTTCAACTCCACGTCCTGTCCTCTAATCCCCAGCACTCAATTCACGAGCTCATTTCCTTGCCCCTTCTGCTTCCTTGGGATTTTTTTCTCCCTACGACGGAGGAAGAGATGATAGATCACCTTGTTTTGATCCCAGGGACACATTTTTCCTTTGCGTGGTGCAAACATCACGTTGCAGATACAAAGCAGGGGCCCTGGGAATGAGAAACGTTAGAACGTTTAACAGCACCATTGCATTTTGCTTTTCTGACCCGTTCCTTTCCGTTCCTTAGCACCGCGTGCGATCGCAGCTGCCTCAAATGCCAGTGTTTTCCAAGGCAGGTCCAGGCAGTGGTCGGAATGCAGAAACCACAGCAGGCAGCGGGGTGAAGAGCTCCTCAGGCAGCTTTCCTCCCCCTGGACGAGGCTTTGCACAGACTGAGGTTTATCCATAGAGCAAACACCTCGAACCTCTGCCGGTGCTTCCCGCAAAGGTGAGCACCTTGCATTTCTCCAGGTGTCTGGTGTATCTGAAATGCATTTTTATTTTTTTTTTGGCAGAATAGAGCGCATTTTGCCTGCTGGTTTAGCAAATTATCAGTCTGCTAAGGCCACCCTGCTCCTACGTGGGGTTCCTGTAAACCATGCCAGCTCTCCAGGGACCAGCTCTTCTGAAACATCTCCCAGGGAGCCCCTGGCTGAAGCCCACACAGCTCACGCCAGGGAAGAGGTTTGCTAGCAGAGCTGATTGAGCTGTTGGCTCCGGGAAATGCGCTTAATTTGCCCATTTTGCACCTATTTCTCAGGAAAGCTGAACTGCAGCCAAGCGGTGCCTGGAGGAGAGGGACCCATTGGAGCTGGGGGAAGGCAGGGGAGGCTATGGGGAAGGAGCCGTGAGGCAGCGAGGCCATATCTGCTGGTTGTCATGGATACAATCACTGCTGGTCTCCTGTATCAGTTACCTTCCCTTTCCTGGATGCAAATACAGGAGTAGTGGTCTGCTCTGGTAGGACACAACCCTCGGTGTCCAAACAAAAGCAGAAAAGCACATTTCAAACCCAGACATCTCTTCTTAGCATCACTGGAGGGGATAGTGGGAGGTGACTTGCATTTTTGGTATTCAAGCTATGTGAGCCTGACCGTGCTCTGCCCCGTTCCACTCGGTTCTGTCCCAACCTTTGGCTCTTTGCTAGGACCCCAGAGGAGCTGTTTCCACAGCCCGTTCAGCCTTTGCTCTCACTCAGCCTGTTGGATTCCTGACAAGCTGCTACGGGCTTGGGCTCTGCCGGCTGCACACGCTTGCTGCTGCCTTGGCACACACACCCGGGCAGAGTTCTGCTGCTCCAGTGACTTCAGCTCCCTGTTTCGAAGGGAAAACGAGAGGTCAAGCACGGCTCAAACTCCACCTGAAAAAGGCTTTTCCAAAACCCCACATAAAACAGAAGTAGTTGGTTTCTCCTGCTTTTCAATTTCCATTTTTAAAGCAGGTTTGCAGCCTAGGTGGTACGTTATTTCCAGTGAGTTATCCAGCAAATGTTGGTTTTAATTAGCATGGAGATATGGTTGTAATTTATTTCAGGGTAGCACAATGCAAGGGAGGGATAACATGAAAGAGAAAACTATTAGAAACTGTAAACAGCAGTGAAATGCCAGGCCTGTTTTCACTGTCCCCTGGCCAGGGAGAAAGCTGAGTAAACAACAGTGCTAAGTACAGTCGGGTTTTGCTGTTCTTTTGGGTTTAACAACTTGTAAACAAGTAAGGGAGCTTTTAAGTGGACACATATAGATGGCATCAGTTTTGTGCTGCTTACAGAGCACACAGGTCCCGGTTTCTCCAGACAGGGTAGGGGAAAACAAAAGCACATTTCAACAGAAACCCAGCTCCAGAGAGAGGAAAATGTCATTCCAGCGTTCGTGGTCTCAAGCCTACATCGTGCCACAGAACAAGTCTTATCCTGCTTAACAGAGGGCACACACAAATACCTGTTCCTCATTACCCTGTTCCACAGCTTGGGATGCCATCATTCAAAGTGGGGAAAAAAAAAAACCCAACAAAAAAGAAAGAAAAAGAAACCATTTCAAAATTGGAAGTGAATTTCAGAAATCCTGACGAGAAGCCTCGAGATCCCAGGGAACTATTTTCCTCAAGGGAAAAACCAAATTTTGTTTCTGATTTAAGACTGACAGACTCAGGACTGGCAGTATTTCACTTCTCAGTCCTCTTACAAAACAGAGGCTGTTGCACATCCAGCCTTGAAAAGCCACGTCCCCAAAAATAACCAGAGAAATAAACTTCCAAAATATGAGAAATTATCCTGGCTGGGAATATTTTGGCCTAGTGACCAGTTGTGTTACACAGGAAGATATAATACAAGCACGATTTTTTTAGAGAGGTGTGGGAAAGAGGCACCTTCATCATTGAGAGAGAGAGAAGCTCCTCTTCTAACAAGACTTTTTTCTGTATTTTAGGAAGGGACAAAGGCAGCGTGGATCTGACTCAGCCGGCGTGCACGGTCAGGTAGCAGAGGTGCCTACACAGTGCTCAATGGTTTCCTTGCTGGGGAGTGAACAAAAAGCAAAACCAGCCCAGGGATGTCAGAAACCCCATTACCTGGCAAAAGAAAATCTATCTGTCCCTCATCAGCATGACAAACCCCTCAGATTCTGGAGCTAGCGAGGTTCCTGGACGGTTCGCAGCGTTGGACGTCTGACAGCACACTGTGAAATGGTGCAGGAATAGAAGGTTGCTTTGCTGCTTGACTTTTTAAATTGCTCTTTCCCTCCTCTCGCCTTCATGCTGAGTAAAGAAAGGGAGCTTGGAGATGGCTCTTCAGACATTCTTCTCTCCAAAAGGCGCTGGAGGTTTCTGTTTGCAACGCAAGGACCGTCCAGCTGGGCTTTTTCTGGCTCTCTGAGGAGAGTCTTGGTGCATTTCTCAGGGAGTTTACCCAGAGCACTTACACCTCTGCTGCTGAGGGAGGAACCACCTGATCCTTAACTAGAAAAATCCTCTTTCAGAATTATCCTTTAGTGCCCAAACGGGCATTGGAAGTTCAGCTCAAAGGGTTTTCCATTAGCAGGCTAAAAACCCGGCTGCCTGATCCTTGCGCGCTGCTCTCGTTTCATTGTCATACTCCAGAATTGCTCTGAAAAGATAATTTCTGAGATCAAAAGCAAGAAGCTTACTTTTATTTTTCTTCTGCTAAATGTTGCAGGCACCCATGTGATCAAAAGCCATCTCTTTGTTACGCTGCGGCCGCGCTTTTCCTCTGTCACTAGAAAGAGGGGAGGGTTGTGTTGCTCAGTCAAGTTTTCCCACTGGGGGATTAAATATCTTTTTATAGAGAAATGTCTCCCAGTGTTCACAGTCAAGAATTCATAAAATAAGCACCAAAAAATAAAATTAAAATAAGGAAAGACTGATGAATGCACAGAAAACCCTCCAGCACCCAGCGTGCTCGAGGGATACATCCCCACCATCCCTGCGACCTCCCGTCTCGCTGCCTCTCCTGTGCTCACACGTGTGGCTCCAGTTGTTGAGTAACAGTAATGTAGAAAGTAAAAAAAATGATGGAACAGGTATTTTGTCACCTGGTGGAGAGATAAAAGCTCCAGTGCACGCTGCTTCGTATCAGTACAGGTTTTGCCAGAGGCAGTGAGCACTTTAAAAGGTTCCAACTCTGGAAGCTGGTTTGAGTTTTGCTGCTGACTTGAGTGACAGCAAACCCAACTTTTGTGTGGTAGGTAACGACTCCTTTCCCCCTTTTCCTGTGGGAAATCAGATATTTGCTCACAACCTGGCTTCAGAAAGTCCTGGGCAGACCTGCTGCATTATTTTTCCTATTTACAGCCTGCACAGAATCACTTCCCCCCTCGACCTACGAAGCCACTGACATAATGTTGGAGATAAATGCCCTTGTGGCAGCAGGCCAGCATAAGATAGGGTGGAAATAGGGTCAGTGTGTTGGAAGTGGATAATAAATAACATCTGATGCAACTTTTTTTTAACTCAAAAGTCTTCTCTGGGGTATCCTACAGACCTTTAAATAGTACAAGAAGCACGGTGCCAGTAGCTGTTAACCCTCTGTAAGACCGTACACTTGTTGAACAGTAACAGTGATCAACAGGGATGGAAAACAGGTCTTTGGCAGCTGTTTGCCCAGCTCCTTGGAAATTAATGTGGGAGTTAATTATCAACGGACAAATGTCCCTTCTACATGAGATCACCAGCTCATTCGTGGCTCAAGCTCCCCTGCTGCCAGAAGCGTTTTGGAAGAGTAAAATATGGGATGAAATGGAAGGGTTTAAATATTATCACTGTACAGACACAACTGGATGGGTTTAAATATCATCACTGTGGCCTTAGAAATTAATTGTGTGGTAAAGTGAAAGGGTTGCATCAGAAAGCAAACCAGTCTGGATCAGGAATAGGGTAAACCAGCCTAACTGGAGCATCGGTCAGCCACCCATTATGGTCCTGCAGTTCTTGGCACTGGTCACAGGGAAAACTGAGTTATTTCCCCCCCAGTGCAAGATGGGGACTGTGTCTGAAATGTGAGAAACAGTGCAGAACCCGAGCGTGGGTGAGGTGGTGATGCTGGATCCCTCTTGCGAGGAAAGGTCGGTATTGCACCGAGATTTACGTAAGGCAGCTGGGCATGGAACTGCTGCCGAGGTACAGAGTCATGGAATGGCTTGGGTTGGGTGGGAAGGGACCTTCCAAGGTGATCTGGTCCAACCCCCTGCAGGGAGCAGGGCCATCTGCAGCTAGAGCAGGGTGCTCAGAGCCTCCCCTGCAATGGTGCCAGGGATGGGGCAGCCACCACCTCTCTGGGCAGCCTGGCACAGGCTCTCCCCACCCTCAGCATCACCAATCTCTCCCTTCTCTCCAGTCTAAATCTCCCTCTTTTAGTTTAAACCCATCTCCCCTTGTCCTGTCCCAACAGGCCCTGCTCAAAACTCTGTCCCCATCTTTCTGCCAGGCCCCTTCAGGTCCTGCAAGGCCCCCAGAAGGTCTCCCCAGAGCCTTCTCCTCTGCAGGCTGAACCCCCCCAGCTCCCCCAGCCTGGCTCCCAGCAGAGGGGTTCCAGCCCTCCCAGCATTGCTGGGGCTCCTCTGGCCCCGCTCCACCAGGTCCCTGTCTCTGCTGTGCTGAGCACTCCTGAGCTGCCCCAGCACTGCAGGGGGGTCTCTCTCTGCCCAGAGCCCTGGGAGCAGAGGGGCAGGATCCCCCTCCCCTGCTGCCCACGCTGCTGGGGTGCAGCCCAGGGTGCCGTTGCCCTCTGGGCTGCGAGAGCACACAGTAGCTGGGCTGGGGCTGCACACAGTGCAGAGAAGCCACAGTTCTGTCTCCACCTCTGTCTGGTTGTGTGATGAGCTACCCACTCAGACACCGATTCTTCACACCGGGCAGAAACCCAACACCTTTGATTTCAAAAGAGAAATCGTGACACTTCTCATTGCTCTGGTGCACGACGTCAGGAGATGCAGGAACCCAGAGCCGAGCACACTGCATGTGAGAAGGACCTTGGGATGACATTGGGGTATTTTATCTTGAACAATCTGTTTACTGACACCCGTGAGCCAGGCACTGCACAGAACAGAACCTGGCTGGGGCCAGGCCACTTCAACCTCACTCAGGCAGCTGGGGGCTGCCAGCCCAACCAGTTCCATAGTGACTGGAGGAAAGGGTCTGTCAGCATTCCCCATTCAGGGCTGATCTGCCCTGTTGTTTTCCTCCTCAAACACAACCGTTAAGCTCAGCTTAAGGCTTGCTCATCCTTGCTTTGCTGACAGAAATTGTTCGTTTACTGAATTAATCAATAAACCAAACTTCCCATGCAAATGGATAAGGGCCCTGGTCTGCTCATTTTGCTAATCACTGAGTAATCACTGTAGGTTTGTTATCTAGGAACTAGTAGAGCATGGTGACAGGCCCCGTTTCATGGTGTCATGGGAACAAAATCTACATCAGTTTTTTCCACACAGTGCACACTCAGGTTTCCCCAGAACATTTTCATGCCACAGCATCTATACTTGTGACTGGATATCTCTGCCTTCTGCCTTGTCCCTATAATTCTGGGTGGTGTTTTGCCCAGCTCATCCAGTAAATGCATAAATCCCTGTCTCAATAAATGCATAAATCCCCACCCCAATAAATGCATAAATCCCTGCCCCAAGCAACTACTAAGAACTGAGGAAAAGGAATGAGCTTGGCTTACCAGGAGGTCATCTTTCCATTTGCATCCACTTCAAGGAAGTCTCATGAGAGTGTCAAGTGCTTCACGTGTAATCTCACCTGCTCTGGGGAGCAGCCACTTCCTTCCCAACTTCACACGCTGCTCCTTGGTAAAGGTAAACATGGAAAGCATGTGTTAGAAGGAGATAACCCAATGACTAAGGTATTTCTTAATCCAAAAGGTGAGGGAAAAACAGCTCTCTGCAATTGATGGCATTGCTTCAGCCCGAGACATGTTAGAGGTTGACACTCTGTGAGACCTACCAAACGTAACGTTGGTGGAAGGTGCTGGTTAGCAGACTGAGCACGGGGTTTCACAGCCTCAGAAAAATCACACTAGCCAGGGTTTTAAGGAGCCCTGTGAATGAGCACAAATATTACAGTTTCGATGGCCTCGGTTTAGCTTGTGGAGAAGAAGCACACGCACTCAAAACCCTGCCATGCAGAGGCGTGACGAGAAGCCCGGGGAGCTTTTCAGTAAAATATTATTTCTTTGAACAACACAATTTATTCTGCAATCTCAGGTTGAAGACTCAGCAAGTCTGATAGAAGTAGTTTCTATTAAGGAGCTTAGGAGTGACCAGGTTTATACGATCCCTATTTAAATCTGGGTTTAGGATAAAGTATCCCTTCCCCAGTTGAGGACAGATGAGATGGATAGTGGCAGCTTTAGTTCAGGCTTAAATTTTCAGGGCATGTGCCAGAGCAGCTGCAATAACTGCTCGAGGAAGAAAAGGAATGGTCCAGTGATTCTTAAAATAGAATTTGGGAAGCCTAAGTTCAAAGGCTTTGCGAGATGGCAGGGAGGTTCCTGTGAGATGACAGCTATGCCTGGAAACTGGTGATGAAGAGAGCACCCTGTCTGGATTTCAAGCAAAAACGTAACGCGGACTGGAAAGGGCTCACACGCGGCGGTCGTGCAGAAACGTTAGAGAGGCTCAGAGGGGACTCACGTTGCCCAGGCGATTATCGTTTGTCTCGTGCTGACCCTCCAAAGGTGGCAGAGCAGATGAAGGTGGTGGGGCGATGGAAGTTGCTTCTCCCGCTTTCTAAATGCAAACACCACGCGTTAGGTTGTGATAAACCAGGCTCCCCAGTTTGTTAACTGGCAGCTGGTGCTGCCTTTGGCCACCGCCTGCCATTTGTTGGCTTCCAAGAAGCGATTCCGTGTTTCCTGGTACCACCGTGTGGTGAAGGGAAGGAACAGTCTGTTAATCAAAGCGGTGTTAATGAGATAAACAGCACTACACAAATCCACTGGGCTGTGGCAAGGAGGTACCGTGAGGTTGCCAAATCCAGCCTTTCCCTGCCAACGTGCCTCAGATCCAGTTTACTTTTGAAACCGCGGGTATATTTTGCAAGAGAAAGAAATTCAGCATCTATGGAATTTTCCTGCCTTGATTTCTGCAGGGCTTGCCCACAAGGAAGCTAATTTGGTCAGGGTATGGCAGGGAAACCTGGGCATCTCCAGCCAGGCTGCAGTCCAACAAAGCCTATTGACCAAACCCCCACAACATGGCAACAATCTCTGGTATTATCTCCAGCGAGGAGGAAATGATGAGAAAAACTAATTTAATTGCTTAAGTTTACAATCAGTCCTCAGGCTAGAGGCAGAACCCCTGATGTACGTACATTCAGTTCTTAGGCTGAGGTAACATTTCCATCAACAATAAGCACTGAAATACCACTTTATTAGAATAAAGGCACACAAAATGTCCTGCCTGGGCAATGCTAGAATAGTAATCTCGTGTAATTAGATTAATAATAAACTAATAGTAACTCCTCTTGCTTCAGGATTGCCATGGACACCTCTGCGCAGCAACAGCAACCAAGCCGGAGAGCAGGGGAGAGCTGTGGCCTGGAGAGAAACGTGTTAAAAATCCCAAAGTCAACTCAGTGGGATAATTGAGTCAGATAAACCAAAATCCACTATCAAATCTGTTTAGAGGAGGGGAACCCAGAAAGTTTGGGGGTTAAGCATCCGGTAGCAAAATCCAAAGTCTTTCAGGAGCTGCAGGTACGTTGGGAGGTGGAGCGATGAGATGCTACATACCTGGGTAACCTCCAGGACCCTTCCCTCTACCTTCTCTTCGTGCTTTCTCCAGGCTGGTTATATGTACTTAAGGCAATGAAATGTTCTTGTTCAGGGGCTTTAATGCATTTTAATAGCTCTGACATTTAGAAAGTTTCCCCTGATGTTTTCTGTTGCTGTTTCTTCTGCCACACCATAAAAATTCCCTTTTGCCTGGAGATGCTTAAAACCCCACAAGACTATCAAAATAGCCTGGGGTTTATTTTAAAGCCCAGCCTTCCCCATCAGAAGTCTTCCTAATGCCAGCTTACTGAAGCTTTATTAGGCGGTGTCTCCTCCTCATTAGCCTCAATCACACTTTACTCAGAATCAGCTCCCCCCGTGCCATCTCCTTCCCACCCCTTGCAAACGAGGACGGACTCACACCGTAAATTGTGAGTTTAACCACAGCTCCATTTAATCTCCGCAAACTGCAGGATAAGGACCCATTTCTCAGAAATTATAGTCCACAATATTAGTCCCTGGGTATGGCATTACCATATCTGGGATGATTTAGGGACAATGAAATCCCTGTGCCATCAAAGCTCAGTCGATTCTTCTGCCACAAACGATCCCGCAACTCAATATTCACTGGGTGAGCTCGCTGAAATTGAGACCGTTTCCCTTCTACGCTCCTCCTCGGACCCACCCATGACAGGGCTCGGCTGACAGGAGGAGAACACTGTCACTTTTTCCAAATATAATTAAGCTCTGTGAACTGAAGATGAAAACTGCAGCAGGAGGAAACGATCCTGAAACTCAAGCCCGTTAATCCCGGGGTATTGCACTGGAAGGAGCAGGGACAGGAGTTTGTCGTTCCCACCACGATTTAGTTCCCGTGTTCCCGTGCCCAATCCACTGAAAGCAAAACCATGGTGGGGATAAAAGGGGTGCTGTAGGGTTCTGGTAAGCGACCCACTGGCCTGCAACTGTCTCACCTTAACTCCTACTTGGTTTTAATCATCACTTTTTGGGGAGTCCAGAGACTTAGGCTCCATCTTTTCTCAGGAATCGGAATGTTCTTAAGACCCCAGCAAAGAGCTGAAGTGTTGGGAAAACAAGAATCACCCACATGCTCTACTGGAAGCCTGCCAAAGGTTTCAGCAGCGTTAAGAACTCGCCCGTTCTTTGCAATCTTACCTATTAAGAGGCAAACAAATGATAACAGCAGTTTGGGTCTATTTCCCAGACAATTTGTGCTGAAATTAATCAACGGATGAAACAAATTAGCGACATAGCCCTTAATTTGCCATGGATTTACATCACACTGCTACACAACTACTTCTTCAAGGCCTGATAAGGGACCCTGAACCTACTCATTTGCCTCCCTGTTGTCAGCAGGGACTTTCTGGGTCCTGGATGTGGCTGTTCCCCTTTGCAGCTGCAACTCTGAGCAACAGATACCTCCGGTGTATTGCATCAGGCTTCTTCTGCTTTGCTGCACGGTTCTTGTGCAAGTCAAATTTCTCTGTAAGAGGACAGATAAAATTAAGGTGGGAAAGGTATCAGACAGCAGAACAAGAAAAATTATCACCTAAGTTGACAGCAAACGTTCAGAACCTGGGGATTCAGCAGAAAGATAAAAAGCTTTGGTGCCTTGTTTAAAGCACAGGACACAGCCAGCGTTCCCAGTGCTGCCTTGCAGCCTGGCACAGCTTTCAAGACACCCAATAACCACCTGAAATGGAGTGACAGAGCTGTCCAAACACCACCAGGATCCCTCCTCACCCTGCCAAACTATCATTGCTGGTCCTCAAGATATCAGGAAGAGTGGGTAAAAAACCCCAGAGAATAACATCATCTATCAGAGGCAAATTCCTCGCCAGGATACTTCAGCAAAGCCCAGGGACACTATTTGCCTCCACACCCAACAGTAGTGGTTGTACCTACAGTTAGTGCAATCCACGGTCTTTCCTAATCACCAGCTGCAAGGAGAAGCTGCTGTTGCACGTTTCCTGGAGGGGTTTGGTTTTTTTTTTTAATGTTCAAATCCTCAGTTTGATTTAAAATAGAACGCTCTCCATCTTTCAAGCTGGAAAATAATTGCAGGTAGGTTTTTTTCCCACGTCAGCTTTGCTTCCATCAGATACTGGCAGGCTCCAGTTTTTCCTGAGCTCAAACAAACAGGACAAAGCAAAGACCACCCAACAGCCCAGCTTTTTAAATGCCCTCGGCAGCATCTATCGCGTCGCCAGACGATAACACGGAGACAATTTTCCCTGTGAAATGATTACCATTTAACAGAAAAACTTATTTTTAGCTCCGGGCGTTCTGGCAGCTGGAGCTGCAGATTTGTGGCTATTCTAACGGCGCGTGGATTGCGGCACAGCGCTGCCTGCTCCTTAGCTTTTCATTTACAGAACTAATTAGCTGGATTTACTGTCTTTAGCATCCCTTACCCGCTATTTGCTTAAGGAGGAATAGATGAGCCCTGCGTGTCGAGTCAAGCCCGTAGGCCAAGAACTCCAGCGCAAGGGCACGTCCAGCTGGAAAGGGATGCGAGGAGAGGTTCAAATCTTACGGCACCGAACGAACGCGTCGCTTCTGACAGAAGGAGACAGGCAGACCCCTCACAAGGTCACATTAGGATCATCCAGGGTGGGTTAAAACTTCTCCAGTGACTTTTACACGTGGGGAAGAGAGGGGATGTTCTGAGCAGCAAGTCAATTCTGGACCAGGGTAAAGGAAGAGAGTTTTGTAGCAGAATTGAAAGCGCTGATACTTTCCAAAGTGGGTTGTGCTATCGGCGTGCAGTTAGGCATAGCAAAGGCTTTGAGGCAGTTGGTTCTATAGATCCGAGTTGTAATGAGGCCTGGAGTTTACTGGTTACCAGTAAGACAACACGGCTGAGTAACTGCAGAGAAACCTATGTGGTTTTACCACAAAAAATTGGCATTTTCCTGCTTGGCTGGAGAAAACCTGTACGGGAAGGCACAGCACAGCCACGCGCAGCCCGGACTTCTAGGTATCAGAAAGATAAAGTAACAGTTGAGCAGCAGGTTCTTTGACCAAAAGCAGCCCTGCAATTATACTCAATTAGCAGTATTTAATGACATGGGGATGAGACCTTCCAAGCACAGAGGTATTTGCAGGGAACACCAGTATGTTTCAGCAGCACCCCACGCCAAAACTCATCGGTTGGAGCCGCTCGTGCCCTTTGTAGGAGCACAACCCAAGGCTCTATGGAAGCACAGGAGGCTATTTCAAAATGTCCTCTTGCATTAGCTTTAAACATTTAATTAAAGCATTAAATTCCTCCTTTTAAAACACACTATTAAAGTATTATTTTAATGGGATGCTAATTACATTATTATTACTGGGCAAAATCCTGCTTACACCACCCAGAGAGCACTTAGAGCAACACCCAGGTTGTGACCAGTTGCCAGACCCACTCGCTCCACAGCCCCAGCTCATCCCTCTCTGGCGCTTGGAAATTCAGACTTTTTGGGCAATCCCAAATTCCAGCCTGCCCCCGGCCCCTCTCTCAGCTGCTCGAACCACAGAGCAACACCAGGGAACCTTAACGGCCTTTTTCCTGTAAATCTTCATCTGGAGGAGCTATTTCCACCCTGGGGTTTTGGTTTGGCTCTGCTCAACAGCGTATGTAGGGACTATAAAAACACTGCATTTCTACCCCACAAATCTTGTTTCCTGCTTAGTCCCTCCCACAAAGCCTGTATTTGATTAGCAGAAGCAATAATATTCGAGCCTAAATGCAGAAATCTAACACATCATCAGTTTTACCAAGCTAGTTCTGGTTTCACTACCGAGAAAAGCTCACCAAAATTTAGGTTTTTTTCCACGGCGGCTCCAAGATCGCTGCGTTCTTCCCTCTTTCGTACAGTTCTACTTTTTAGGCAGTAACGAGGATGACTTATCTGCCTAGATTCACTGATGTGCTCCATGCTGGGCCTCCAGTTTCCAACCAACCTGTAGCCACCTAGTTTTTAGGTGAGGAAATCTTTGTGAATTAAGCCTGAAATTGTCTGAATTAAGATGCTTAAAACTAGTTCTTGGCCGTAAGGAAACTGGTGCCTAAATACAAGCGCAGGTGTGCATGCTGCGAGGCTTCTGATGTTAAGCACATGGGAGATGAAATAAAGGCAAGAGAAATGAGAAAGGCGTTAAGAACAGTCCAAGCCAAACCGTATCCAGCTTTATTAAAGGTACTTTTCATAAACAATCAATGGTAATTTAGGCAGGACATGGGCTACAATCGGCAACATTTTACAACAACCGGCAAACTCCCCTTCCCTTCACGGACTACTGAAACGTAAAAGTTGCTAGAAAACGGAAGAATCTTCACTTCATACTTGTAGAGGGAAAAGTTTAGAGTGAGGGTGGACACTTTTCACATTTAGCATGTTGTTTTAACAACGCATCACAAACCTACCCTGACTTTGGAGAGGAAAAAAATTAAAATGTGGGTTTCTTAATCTGAAGATCCACAATAGAAAAGAGGAAGCGCAGCTCCTTCTAGAGCCATTATATCCCAGATCGAGTCTGGATCACCTGACAATGCCCATGGAGTGGTGAGTCCCAAAATGCCAGTTATCCCGTGTTTCGGAGTGACAGGTTCTAGGCAAACGAGGGTGGGAAAGGAAATACAGAGGGCACGACAACCGGCGGGTTTGGAGTCGGCAAAAGGCATCTTGGGAGCTGTGATGTTCACTCGGATGCACTTGACAGGACTGATGTGCAGCACGAAGGAATCCCTTCCTCCTTACCCAGGAGGAGCCCTTCTTCCAAAAACCAGGGAACCGGGAAAACTTTTCTTATTAAAATTTAGGTTTTGAGAAATAGACTAAATGACATTTGTCCCCACTCCCCCCCCACCTCCCACCCTCCCCCCCCCCAAACACAACAACAAAGCGGTCTGTGTGCTAACAACATAGCTTAAAAAAAAGTAAAACAAAATTCTGCATTGTTATAAAACTTGATAAAAAATAGTATTTCAAACTGTACAGTCACCAGAAGTACACAGTTATCAAAAATTCACACGTTTCACTTGGCTTCACCAGCACCTTCGGCTTTCTGTGCCTAAAAGAGAAGGGGGAACCAGTCAACACACGCCATGCACGGGCACCAACCAAGGACTCGCTTTTCTAAACAGCGTTCTCTGAGCAGAAGGAATCTCACCTGGGCCACACCACCCTCACTGCTAACAAAATCAAGCCTAACTTTCGAAGCACCGCAAAAGGCAACTTGAAGTCGCTTTGTTACGTGCGAACTTCACGCATTTTCAGGATGTGGCAGAACAGCAACTTTCATGTGGCAACTCCCAACTGGCAAGCGCAACTTTAGCTCTTTACCAACCCAGCAACACCCTTCCCCGTGTCTGCAGATGTGGCCTTAGTCTCAGGAGCAACAGGTCTAAAAAAGATCGAGCAAGAACTGCCCTTTGTTAGCGCGAGCCCAGACCTGTTTGTGTTTGACACGGAAAATCCTAACTCGCTGATGTCAGACAAGCTGCCAGAGCTGCCGTTGTACCTGGTCTGTTTTGGCATCTCCGTTTTCTGCAGGGTTGTTTCCCTCCTTGCCAGCATCAGCTTTCCCCTTCTTCCCCTTGGGCAACTTCTCGCTCTTCTGCGAAGGTAAGACGGGCAGCGTTACAATTAACAACACCCACTCGTTAAGCCACAAGAAACTTAGAATGGTAAAAAGCCAAGGGTTTTTGCACTCGATGATCTTAAAGGTCTTTTCCAACCTCAACAGTTCTATGATTCTAACTCTGGACGTTGGCCTGAAAAGAACGCAACACACAAATATTTGCACGTTTAAGACAGACAGCAACTGTGAAGAGGCTTCACTTGGGTGTTTTTCATGTAGGTTTTGTAAAACTCAGAAGTTTTCAGTGCGGCTTTATAGCAGTGAGGATGAAGCTCAGTTTTGTCGCTACAGAGGCTGCTATGCAGAGATGTTTTAGTTATTACAGGAAAAATCTAAACCCCATAACTCATTTCTCTCTTGATAACAGCACTGACACAACGACTCACCTTTGGAGCTGCCTTCTTAGGTTTAGGCTCTGGCTTCGGAGGAGCAGGTTTCTGTAAGTGAGAAAAACCCTCATGTTATTCAAATAACTTTAAAAGAAACACACTACTTTTTTTTTTTTTAATAAACCTTCAACCCCAGTAGTTAAGTTTTAGGAAAGAAACCCAGAACATTTGAAACACTTATTTGATTTGTCAATCATTCCACCACTCCCACAGCACAACACAATGGGGCAGTTTCTTAAGCCAGGAATTTTCCACGGAACAACGCGTCTCCAGAATCCCTACAGCTGCCCCCCAGATGCAGCACCTAACACTCAAGCTTGAAAGGCCCCAGTTTGGTGGCATCTTAGAGAATACTCACAGCGGATAACCTCGCCGATCTCCGTTGTGGCTGGTTAAAAAGAAAAAAAGATGGAAATTCATGTGAATGGAATACAAACTCTCAAAAAAAACCTCATTGTGTGATTCTTATTTCAAAGTAGTAAAATCCCAGAACCAGTATGTATGGTTTTTGTTCCCTTCACTCCCCCCCTTCTCAAGAAACATGAGGCTATCCCATCTAAACTGCTAATAGCTAGAGTTATAGCTATATATATAGCTATATATATAGTAATAGGCTAAAGTTAAAAGACAATACTATGAAAAGTCAGCATCAGCTAAGACCAGCTCTCTCACTGCTCCCGAGTTCTTTATTTGGATGAAGTTAGAACCCCATCAACCAATGTCAATGCTTTACAATCCAACTTTCTCGAAATACTGAACTTCTTACCTCATCCTTAACTTTGGCCTTATCGCCCTTGGTATCTCCTTCAGCCTAGGATGTGACACACAAATCGCACCAGAAGTTAAGGGGAGGCCCACTCAAGTCCCCACACCCGCCCTCGGCTGTAACCCTCCCATCTCCGAAGGAATCGTTCCCAACGGCTCTCGGAGGCCGCCGGGCCTTCACCGAGACCTCGGCCCCTCGGGGCTCCTCCCCGCCCCGCAGCCTCGGCCTTCCGAAGGCCGCCGAGATTCGGGGAGGGGCGGGCAGACACCGGCTGGTTCCCCCCGCCGCGGGATGCTCGGGGAGGGCCGAGGCGGAAGCCCCGCACCGACCCGCCCCACAGCGGGGCGGGAGCAGCCGCCTCCCCCGGGGGTGTGGGATGGAACTGGGGAGGGGGGGAGGGGGGGGGAAGGCAGGGGAACGGCGCTGCCCCTTCAGGGAGGCCCCGCTCCAGCCCACGGCTGCCCCCGCGGGGCGGCGGTTTTGGCGGCAAAGCCGCCCGGGCAGCAGCAGCAGCAGCAGCAGCGCGGCCGCTTCCCGCCCTTTCCCGCCCTACCGGCGCTCCCCCCTCCCCCCTCCCCCCTCCCTCCATTCCCTCCTCCTCCTCCCGACCTCCCGCCAAAACCATCCGGATCGGACCGGCGCCGCTCGCCGCGCCCCTCCCCTCCCCTCCCCCTCCCCCCCACGGCCGTTAGCCTCCGACGCGCGCGCCGCCGGTAACGGTCTCGGCGCCGCCCCGCCCCCAGCCCCGCCGGGGCCTCGCAACCGTTACCGCCCCGAACGGGGGGGTGATGAGCGCGTAGTCCCGCCTCCCCCCCCCCCCCCAGGCGGCACAGGGAACGGCGATGGGGGTGGGGAGGGAGCGACGGGAAAATAGGGCCCCTGGGGCGGAGAGGGGCGCGGCGGGGCAGCCCGGTCCCCCCGGCGCCACGTACCTTTCTCTTCGGCATGGCTCCGTGCGGGCGTGTTGTGTGTGTGTGTGTGTGTGTGTGAGAGGAGAGCGAGCGAGAGGGAGGGAGGGAGAGGAGAGCGGAGCTCGGCGTGAGGGGGCGGAGGGAGAAGGCGGAGGAAAGGGGAAGGGGGGTGGGGGGGGTGGGGAGCCGGGCGCGCTCGGTCCGGGGCGGCGGCGAGAAGCGGGGGAGGGAAGTGAGGGGAACAGGGAAGGGGGGAAGGGAAGGGGAGGGGGGGAGGGGGGAAAGGGAGAAGGGAAGCGGAGCGGCTGTGCGGGCGGCGGGGGCGGCGCGGCGGGGCTGCCTCCCGGCTGGCTCCGCTGGCTCCCGACCCCACTAATTTGAATCGGGTGTTTATAAAGTTTTATATAGAGCCGGACGCTGCCCAACCGGTTCCAGCCGGATCCCCACCGCCCCGCCTGCCCATTGGCCCGCTCCGGTCACGTGGGGTGGGGGCCAGGCGCGGGAGTGGGGGTGGGAGGGAGGAGGGCGCGCGTGCGCGCGCTGAGGCGGTGACGCGCGCGCAGCCGGGTCTCGCTCTTCCCTCTCCCCCCCCCGCCCCCCCGGCCCGCGGGCGGGAAACACGGGGAGGGGGGAGGGGGGGAGCGGGCAAAAACAAGGGGGAAAAGGCTAAAACCCCAAAACTTTAACGGGGGGGAGGTTGAGGGGACACCCCCCCCCCCCCCC
>JANVCC010000120.1:3440474-3468956 GCA_025345505.1 Todiramphus chloris collaris | reverse complement strand
AAAACCCCCAAACCTTTAGGGGGGGGGGGGGTGGGGGGGCCCCCCCCCCCCCCCCCGAGCTGCGCGCAGGTGAGCGGAGCTGTTCCTTCAGCACCTCCGGGGGGGTGGGGGTGTGCGTGGGCAGGAGGTGTCCCCTTTTCCTCAACCTCCCCTCTTTACTTTTTTTTAAATTTAATTTTTTTTTTTTTTTTTTTTAGCCTTTTGCCCTGTTTTTTTTTGGCCTGCGCCCGCCGAGGCTGGGTGCTCCCTGAGGAATGGCTGCTCGGGGAATGCAGCCTGAGCAGGTTTGGTTTTTGTTTTCCTGCGAATAAATAAATAAATATGGGAGATGGGGAAAACTCTATGGAAAGAGAAGGGAGGCAGAAAGGGAAAGCAGGGGTAAAAAACCCCAAAAACAAACAAAAAAAAGATAATAAATTATAAAAAAGCAAGGCCAGGGCACCGAAACAACTCCCGCAGGCGATGGTACTTGGGCCAAGTGTCTTGGCAAATCCGGCTCCTTCCACAGAGGCCACTGCTCCCACCCGGACACGGGCACAGCCCCTTCCCTACAATCCCCATCCCACAGCGTGCTCCATACTTTTCACCTTTTAAATGGAAACTCATCTGGAAAAAGATGCGAACGAGCACGTTCCCTCTCCTCAGGTATCCTGGAAAAAGATGTGAACGAGCACACTCCCTCTCCTCAGGTATCCTTGCCCATGACAGCAGCACAGTTTTCCAGCTGGGCTGATTTTTCACCTCTTTGCCCTACAGCTGTGAATTGGGGAAGTTAAATTCCCACCAAAAGAAGCCTGTAGCTCAGCTTGCTCAACGGTCACAAAAATTCACCGGAAAGATGCACTCCGGAGAACTCAGGTTTTCTGCATAACTTTCGCCCAGTCTCTAGAGCAGCAAAGCTTGCAGGGAACACTGGGATTTTACTGGAATAACCGATGCAGCTGGAATAAACAACCTGTCAGGTAATGCCAGCTTGAAGGACTTTCTCCTTCCCTGCCATTAAAATGTTCCCTCCAAGCCTTTTGTAAACCAGATCCTTCCGTTACCACACCTGCGACAGTAGGAAGGCCACCACTGTAACTTCAGTCACCTGCATCATCCTAACAACTAAAAAACCTTATATTTTTTTTTTTTTTAAAGGCAAAAAGACATTCTCAGGTAGATGACGGTGTCCCCATCAGCCTGGCAAAGCAGACTGGAGAGTGCTCCATCTCATGGAGAAGTGGTATTACTTCCGCAGCCGGCATGTGAAGCCTGAAATGTGAAGACAGAGACAATAAAATACAGCAAAAGGAGTTTAAAAATCGACGGCTTCCATCATCTCAGCACTTTTACCCCAGCTACTTACACCGGAGGAGGTAGGTGCACGGAGCTGCGCTTGGCCAGGCCTTGGGGAATCGGGAATCTGCTCCCACTAGACTGCAAAAAGAACACAGCCTTCAAACCGCTTCTAAGGGGAATCAGATGAGGCTGTCACAGGTTAACCAAGGTTATATTAGACTTGGATGCTGGGTCTTCAAACCTTAGAATAAATAAAAAAAAAAGCTACGTACTTTTAGTTCCGCTCATTTTTTTTAACTAAGTTTGGTATGAATATGCTTTATTCACCCTTTGACAATGTAGTTATCCTCTTCACGTTCAAAGAGCTGAGTTTGCAGCACTTAACAAGTCTTTTAAATCTGCATTTTTCTAGTTTTTGCCTGGAGGTAAACAGGAACACTTTAAAACAGCAATAGCTGGTACTGCTGCACCCGTATGTGCATCAGAAACAAAAGAAAACCAAAGGAAAAAAAATAAATCAAGACATTTTCTGTTATTTTGACTATGGGGACGGAAACAATCTTGGAAATGAGCTAGTCCACCTCCCTGACGATGGAAAACTGACAACAAGCAACACTTCGCAGCTGCTCTAGCCACTCCCATTCAAATCAGCTCAAGAGTTCTTCAAAACCATTTTGGTTGGTTTTGGCTACTGTGTTCCTGAACTAAGCCCACCCTCCTCCTCTGGAAACAGGACATTAACTCATAGCTCTAGGGAAGTCTCAGAGGGATTCGACATCCATCACCTGGTTTTAGCCAACTTTTTTCTTCTTTTTAAGCCGTGAAGTTAATTCCCAACCAATCCTTTCTTCTGCTGGAGCCCTTTCTAAGCATGACCTATTGCAACACCAGCATCTTTGGCCTTTGGGTTTTCCCCACATACACTGCTCGGAAGGGATCACAGGATCTGGTGAGCCTTTGGAGTATCTTTTTCATTTCCTTTACAGCAAGGCTGACAATAGTTCGCTTTAGCTCCTTGGAAGCCAAGAGCAGAAACATCTAAACCAGCAGAGTAAGGTGGGGAAAAGACAAGATGCCATCTGGAAGTGGAGAATATCTTTGCCACCATTTGGCACAGGGCTCCCTTCCACACCTGGAATAATCCTCTCCCTACAGAAAGCGAGACCCCTTCCTCTTATGGGACAGCAGAGGAAATCACAACAGGAGATTCACTACTGCAAAGCCATGGAAAGAATTCAACAATTCAAGTCCAGACTGATTTAACAGGACCGAGTTGGTTTGCCTGGGCCAGCTTGTGAGGAGTCAAACAGAACTGGAGGCTCAGTTTAGTTAACTTCTTGTCACCAGGACACCCAGGCCTGTGGAGTACTGAGCAGCAGAGACAGGTCAGGGTGTGGGTACTCTCCATCATCGGGGCAGGGAGGAGAGGCAAGGACGGCATCACCTTCCTCAGCAGCACTCACAGAACTAGAAAGGTTCACAGTACTTTGTCCCTACCCTCAGACAGGGCCGGCAGGGACGTTGAGTCCTACAGCAACCCAGCAGAACCACACCGAGGGAATTCCTCTGGGCAGCAACCATTCCCTCTAATGTGGTTAGAAATTGTCTTCCTGAGTACAACCCAGCCCCTGTGTCATGCAGACACTGTACACAATCTTTCAAAGAAGTCCGCTCGCTTGTGCTCCAGGGCCTGGAGGAAGCCCTGGATTCTCTCTTCCCGCATGGCAGTGCATTTCTGCAACAGTGTCCGTCGGCGCCGAGAGTCTCCTTGGGATGCAAACCCCTCCTGCTGCAGCTTCTTTGTCACATAAGCCTGATCCCTTTCCATCTGTTGTTGCCTCCTTTCCTCCATGTAGGAGTCTCTGGCCTTCTAGAGTGAAAAGCAGGAGAGCATTAGCACTTTACCAGGCCCTTCAGCTCCTCTGCACCACAGACACACGGCAGCACAGGTTATGGAAGAAACAGCCTCTGCTTGGCCATCAATCTGCAGGTTAACTGAAGGGTGGTTCTGTGTGCACCTCCTCTGCTTTGAGGCAGACGTTTTGATTGGTTATTAAAAAAAAGAAATACAGGGATATCCTTCCGCCCCTTCTCCCCAAGACCCAGTGCTCACAGCATTAACTCCTCGTTAAAACAGATAAAGGTTGTGGGAAACCCCTCAGCTATTGGAGTCAGAGAGAAACAAGGGGACTTTTAACACAGAGCCACACAGAGCTAAGCTATCCTCGCCAGAGTCATTGCAGAATCCTCGATCCTATTCACGTGGTGGTGGAAAGGTTCTAGGGGATTCAGAACAATGATTTATGGGGCAGTTCTTTGAGCTGATGATCAGGTATCGAGCTAATCAGCTTCAGCAGAAAAGCCTGAGTGGGCCCAGCATTCCAAAATGCCTGTGATCTAATAACACACCATCTTGAGACACAGCAGGATGGGCAGGAGAAAGGCAAAAGGCAGTAGACACCCTTTCCTACCCTTCAAGTGTTTGAGATATTTTTGCAGAATGTAATTTTTGGATTTCTTCTGATTGCACAGATCCCAGCCTACAACATCCAATAGCAAAAACATATCCCCAGGCAGAAATATTAAGGTTTTTTTTTTTTCTTTCTTTTAAAATGAAGAGTAAAACAGGTCACTGTGATATAACCTGACATGCACACACTTAGGGAGTGACGGCCTTTCAAACGAGCAGAAGAAATAATTATTCTAATGAGAGCCTGACTCACTCTTCACCACACTTTTCCCTGTGCCAAAATCAGCAGTCTCTGCTCTGGCACTGTAAATCAGCTTGTGTTGTGCTGGGAATGAGTGTAGAAACATCCCTAGGTATACAAGCCCACAAACTGATAGTACTCTGGAGCTCAGATTGTTTGAAATGCAAAGATCTGTTCAGCACAAGACTCGCACCCTTGAACAAAGCGAAATTCTGTTTGCCAGAAAAGGCTCAGCACGACCACGTCCGTCGGACAGCCTCGCCAACAAGAGCTGCATTCTCTCCCTAGCTCCACCAAAAGCAGGTTATAGCTGATTCTGGGACTAGGTGGTGAGCAACAAGTAGCAGCTCGATTCCCTTGAGGAAAAACTTCTTTGGTGTGAGGGTGGCAGAGCCTGGCCAGGCTGTCCAGAGAGGTTGTGGAGTCTCCTTCTCTGGAGAGATTCCAAACCTACCTGGACAATGTGACCCTGGGGCCCTTACTATGGGTGACCCTGCTGGATGGAGCAGAGGGGTGTCACCAGATCATCTCCAGAGCTCCCTGCCAACCCCCACCGTGCTGGGATTCTGTGATTGAGCAGCAGGCTAACAAAAATTAAAGACAGCCATTAAACATGATGCTGTTTGAGTTGATGGAAGGAGGATCTCTTTTGATAACACCTGATGTGAGCTGCTACTGAAACAAGATCTTAATTAACTGCAGTAATTCCTCCTTTCACCCTTTGCACGCTCTCACCTGGTCTCCAGCACACTGCTGTCTGGATAACGCACCGTGCTGAGCTTTCCATCTCCCTTAAGGCTCCCTTACCTGTAGAGCACTGTAGTTCATCTGGAACCGAAGGATAGCCTCACACAAGTTCCAAAAGGAATATTCTGGCCACAAGACTGACTGAAACACCAGGCATGAATGGGATGTCTGCAGAAAGCAAGATCACCGACAATTTAATCATCTAGTGAGGGAAAAGTCATCAAGATGCAGCTCTGTCAGTCAAACCATGCTAGTTTCCCCACAAAGATTTTTTTTACCAGTTTATGCTTAAATTGAAATAATTACCAGCTAGGAGAGTTTGAAATTGCACAATGTAGAATCTTTCTGATTAGTTTTTAATGCTGGGATACTAGTCACCCGTTCCTGCAAGGGTACCAGCAGAAGTCCTTCTAACACCACATTGGCCTACACAGAAGTATTTTAATAGCTTAAGCATCACAGACTTAAAATAAAACTAAAACAGCAACAGCAGACAACCAACGGCCGAGTTAAGGGAATAACAGATGAGCTGAGGGTCAGGACATTCATCGAATGACATCCCGTGCTATTCCTTGCTGCCCACTCATGCCATTTAAAGCGGTTAATGAATCTAGGGGTTGTGGTGCACTGAAGACATCCCAGAGCTAAAAGATGTGAGTTTTTCAGTTAAATCTTATTTTTACCATCGAGTCCCTCAAAGTTTCAGGTAAATGTGTTCCTGTGACCATGACTATAAATTCTAACGCTTCAAAGGACTCTGCAAGACTCTTAGAACTATAAGGTTACAGAAAACCTTAGTGTTAATCCTATGGAGAAAAAAAACCAAACCAACAAAAAACAGCAAAACACTGTAAGGACATTAACACCAGAGAACTATCCTGAAAGCACAATTTCCTCTTACTTTGGGGCTGTCAGGACACACACGATTGCTAATGAAGGGAAATTAGCACTAACACTCCTGTGCTGGCAGAGCAGGAGCACAAGCACATGTTTTTTCTGACACTTCTGCTGTCATCCACGGCGTGGGAAGGGGGCACCGTGCCAGCCAGACACACAGAGCGCTGACCTCCTCAGGAATGCTCCACCAGGCACAAGCTGGGTCTCCCAGGCACCTCTGCCAGGATTACCACCAAGAGGAGCGAGGGAAATGTCAGTTTGTGGCATCGACGCCCAACCAGGGTAGAGGTGCACCCAAAAATAGAGGGAGGAGGGGGAGATGCCTTGGTAGGCAACCGCAACTCAGGCCAGACAGCTTCTGTGAACTTGCCAGTTAAATAACATGGAATGGGAACATTTGATGTGGTTGCTTAAAGGCAGTTGGATTTTGGCTTCAACCTACAGGTAAAACCAGATGGTAGCTTTAAGTAAAGCAGCTCAACTCAATGTTCTACAAAGGCTGGGTTACAAACAAGTTGATACTGCCTAGAATGGGAGAGAGAGAAATGGAAGCAGCTTTGGATACTGTAACTGCAAATACATGGATTTCATAGGTGTGAAGAACTTGCTCTGCTTTAGCTTTGCAGCCTAACTATGCCAATTTGACTTTGCCATCCTTAGAACCTGTCTTGTGGGGTCTTGTTTCATTATATAAGTCAAATAAACTTTGGAAACTGTGAGAAGTCAGGTACATATATTACATTTATGTTATAGCATTACACCTCCAGCTGACATGTGACAAACATCTCTGCCAGGAATCTAGAAATCCTTCCTGGGACTTCCTCACCCCAGGAACTGTATTACCAGGTTAAATTGCTCAAAGCCAGGAATTTACCAATCAAATCAGGAATCACCTAAATGTGAGAAGAGGTACAAAAGGAGGAGAGATTCACGATTTCCTTGACTGCTGTCAGCTAGGCTAATTTGTGATTTAAAGTGCTCTCAGGGTGACACATTTCAGACCTGTGCTGCAAGGTATTTTAGACAATCACAGAACTGCAAGAAACAGATTCCTCAGAGGTGCCCCAGCACTCAGCCCATCCGAGAGGTTACCTAACCCCTGGCAGAGAGAGTTTAAGAGCCCTCAGCTCAGCTCATACATGGAGTCAGTAGAACACTTATGCAAAAACGGAATATTTCAAGGAAAAAACAAATTCTTTACCTGCCAGAGCAAGAAATCACTCAATCGGACCTCTCCAGAGGTTCGAATCAGGAGGTCTGGGTCAGGGGAGTTGTTGGTGTACAGACACTTATCAAGCAACGATTCAGACACATCACTAAGAGAGACAGAGGCATTTTTTTAAGATCCCTTTCCTGATCTCACATAGGTGGTGCTACCGAATCAGAATTACTGAGGAGTTCTTTATAAGCACAGGACTGGTGATTAAAACTGGGTGGTGGAGCTGTACCACAGCCAGTCATCAACTTGCTCCTAATGGACACTTCTGTCTGCTCCACGGGCTATTTCAAAAGCTCTTTCAGCCCCCAGAACATCCCTCCCATGCTCTTTGGAATGCAATAGTGTGATGGAACCAGACTGTGAGGACTTCCATCTGGAGCAGAATGCTAGCTCTGCTCTAACCATCTTCTCCAGGGTGGAGGAACAGTTCATTATTCATGATTCATCTGTTGTTTGACCTCATAGCTAAGACTGCCAGCCAAGCAGCCAATTGTTGTGGCATAAAAATCTGCCTTCACATTTAAACTAACTTAAGACACAGACCTAATTTCTGTCTTGGTTGTGTATCTATCACCATGGTAACCGAAATAATAAAAACCAAACATTGCACAGTAACTTTAAGTCATTTGTTCCAGTCACACTAGTTTAATGAGCTCCATTTAAAAGCCACTTGGCTCTCAAGAGGTCATTAATAAAGTGTAGCTGGTAAGAGGGGCAGTCTCCATCACACAGAAAGGCAGGAGGAGTTACCTGGGTTCGAGCAGTCCTTGTTCCACCCCCCATGCCATCTCCCTGACAGCATTGCTGATCTCATGTCTTGATGTGTAAGCAAAGCAGACATTTAGAAAGCATCTGAAAAGAGAAGAAAGATGTGAAAGACTAACCTAAGGAAGGTCCAGTAGATAAAAGAGAGAAGAGTATCTACAGAGAAGAATATCTACAATGTTCTGTGTGTTTGTAGGACACAGGGGAAAGAAAAAAAAGCATAGCATTTCTGCCAAGTTTCAGCTTTCAGGCAGAAGACGAAGATGTGAAGTATCAGCTCCTTTAAACAGTGCATTACTCACTTGTTGTAGTTCTTAGTTGCCAGCACAGCTTGGGCAATCAGCTCCTGAATATCCACGGGCAGAAGTGGCAGATCCCCAAGGACACGGATACACACACCATGTTTCTTCAAGCTCTCCCTACACCCAACAACAAGAGTCAGGACTACAGAAACCAGGTCAGTCTCTACTGCACCAGTGCCATGTTTGCCTTGTGTAATATCCACCACATGAAAACAGAATCCCAGAATCACTCAGGTTGGAAAAGACCCTTGGGATCATCGTGTCCAACCATCAGCCCTACTCTACAAGTTCACCCCTAGACCATCTCCCCCAACACCACATCCAAGCGATGTTTAAACACATCCAGGGCTGGGGACTCACCCCCCTCCCTGGGCAGCCCATTCCAATATTTCACTACCCTTCCCATGAAGAACTTTTTCCTAGTGTCCAGTCTAAACCTCCCTTGTTTCAGCTTGAGGCCGTTCCCTCTGGTTCTGTCCCTAATTACCTGAGAGAAGAGCCCAGCACCAGCCTCTCTACACCGTCCTTTCAAGGAGTTGTAGAGTGTGATGAGGTCTCCCCTCAGCCCCCTCTTCCTCAATAGGCACGTAGCAAGCACAGCTTCAGCAAAACTGAGAATTCTTACTGTTCCTCCAGCAGGCGGCTAAATTTCTGCCTTGCCAGATCCATGAGTCCATCGACCTCCTCCTTGGAGCGTTTAAAGTTCTCAATACTAAAGGCATAAACAGTGACCTCCCGAATGCCCAGATTTAAGCACCACCGTAGTGTCTGCAAAAAGACAAAATAGAACAGAAAACAGAAGTCAGGTAAGCAGGCTCAGGCAATCAGAGAGGTCAGCAACACCCAGCTTCCCCACTGCTAAAACCTTCCTGTCGTTTCCCATTATGCCAAGACTGGGGTGAAAGGATCAACCACCAAGAGTTGACAATGAAACCCACTCTTGTTTTCAAGAACAGGCAGAAAATATCACTACTTAAGGATGAGAGTCCACAGCAGATACAGGACTAATCCCTCCAGGGAAAGTGCTTCTTGTAGATAATATTATAAGTTATATGGTATCTCACCCTTCAAAACCTTTTCAAAGAAATCCAACCTGTTTCACAGAATTTAAAGTTTCAAGTTCTGCAAGGCAGATATTTTTAGAAAGGGTAAAACAGATAGAGGGGAAAAAATACCTGATTAGAATGACTCTGCAATATACCAGAGAGAAAGAGAGGAGAGCTGAAGCTGGGAACACTGATGCCTGGGAACACTGATGCCAAACATCAGCTCCAAGCACAGGCCTGACTCCAGCGAAGAAAAGAACACAATGCATCAGTCAAGCAGTAAACAAGTCACCCAGTGAACACAGCTCGAGCTCTCAACACACAAAGTAAAGGCAGCAAACACCTTCCCACCTGTGCCAGCTTATCAAAGCCTTGCGAGTGACCCTGCTGTCTCTCCACGTGGCACTTCTGGGCATAGCGGCGATTGCCATCCATGATGAAGGCAACATGCTTGGGCATGGGACCTGCCTGGAAAATAAGGAGAAAACACAACAGATCAGAAAAGTGAGTGGCTGAGCGGGCACCTGGCATCAGAGGTTAGTCCCACTGCTCCCGGTGGCACTGCCTCTTCAGAGGGAGCGTGGCACGAATCTCCTCCCAGCTTCAAGTCTTGGGCTGGACAGAGCAATATGCTAACTACCCCTCCTTTAAGCCCAGGTTAGCCTCTCTAAAAAGCATGTCGGTGTTGCCTAAACCAGAAAGCAACTTTGCCCTCCCTGTTTCTATCACGTGACAGATAACTGTAGCGCTCAGGAGAGAGAGCAGCACTGCCACAGCCACAGCCGAAGGTGCCACAACTTGATGCTGCTATAACTTTAAGTTGTTTTGTTTTGTTTTTTTATTTCGGGGTTCAAGGGTATTTTCACAGACACAACTAAGAGAAAACTAAACAAGCCATGAGACTTCCCCCTCTTTTAAGAGTATTCCTTTTCCCTGACCTCATTTAGGCCTGCACAGATCCTTCTAAGAGAAGGGCAGCAGCACCAGCCTGAGCAAGGAGAGAATTTTCCTGGCACTGGTGAGTTATTAACTTTACTCATCAGAAACTCAGTTTTGTTTCTTAAGACTCAAAATCCAACCATCTTGCTTCTCCCTCTTCTTCCCATGCTGTGCCTTCACCAGCAAGGGCACGAAACATGGAAGCCTCGCAGCGTAAGCTCGTTATTGGCAAGCGCTGCCGACAGCCGTGCTCCTTTTCAAGGCTGAGCTTAAGTAATTTTCCATCCTCGAATGCTGTTTAGGGAAGTACATCCAGAGCCAGCACAGCTACAGAGCCTTGCTGGCAACACTGCCTCTCTTGAGCACAGCAGCCACAGAGGCAGTTCCACTCAGAACCTCGATCAACCCACCAGCTCTTTACCCAGGTAGCCAAATTGATTCCTTACCTTAATGATGTTGGCACAAAACCTCTCTATGATGGTGAGCTCGCCCTCTCTGATCCACGACATGTTTTACTGAAAGCTCCGTTTCTCTTTCAAAGGGAAGATGAAAAATAAAGAGGTTAAAGGCACAGAATGATTCTGTCTGAGCCCAGAGCAACGCTACAAACCATGCCCTTGGAGAAACAAGCTTTATCTGTCTGCTTTGGGGCCCTTTCTATCACCTGCACAAGTACTTTGCGAAGCAGACAATGTAGGGGGCTCAGAAATGAGCTCTGTAATTTTCCAGTTGTACGTTTATCAGAGTGGATTCTGCACCAGCAAGAAAAAACACAACTATGTCTTCCAGCTGGACTAACTGGTGAGTTAGCACAGACCTGAGTTAGCACAGACCTGAATCTGGGCTCGCACCAAGGTGAGTGTCAGGGTGGCAGCAGCACAAACTGACTTTCAACGCTTTCCTGCTGGAGCTGTTGGAAATCCTTCAAACGAAGCAACCACCAACCAAGTACCCTGTGCTTGTGTCACCACTGATATTTCTTTTCTTTCACAAATAGAGAACTTAAATCTCTGGAGCTGTAAAAATAGCAGGGGGTTTACTACGATATCTGCACATCAAATACTGGTTTGAGCTAATGAGATAGAAGAGCTTGCTGAAATTCCACCTTAATCTTCAATTCTCTCCTCTAGGAATCTTGAGAAATGTGGACAATGCAGCTAGAGAGAAAGAGCTGTGGGGGCAACAGTCCAGATCCAACCACCTGGTACCCATCCAGAGACTGAAGCAGATTCAAATGACGCCAATCGCATCCGCTTGCCATGCGGGCCTTCTCTGCCTCCTCCCTCGGGAAGGGCTGCCTGGCCACAGAAGCCACCACAGAACATTAGGGCAAGAAACTGCTGAACCTGTGGCTGTTAGCAAAGCTCTTACACCTCTCTCGAACACCTCAGGCTGGAGCACATCCTCTGCCGATGCCATCTTCGGCCGTTAGCAGCACGATTTTACACAGTCATCTTGCAACATCAGCTTGGCGGAGAAGGCCCGCGTTTCAAAGCCAGGGGCAGGGCAGCAGAAAGGCCGTACCTCCCTCCTGCCCAGCCCGCCGGGCGCAGCCGGGAGGCACTGCCCACCCCCACAGCTGCTCTCCTCACCGGCAGCGTCCCCACCGCCGGCACCGAGAGGGGCAGGAAGGCCACCCGGACCGCCCGCCGGCGTGAGGCGGCCTCTCCCCCTGCCAGGCACAGGGGGGGGCGGGAAGAGGACGGCGAGGACGAGACGTCCCTCGAGCCTCCCCCCGGCTCCGTCAGGGGACGGAAGCGGCCGCCGAGGGGCGGAAGAGACCCGGTGGCAGGAGACACCCCTGTCCCCCTCCCCACAAACCCCGCGGGGCTGCCCCGCTCCCCCCCCCCCCCCGCCCGTTACCCCGCCCGGCGGCGCCGCCTCAGCCTCCACCGGAGGGTGACGTGCCCTTCCGCTTACGTCACCCGCCAGCGCCCGGGGCGGGAAGCGCGCGCAGGCGGCGCGGGGCGGGGCGGGGCGGGGCGAGGCGAGGGGAGGGGCGGGGCCCCCCCGCGCGTGCGCACGGCCGCTGAGCGGCGGAGGCGGGATGAGGAGAAGGGGGGGGGGGGGGGGGCGGCGGGGGCCGGCGGGGGGGGGGGGGGGGGTACCGGGGCCGCGGCTGTTCTAGGGCAGCCGGGGACCCCGTCAGCTGCAGGAGGAGGGGGCTGCAGGCCAGCAGCGGGGCTGGGGTGGCCGCGGGGCGGCTGCAGGCTGAGGGGAGGGGAGGGGAGGGGGTCAGCTGGGTTTCGGGGCAGGGCCGGGGTGGGTCTGGGCGGTGGGCGGGCTGTCACTGGGATGGCGAGGGCTCACTGGGGCTGGGTCTGGGCGGGCTGTCACTGGGATGGCGAGGGCTCACTGGGGTGGGTCTGGGCGGGCTGTCACTGGGATGGTGAGGGCTGTCACTGGGATGGTGAGGGCTCACTGCGAGCTGGCAGCAGGGCTGGGTTGGTTGTGGGGCTGGTAGGGATGGCAGGGTGGGTCCTGGGGGGCAGGCAGGCTGTGGGGTACCCCCGTTCCCTCCCCCTGTGCCTGGGCAGCACCCAGTTTGGGTCTGGACTGGGTCTGGACTTCTCAACCCCCAGAGAGAAAAAACCAAACCAAAGAGTAACTGCACACACAACATCACCAGCAGCCATTGCCCATGGTCTTTATTTTTCCAGAAAAGAAAAGGACACAAAAACCAACCAAACGATAAAACCACCAACAAAAAAAAAATCCAAACCCCAACACATTTTACAGAGTTGGTACAAAAAACAGTTTAAAAAAAAATGCAAGGAGGGGAGAAAAACCTGCAGCAACAGGAACTGGGGATCTCGCTGCAGGGACGTCAGCAGGAAACCTCTTTGGAACCCAGGGGAACCCCTGAGCCACGCACGGCCACCCCGATTATCCACCCTCCCCTCCATCCCCCCCACCCCCTCGCCCACCCGCCCGCTTCATAAAAAAAACTCAAGAGTTTGTCACAAAACAAGCTTTGGTTGCTAGCAGTAAACAATGGATTACATTCTTCCGTCTCCTGGTGACCCCGGGCGGTCGCACCAGGGGAGACACCCTCCCCAAACCAACCCCCAACCCACCTCCCTCTCACCAGGGACACTTTTTATTTTAGGGGGTTTATTTATTTTTTTTTTAGCTCATACATTCACAACGCTCCCGTGTGTCCCGCAGGACCCTGAGTGTGCAGCCTCAGCCACCCGCCCTTCGCTGTCCCCGAACGCACAGTGCCCAGCGCGGGCAGGGCGGGCGGTGGCGCGGCCCTTTCCCTCTCATCAAGGTAAGGGGAAGAACCGCCGTGGCGAAACGCAACGAGGAGATGTGAATCCATCCCATCTTCTCCCAGCGTGGCTTCCCTTCGCAGATAAAAATCCCTGTTTTCTTGGATCCCGGTGCCATGACAGGCCCCAGGGGGGAAAACCTGAGTGATTCTCTAAGCCCTTTGCTATTTGCTTTAGCCTAGGATGGGGATAGTCACAGAGCTCATATCCCCACGCAGAGTTGCAAGGCAGAGTATACAGAGAAGATCCTGTCTCCCTGGTCCGTAACTTATTAGATGCTTTGGCTATTTTTTTTTTTTTCCTTTTTATTTTATTTTTTTTTCCCCTCTTACTTTTGTAAACAATAATCAAGGAGAATACTGAGAGAAACTGGAAAGATTTACAGAGGTATTTACACACAACTAGACACCTAGCAGGGACAAAGAAAAAAACAAAGTAAAAAAAGTTAAATCACCAAAGCATTAAACCGGGAGCGAGGGGTGGGGGAAAAAAAAAAAAAAGGTCCTACACGATTCTTCAAGACAGATACAAGAATTAGGGGGGCAGCAGTTTCCCTGGCACGCCCGAGGTGCCCGGGGAAGGCCAACAGCCCCCGCGACGCGGCGGCGGGACCGAGGCCCAGGCTTAGATGCGCAGCCCAGTGCGCTCTATTGCATTTACCCCGTTCAGACGAAAGCCGTTTTCCTGAAGTCGTTCTGTATAGATCCCGTTGCTTAGTCAAGAACTAAAATGTCCTTCCCTCTCCTGCCCTCCCAAGAAGAGACCATCGCCTCACCATAAAAACTACCGGAGCAGGGCAAGCGGGTGGCTGGGGAGCCGCTCTCCATCCCCCCGTGCCGCAGGGGTCACTGGGCTCTGGCAGCCTCAGCGAATCCCCCCCTAACTCCCCCTGCCCTGGTGATGCCCATCAGTGAGGATGGACTTGGTGCTCCCTGTCCCAGCCCTGTTTTGCATCTAAACTTATCGCTGCCTAAACTCCAGCAGAAACCGTGCCCGTGGCCTGAGACACCAGCACGGTGAGATGCTCTCCCTGGGAAGGCTCCGGCCAGCCCCTGGGCTGCAAAGTGGAATGTTAATGCCCCAAAAGCAGGGATCCAGAGTTTCACACAGATATCAAGAGCCAGTGTTTGGGAGAAGCTGGAGAAGGGAGGAGAACGATGGAGCAGCTGCACCTCTCTTGGACTTGGGTCCACCTTGGCACCAGGTCCCTCATCCCAGGAGGCCATGGGCAGCCAGACAGCCCTTTGCCCGAGGATGAGTTAGGGCAGCGGGTTGAGGATAACCCTGTTTCTCAACAACCTCTCTGACTGCTCTCAGCTCTTGCCACGTCCCCCAAATGGGCTGGGACCCCCTGAACGGGCTGGGACCCTCACCCTGGCTTTCCAACCCCCAGCCACACGGCACCAGCCTGCTGGGAGCCTGTGCGACATCCCAGGCCATGGGAGGACTCTGGCAGGGGACAGACTGGAGCATTCCCATCCGGACGGTGGGAAGGGGACACGTGAGTGTAAACAGGAGAGAGACATGGAGGACAGTCCTCAAAAGCCACCAGGCTGGGAGAAAATCTGGAGTTGGGGAGCCAACACGGGCTCTAGCAGCTGTCCCATGCCCCGTGGCAGTGCCTGGCTTCTCCATCCCTGTCCATGGGCCTACAGACCCAAATTCCTCCTCAGTCATGGGGAAGGGAAAGAAGCTCTATTCAAACACAGTTCAAAAGAAAACATAAATCCCAAACATACCAAGAAACACAACGGAAAAGCTTGACAACATGTCAGCCCACCTAGTGAACACCCAATGAGGTAGATCTACAGTTCCAGTACAAACTTCATCACGTCTTTGTGCTGTTAGGAAAAACAATCCTCTCTGTCCAGCACTGGGCTACAGAGGCTTTTTATCCCTGAGATTGCTTGAATACCTGAGAATAAGTTGCAGGAATTATGTCCTTTCTCTTTCACTTTTTTTTTTCTTTTCTCTTCTTAAAGATTAAAATATACAAAAATACAAAACCAGAATATTTATATTAAAAAAAAACCCAAACAAAAAACCAACCCAAAGCAAAAGACGACAAACAAACCCAAAGATACGTCATTCACGCACGTCCTAGTGCAGGTTTCACTTGGCGTTGGCTTTGGCACAGGCTGGGGGGCTGCCCCAGGAGAAGGGCTGTCCACCGGGGCCAATAAATAAAGGCAAGACTTGGGGTGGGAGGACAGCAGCTGCTAACAACCTGGGGCACCCCTTTTCCTCTGCCCCTGGGAAGGCTCAACCCAGGAGCCATCGGATTCGGGAGCGTGGGATGGGCAGGAGGAGCAGAGGAGTGGTATTTTTTTGTCCTGTGTGGGCTTGATCCAGAGCCCGTGGGAAGACCCAGGCAGTGTCTGGATCAAGACAGGGATGGATCTGTGTGAGCTCCGGGTGGGTTGTGTACATGACCCCCCCAAGGGAAACGCTGCCAGCAACACCCCTGGGAGCTGGCTGTGCCCCGTGTTTGGTGCCCAAGGCTCACCAAAGAGCATTTCTGCTCCGTGAAGCCCTCCCGTGCCCCAGCTCCACATTTTGGAGGCAGGGAGAAGCCTTGAGGGTAAGAGCTGGCTGCATAAAACACCTTGTTCTCTCTGAGCTGGCACTTGGGAAGGCTTAGGGGAAAAAAACCTCATGTTTTTCTTTTGACCTGATCTCCCCTAAGCTCATGAGCAGGCAGTAAGTGTTAGCCCAGCCCCAATAGATACCCCATTTCCTTTCAGTCTGAGCCCAAATCTGACCTCTGCTGGTTTCAGCAATGGGGCAACCATGGGAAAACTGCAAATCCTTGCACTGAAGAGCTGCGAGGAGAAGAGGGACCCACGGGGCCAGCCCATGGGCATCTCCCCGGTGCTCTGCAGCCAGCCTTCCCACTTGGCCTCCCTCCTTGGGGCAGAGAGGAACAGGGCAGGTGTGGGAGTGGATCCCCTGCAGCTCATCCAAGCTGTACTGCAGCCTGTTTGAAGCTCAGGAGAACAAGGAGTCAAGAGCTCCTCCCCGAGATGTTGCTTCTCTGCTCCTCCTCCCAGAGACACTACTCTCTGGCTTCGATTAGGAAAAGAATAAAAATGGATCAAATATGGTTGGGATGGGGTTTTTTAGCTGGAAGAGGTGTGCTGGGTGCTGCCTTCCCCTGTTTTTGGAATGAGCCATCCCGATTAAAGCAGAGCTTTCCCTGGGCTGGGAATAGGGGGGAAAAAGTTCAGTGCGGAGACACCGGGTCCCTGCCGTTAGCACTGCCATCTTCCCTCCACAAGCCCTTCACCCTGCCCTCCCTCCTCCGAGCCCCCACGGCTGCCCATTGCCTTGCCAAAGCCTTTTCACCCCGGTGGAAGCCCCCCCCTCCCCGCCACCCGCCATCATTCCCGGGTCTCGGGGAGGAGGGCTGAGCTGTGCATATCCTCCTCCTCTCGGAAGTAGGCAGGTTTTCCCTGGGAGCTGGGGGACTGCTGTGCTTTCGCAGGGCAGTTGGCGACCATGTGGCTGATGCTCTGGCAGAAGTGGCATTTCTTGGGCTGCGGTGGCAGCTTGCACTCTTTGGCATGATGGTCCAGCCCGCCGCAGTTGTAGCATCTGCGGGAGGGGGGGAGGAGAGAGATTCGAGGAGGAGGAAAAATATGAGGTGGGGGTTTGCCCTGGCAGTGTCTGGGACCCGTCTGTGGCCTCATAGCCAGAGATGGGCTTAAAATGGCCTGGCTGTTGCAGGGAGGTGGTTTCAGCTCTTTGGGGGTGGGTGGATGCTGGCCCTGGCTTTGGACCCCACAGAGCCCCAGCTCCAGCACGGCCAGTGTGGCCCTGGCTCAGTGGTGCTGCTGGTACCCAGGAGATGGCAGCAAACCCCTGCACCGAAACCAAGCATTCGGGGACAAAAAAAAAAAGTCAGGACTGTCCACCTCTCTTGCTCCATCCTGGTTCTAGCTCCTGTGTGTTTGGACCCTGCACCCGGGGTTACACACTATGGACCAAAAGCCTGTGGCAGAGCAGAAACAGGCAATCGTATGACTGACAGCCCCAGCCAGGAGAACAGCTCCAGGGACCATGGTCAGGGATGTGGGGACAACCTCAACGTGGCTCCTCTCACGGCTGTACCCTTGCAGAGCTTGTCCTCCTGGTGTCACCTTCACAGCAGAGAGGTGCGGGCAGAAGGAGCTGCCTTGGGTCCATTTCAAACCCTGCATCAGCCTAGGGTGGCCACAACCCTTTTCTCTTTCCTTTACCTTCCCAATTTCTTTCCAAGTAATTTGAAAACCCACCTGTGAGGACAGCCAGGTGGGAAGGGCTGGGAAAGCCGGGACAAGGCATCCCCGGGCAGCCAGGATGGAGAGGATGGGAGAGGGGGCATGAAGGGCTGGCTAGAAACTCGCCCTGGGGCTCCCAGCCACACCGTGGGAGATGCTGCCAGGACGTCCGGCCATTTCCTTCCCACAAGGAAGGGTTTCTCTTCAAGAAAATTACCCCTGCCCAGTGCAGCTCCCTGAGACAAGGGGAGCGGCCGCCCGGGGTGTCCCTGACCTCCGCCCTTTCGCTGCTGGTTTGCTGCCCTTTCCCCACCAAGCTGCATCTGCCACTCATTAACCACCAAAGGAAGCCGCTTTCCCAGAGGAAAGGTCGCTGCCCACCCCGCCAGATCCAAGCCTGTCCCCATGCCATGTGCCATCCTGGTGCCCATAGAGCTCAGACCCTGCCCTGGATCAGGCCCCGGCCGCCCCTTACCGGTCTCCTTTTGATCTGCGTTTCTGGAGGCTCTTGCCTTTGGGTCTCCTCTCGCTGCCGATGCAGAAGACACCCCCTGGGCCGGTCACTCGGATGGACTCCAAACCTTTGGACGACTTCTTGAAGGTGAACTCAACAGCTTCACCCTCCTTCAGGCTGCGGAAACCCTCCATGTGGAGCTTGCTCTGGTGCGGGAGAGAGGGGGTAGGCACAGGGAAAGGATGGGAGTCAGCACAGAGCTAGGGCGTCTGTTGGGCACAGAACAAACCCCAACCTGGCCAACACCCCCTGTGGCACGAGAGCCAATGTCCCCCCATGCTTGCCCCTCATGAAGGGATGGATCCTGGGGACCAAGCGCAGCCAGGCACCTTCATCTGCCTAAAATCTCCGGAGCCCCCTTTGATAATGCAGAGGCTTCAGGGCTCTGGGACGCTCGGTCGCATGGTGTTCGCTGATTTGGCAAGCGAGGGCCAGCAGAGCCAACTCTGACCCAAATTTCAACAGTATTTGTTGCGAAACACTGGCTCTTGGCACTGAAAAACAGCCCCTTTCTCCTACCAACACTCTGGGCTGGGGAGCAAGAGCTGCTCCTGCAGCTCCCAACTCCCCAGGCTGAGGATGCTCACGGGGAGATCCAAACCCATCATTTAAAAGAGACAAAAGGGTCTCGAGGCTTTGCACAGACCCGTGCAATCCTGTTTGCTTCCCCGCAGAGAGGCAGGACCTGCGGGACATGAGATGAACCCCAGCACATGCAGCAAGGCCAGGAGGCTGGGAGCTGGTACTGCCAGGCTGGGGCCCCAGCCAGCCCCTTCACTGCAGCTCTCCTCAGTTCAAGTACTTTAATTGCCTCCAGTAATTAATTAAGCAGATGTTTGCCCCTGGATCTCACTGCTGGGAGCACCTCCCCTCTCTCCCAGGATCACCACATTGGTCATCCCCATGCAATCAAACTTGGGAGTTCAGAAAGACCCAGGCTGGGGAAGGGGGTGTTGTGAGGAGATAAAAGAATCCACTCCACTTTCCTGAGCTCTCTCTGTTTTATCAGAACAAATTCAGAAGGAGCTCAGCTGGGGTGATGCAGCTGACATCTCTTGCCCCCTCTGCCAGCCTCGCTGCCTGCTCTGCCAGGGGACCACTACATCCCAGGCAGCCACTCGAGCAGGGCTTTCTCTCAGCCTTCATTAGCGGAACCCAAACGAGCAGGAGCAAAGAGTTAAGGGGGATTTGCTGGCAGAGGGAGGAGCAGCTCCAGCGGGCTGGGGATTCCCAGCAGACGCCTGCGCGGCTGCAGCAGGACTCTGCATTTATGAATGGAGCATCTCCCCCATTCATGGCCTGGGCCAGTTCCCGTCACGTGGGCTGCGGTCGCCCAGCTTCCCACCCCGAGCCCCCACGCGTGTGCACAGGCAGGCATGGCCAGTTCCCTTCTTCCTCCTCCAGTCTCACCAGGAGCCACGTGGAAACTCCCCATGTAAAAGCAGGGAGGGAGGAAATGGAGTAGTTGGGGTTTAGGAGGGAATTTTTTTCGGTGGGATCTTGCAGGTCACACACAGGTCTGTGGGCACATGAGGGAATTGGGAATGCTGCAGAGCTCGAGGAACAACCCTTAAGGCTCCTTTTTCTGATGCTTTCCCCTCCTCCTCCTCTGTGTCTGGGCAGGACAGATTCTAAGGGCTTCCATCCAACCCACTTGCCTGCTGGGATGGGGACCAGGGTGGCCAGATGGCATCATTTTGCTCTCTGACGTGCTCCTGTTCCCAAAAGAGAGAGCCAAACCACGAGATACAAAACCCCCAATGACAACAAGGACATGACAGAGTCTCACAGCAACCTCTTCCCATCCTGGGCTGGTCTGGGCACTCCCACCATCATGTCCCACCAGCAAACACCTTGCCGTGCTCAGCACAATGACCACACACTGCTCCCCAACCACAACTTGTCTTTCCCCCAGTGCTGAACATCACCACGAGGGTGCTGAGCATGGCACAAGCAGGAGCTGTGTCCAGAGCAGCTACCAGCACAATGCAAGAGGTGCCTGGCTCAACACTGACACCTCAGTTGGCCACCAACCCTGGGTCAGCCACCAATCCTGCGTGGTCCTCAGTCAACGCTGCCCCATCGGCTCCCTTGAACCCCCTGCGTGTGGCAGTTCAGGTGCCAGGAGCTGCCACAGATGGAGAATTTGCCCCACTCCAGAGGCAGATGCAGTGTTTGGGGACGAGGAGGAGCTGAGCATCGCTCCCTGGCACAGGAGGCAGAGATCCTTATCAGGGGGTTCGCAGCGCCAGGTCCCAGCTGTGTTTACACTACAGATGTGAAAACTCCCAAATGCTTGGCCCCAAGCCTCAGGACAAAGCCCGGCCGTGGCAGGGGGGGGGAACCCCAGCGCACAAACCGGGCCCCCTCCAGCTCAGCCCATGCCATGGACACCATCAGCCAAACCGCTGCCCTCCCAGTGCCGGGGCTCCAGCTCTCCCGTGAGCCATCCGTTACCCCTGTTTTGAGGAAGAAGAAGAAGAAGAGGAGGGCTGGAGCAGAAGCTGCCGCGACATGACTGGGGGGAAGCGATTTATTTTCCAGGAGCGGGTGAGGATGACAACCACCTCCCCGGCCGCCTCCGCCAAAAGGCCAAAGGAAACGCCCTCTCCCCAGGGAAGGGGGGGGGGTGGGGGTGGCAGCGGGCAGGGCACCCCAGTTCTCCCCCCGCCCGCAGCCTTTTGATGTGAGCTGCAGAGTGGCTGGTGGTCCCTGCGCATCCCCCCTGCCCCCTTCCCAAAACACACACATTGCTGGCATTCCTCTGTTATCAGATAGGTAATCAAACTGCAGCCCATTGAATTAGCTGCATACCTCCTGCATCTGAAAGGAAGGGGCCCAGAGCCCCTGTCCCACACCACACACAAAGCCGGAGCCTTCCCAGGCCTCCACTCCCCCCCCCCCCCCCCAAAAAAATAAAGAGAGAAAGGGGGGGGATTGGAGCGAGCCGGGGATGCTGGGGATGAGGGGGAGCGCAGGGGAGGGCCGGGGCTGGGAGCCACCGGCCAGTGAGAACAAAGGGCCGGCGGCGGCCAAGCTCCCGCTGCCCAAATTCCAGGAGTTCCAGGCCATGGTGGGGGGAGGAAGGGTGGCCGGCATGGCCGCGGCCCCTCTGACCCCCTGCAGCCCCTCCGCACAGCAGCCCCGCGCCCAGCTCACCCGCTGCGGGAGAGACGAGTCCTGCCCATCGGGTGCTGGGATTTGGGGTCTGGGTCCCATGGAGGAGCTGAGGGGTCAGTCTTGGGTACGGGGGGGAGGTGAGGAGAGACACTGCTCTCAGGATCAAAAAGCATTTCCATCCTCATAATAAAAGTGTTTTAAAGCATACCCTAAAGCGAGGGTTTCACTCGTCATCATTAGGGTCCAGAGTTAACCCGTGGGACAAGGAACAGAAGAAGAGCTGGCACCACTTCACCCAGCTCTCTGTGCCCCCCCCAGGCACCCCATCACCGGGTGTCACATCTGGCACCTCAGCTTTCTCACCCATCCCACACCCCGTCAGCTCCGTGGTTATTTACAGCAGACAGAGGCACAGCACGAGAGCATCCCAGCACTGCCCCCACGTCGCTGGGTGTCCCCCACCTTCCCCCACCTGCACGCGGGTGCCTTCATCCCTCCTCTTCCTCCCACCCAACAAATCCCTCCTCACAGATCCCACCATCAAACCCACTTCCCCTCCTGGAGAGGGAACACCGTAGAGCACCCCAAATCCGGTCACTGCTCCCCAAACCGCCAGGCTCTGGTTGACCCCCACCCTGCCAGGCTCTGGAGGGGCTCAGCCGGCCCCAGGGTCACCATTGTCCCTGCGGCCTCCCCAGCGTGACACAAGGGGACGTTTATTCCCAGCCAGCCCCGGCCACTCAATCAAACCATCTTTGTGTCCGGAGGGGCCTGGGGCGGAGCGGCCGCTGCACCTCTCCAGAGCGCTGCAGCCATTTCAACTGGAATCCCTTGGAAAACAAGCTGGCTTGGGATGCTGGGTTAAGACACAGCCGCGGGAACACGAACAGCAGTGCCAAGCTGTGCCAGGGGTACAGCTGGGCCATGGCCAAAGCATTTCTGGCAGTGCCTGCACCTCAGTTTCCCTGACTACAGAGAACTGGCCCACAGGGGCCAAGAAAGAGATTCCACCACCCCCTCCACACCCCCCCAAACAGCTCCTGGTGGTGGGCACAGGGATTGCTGAGTCCCCAGGGGGTCTGTGCCCCCATCACTGCACCCCACCTTCACCCGCAGGCTGGGGGTACCCCATCCACAGCCCCCTCTGCTCAGGCAGCACCTACAGCTGCACCCAGGGCACCGTGCTGCCTCTGCAACCCCATGCCCCCAAAACCCCTTGTTTTGCTCAAGCCAACCCTGTGCTGACAGTTTTGGGGCATCAGCCTGTGGAGCCCCGCATGGCCCAGCCACGCTCACCCCACCCACCCTGAGGACCCATCCCAGGGAGCAACCCCATCCCCACGGGGCTCAGGCTTGGCACGGCCGGTGCAGAGCAGCCCCTTCCTCAGCTCCCACACCGTGAATAAGCTGATGTGCAGGGGGTTGACCCTTGCCCGTTTTTTTGGGGCACGGCTGATTGCCTCTGGGTGATGCCACTGTAGGATGCAGCAGCCTCAGCCCAGCTTTGACAGCACAGATCTCTGGGCCGAGCTCTGTCCTACAGCAAACAGCCCCCCAAGCAGATTTTGGCAGAGCCCAACACAGGGCAGTGACCCAAGGGCCAGCTCAGCTCCCCACCACCGGCCACGAGGCCAGCAGGGAAACGTCCCTTTGACTTCAGAGCCCATGCGTGGATCCATCCCTGAGCAAAGCCCCTTCCCTCTCCCCACAGCACACCATAAATCACTTCCCAGCGTTGGCAGTTCAAGCACCGGGGACTACACTGGTGCTATTTTCAGGCTCATGTGCGTACAACTCCGAGCAGGAATCTCTCCGTGGTCCCTTCCTGTGGCTCCCTGCAAGCAGCCAGTGGATGCTGCCCGGAAAGAGGGTCCTTCCTTCCTCACTCAGAGCGCTTGGTGTTGAGATAAAGAGGGTGATGTGTCGGGGAGAGGACAGGGGATTTAACAAAACATTACCAGGGCTTTCCAGTGTCTTCCCTGCCTGTCAGCTGGAGCAAAATCCCCGAGGATTTTTTTTCCCCAGTTCAAGTAAAACCAAAATAAAGCCACTTTCCTGACAAAGTAACTAGGCTTGCGCTTAGCTTTCCATCATAAACCACAAGATAGATATTAACTCTGTGAGGAAAAAACCCCAAAACATCCACCACAGATGAATCCATCAGCTACCTCCTCTGAATCCACACTTTCAGCTCCTCCAGTTGAATTTTTCCCCACCCAGAGTGTGCCAAACCCTCCTCCCGTGCTTTCTGAGCAGCGAGTTGGGATCAGTGGCTGCGTATTAATTCCATACTTCCTCAATAAAGCAGGGGCAAGGTGCTTTTGGCTTCATCACGCTTATTCTTAGGACCAAGTAAGTAGCAAAAAGGAGTTAGAGGTGGCAAGGACAGGGGCTCTCCAAGCCAACAGCTCCATCCCAACCCTCCCCGAGCTTTTAACAGGAGCAATCCCATTCATTTGGGCCATTTTATCTGGAAGACCATTGAAGGGTGTTTTCTCTCGCTGGCCCTCACCCTGGGGCTGCGAGGGGGAGCTGGGGGAAGGGATGCGCCTGCAGCCATCAGTTAATCTTTAGACAGAGACAGGAGGCTTTTTTTGTGTGCGTCTTGAGGGAGTTTCAGGGGTGGAATAAAGCTGCTCTCTTTCACTGTTTGCCATCAGGCCGTGGCGCACCAGCAGCGCGATACAATTTTATTGCAGCAGTTATTTAAAAAAAAAACAACGACCACAACGAAATTGCTTCTACCCTTCTCCCCCCCCTCCTCCAAAAGCAGGACTACCCCAGAGGATGCCTTCCCCAAAGACATGCATAACCCTGGCGCTCCTGGGTCCTGCAGCCACCCACGACGGTGCCCCGGGGTGCCCATCCAGTGCTGCAGGGTGACACTGCTCCCAGAGACCCGGAAAGCAGGCCCTGGAGAGCAAACACGAGAGTGATGCTCATGAGAAAGCAGGGGAAAAAAAAAAGTGAGATATTAAATGTGTCCCTTGCCCCTCTATGATCATCACATGTCCAACACACCAACTAACTCAAGCCCCTACTCCGAGCAGGTTCCCCCTTCCCCTCGCTGCCGCTCCAGCTCTGCACAGACCAAATCCCCCTGGCTGGATCCTGTCCTGCACCCCAGCCCAGGGGAAAGGAGCAGGGGACCCTGCAGGAAGGCTGGACCCTGCTCATTGATGGAGAAACCCTCCCTTGTGCCCCTGCCTTTTCTCTCCTGCACAGAGAGGGATGGAGCTGCCTCCAAACACGTGCTTTCCAACCCACCCCCCCCTTTTTTTTTTTAAAAGACTTCACATCACACTCACCTCTTGCCTGGTTCTGACTCAAGCACAGGTGGGCAACAGGCTGGGTCAGCTCAGCTGAAACCCACAGCAGCCATCATCCCCCTCTGCCCTGTCCTCTGCCTGTCTGAGTAGGGATCGAGCCCTTCCACCAAGCCCCAGAAGGCTCCCAAGGATGGCAGCACCCAGGGGACCATGGGGGACCGAAGTCCCCTGGGTGCTGGCACATGCCCAGCTGGCCCCACACTGCCCTGGGCACTCGGGCATATCCAGTCCCGGTGGGTCTAACCACAGGCACAGCCTTCTGTCCCGGTGAGGACACACAGGAACACATCACCAAGATGCCAGCGACAGAATACGCTGCAGCCACAGGGTCCCAGTGGTGCAGAGCAGCTCTCCTCACCAAAATCACGAGAAGGAACAAAAAGAGAAAACCCAACTAACGTTGCCCGTATCGAGGATGCAGACCTGTTGGCCTGGGAAACACTTCAGAGATGCAGAGCTGAGCTATACAGCGGTTCCCGGGGGCTGGGCAGCCCCTTCCCCTCTGCTCCTATCCAGGACTGGTGGGGCCAGGTTTGGGGATGAGCTGCAAATCTTATTGCTGGGCTGTGTTCATTCCTCCTGCTCTGGACAGCAGACTGAGCCTTCAGACCACAAGGCACACAGATTTTTTTCCCCTCTCCCTTTTTCCAGGCTGCCTACCCCAGCAGCCTCACGCTCCTCTGAGTGATGCCCTGAGCCATGGTACAAACCTGGGAGCAACATCCATGGCTTTGGGCTCTTCACCAGCACCAGTTCTGCCACCTCGAGCCCTTCACCCCTTCATGGGTGCTACTCAGCCCTTCCCTTCTCTGGGACAACCTGCTCCTCTGTGCTTCATCCCCCCTGTCTCCTCACAGCCCCCAAATGAATCCATCTCCAGTGTCCAGGGGAGGCATTTGAACCCAAATGCCTCATTTTTAGCTCACAATGCGAGGGAAAGGCAGCCCCGAGGAGCCCTGTTAGTCTCCTGTCCTGCCGAGATTTTAATCTCTTTGTGATCAGATAAAGGGAGAGGGAGATGGAGACGCGCTCCCCGCAGAGCAGGGCCATTCAGACCTGGTTCCTGTAATAAAGTGATTTAATAGATCTAAAGAGGCCAATTCCCTTCTTTCTCCCACAATTACTTCCTGTGGGTCATCATTCACATATGTAAATGAAGAGGGGAAGGAGCGGGTTATGGGGGACTCGGGGGTGTTAAACCCCAATGGCTGGTTTGAGGTGCTGGGCACAGCACCCTGAGCCCAGCACTTTGAGCCCTGTGTGTTGTTTCCCCCCACCCAGTGCTGGCTTTTGCCCTCCCAGCCCTGACTCCATCCATAGGGAGTGGAACCAGCACAGGCTCTCGGGAAGCACCCGGATGCAGGGATGGGAAAAGCATCAGCAGAAGGACCCATTTTCCAGTGAGCCACCCAAAAGCAGCGAGCCCATCAAGCATGAGCTTGGTCCCTCTCCAAGGAGGGATTGGGGCTGAGCTGGTACTGGGATGCTCTGTGGTGGGAGAGCCTCTGGCATGATATCCCAAGCAGTGACTTTGTGCCCACTGGTGAGCGGGGCAGAAGGCAAAGCCTGACCTTGAGGAGAAAGGCTCAACAGCAGCCCAAAGCCACCCCACTTCTGCTGGTGCAAAACCCCAGACAGGGAGCACCCTGCCCTTGGCAGGGGAACCGCACGCACACACAGTTCCTCTGCCACCCAAAAGAAGCCACTTTTTCCCCAGCATTCACCGTATTTCCCAAGTGTGGCAAACCCTGCACATGGGACCCCCTGGCTCCAGAAAATGGGGGACAGCAGGAGGCTGCACCTCTCCCTGGGTGGTGGGATGCTCCCAGCAGAGACACCCCAGCTAATTCTCTTTTCCTGCAGGAATGTGAACAAGAGTAATCAGGAAAACAGACTGTCTGAGGGCAATAAACCCCCAGAAGAAGGGAGGTTGGTCAGGAGGCTTCTCCCTCACCGGCACTGGGTCCCGCTGTGCTACATTGAGATGCAAAGACCCATTTGCTTTCTCGAGTGCACCGGGATCTTGGTTTTCCCTGGCTAATCTGGAGTCCTTGCCTCCAAACCCTACCATGTTTCTGGCCCAGGACAGTAGTTCCTACGAAGGAGCTTTCACCACTCCACAGCTGAAGGAGAAGCGATTTGCTTCTCCCCTGCTCATCACTCACCGAATCACCATAGCTCTGCGTGGAGCAGCCACTGCCTCGTGGGCAAGGGGCGAGAGACCCCCAGGAGCCCCCAGTCCCAGGAGCTCCGCACAGCCCAGGGGCTCAGTCCTGCACTCCCAGACCATCAGCAGACCATGGGCTGGAGCCCAGTTTGGGGTAATTCGGGCCCACAAACAGCAGCAGCCTCTGAAGCTGTCAGGTCCAGGGGCTTCTCTGAGCCAGCATCAGCACCATCATGTTGCCTTGGGCCAAATCCTGTGCCGCTGCTCCAAACTGTACCCACAAACTGTACCCACAGAGACATCCATGCCCCCTTTGCTTGTGCTCGCTCTGCTGCCCATCCTCAAAACCAGCGGCTTTCCCAGGGCAAGGGGCCATGCTTGTCACACAGCCCCCTTTCCATGCAAGCCAATGCTGAGCCCCACACTTCTTCCTCCCAGTGCTGGCTCTGATTTTTGCACCATTTCCCAACTCATTCCTCTATCACCTAAATGGGGTCTCCAACCCCTAAATGGGGTCCCCCAGCAGATCCTCCCCCACCAGCCAGAGTGGGAAGGTTCAAGCAGCCGCAGCTGCAAATCCACGACTTTCCTCAGCACAGGATCACCGACAGGCATGGGGCTTCCCCACCTCAGCAAGGTGCGCGTGGGTCAAATCCAAACGGGAGACTGTCACTATTATACAGGATCCATAGGGACACATGCACGACTCCACATGTCTTTGTGCCAGCTGGAGCTGAAACAAGGGGCCCGGGCAGAGATCCCCTCCCTGCCGGGGCTGAGCCACAGCTGGGGAAAGCCCAATCCTGTCTCCCTGCCCGGCTCAGGGCTCCCAGGACCCTGTCCCCAGGGGAACACCAGCTCTTTCCCCGGGTTGCTCCACGGGGTAAGCACCATCCCCACTCCAACACGTCCCAGCTCAGCCCCGCGGGCACCTGCTCCCCTGGATCCAGCCCCGAGGGGCTCTCCGGGGACCCATGATGAGAAAATTAAATCGCTCAGGGATCAGCTTACAGGGCCGGTCCCCGGAGAGGAGCCCCGGGCTGCGGCCGCCCCTTCATCATCCACATCGCGCCGGCAAAACCGAGCCCGGAGAGGGACCCCCAACACCCCCAGGATACCGGGGCTGGGATGACCTGGCACGGAGGCAGCGTGGGGATCCCCCATCCCGCCTCGCATCCTTCCGAACGTGGGAGAGACTGGTAGGGTGGTGTTTTTCCAGGGGAGGCTGCACACACTTTCCCCTCCCCAAGACCCCACGCGGGATGCAGCCCAGTTACCTGGTGCACGAAGACATCTACGGGAGAGTCCAGGGTCGCACCGCCCTTGGCGGTCATGGAGAGGAAGCCGAAGCCCATGCGGACATTGAACCACTTACAGATGCCGGAGCCGTGCAGGGGCTGGGGTTCGTTCTCTGCCTTGGGCGAGTCTCCAGCCGGCTCCTCGCCCGGCTTCGCACCTGGGGAGAAACCCACTGAGCCGCTGAGTCGAGGGGCTGGGGGAGCCGAAGTGTCCCCGTCCCTCTCCGCCGCCCCGGTCCACCCCGCAGCAGGAGCCCCAAATCCTGCTCGGGGTCTTCAGGCTGGAAAAGGCAAAAATTCTCAAAAACCTCGAAAACAAACAAAAAAACCCCAAAATCCCGATCAGAGTAGTCAGCTCTGCCTCCACGTGTGTGTGGGGATCACGCCAGGAGCGGGGGGAAATGAGGGCAGGTCCTGCCGGCACGACCCGGGCGGTACGTGGAGCGGGGGCTCTAGATCCGTTCTTCCCTCAAGAACGTTAAAAACGAAAAACAAAACAAACAAACAAAAAAAACCCGCACAACCCAACCAACCGAAAAACACACCAGAAACCTTCAACCCTCCAAAAAAGCCCGATCCCCGAAACCTAAAAAAAAACCCACAACCAAACAAA